>VZRE01001838.1:65890-192619 GCA_013396775.1 Cephalopterus ornatus
TTTGGTCAGTTTGGGTCAGCTGTCCTGGCAGTGTCTCCTCCCGAGATCTTGCCCACCCCCAGCTTACTGGTGATAGTGAGGAATGTTGGAGAGACAGAACTGGTGCTGTGTGAGCACTGTTCACCTGTAGCCAAAACTCTGCTGTGTTATCAACACCTTTCTAGCTACCAGTACAAAGCACAGCACTGTGAGGGCTGCTATTGGGAAAATTAACTCTGTCTTTACCAGATCTGTTACAATGGTCTCAGTTTTTCTACAGCTAACTAAGCAAATTCAGTAATACAGCAGTTAAAAATATTCTCACATTAAAAATCAGGTGTTTGAAAGTATTAAAATGCATTCCAGGAATTTCCTGGCACCTAGGTGCCTAGCTGTCTCATTTTAATTGTCTAATTGCCTTTGAAAAATCCCATTAAGTACCTATAAAAATTTATTTACCCAGATATCTTACAAAAATCAATCACCCATTAATAAGATACTTTGTCAGCTGTTTTTTTTTTTATCTTGATGTTTCAAACATTGCCCTTAGGCCACTGGGGTCACAGCCTCACAAACCTGTTTGAGTTGCTGTTAAAAATATAATTTGTACCGAAACAGAGCCTGTAATCTCGTTTCATGACTGCTATGAATTTTTATGACACTAAAACTTGTTCAGTGTTTGTAAGCGAGGCTGTTACAGTCCAGGATTGTCCCAGATTACTTGGGGTGTATTTAGCTGACCCTGAAAAACTATGTATAAGATACAGGACAGCAAACAGCCAATACCTCTTAAAAGATATTGGAAAGGTTAAGGAAGTTAGGGGTGAGGCAGAATAATCCACTAAAGCTGAAGGATTGTGAAGGGTTTTAATATATCATCAGACCTTTAAGCCAGAGGGTTCAAGCTTTGAGTTAACAGATTAGGTCCATGTCCTGGTATATTTTTGACTACAATCAAAAAATGTCTTGGTCTTCCCCATCCGTGATGACCTTTACTACCCCATTTTAGAGGAAATCTATGATACTTTGTGACACATTAATAGTTGATTGTGTTATGTCATCTTTTTTCTTCTTCCTTACCTATATTTTCTAGTTCCGTTCTAGAATCAAGGGGCAGAGCTTGGATTCCCTGTTATTTAGGGAAGTACATTTACTCTTGTATGCCTTCAGGAGCCCGTGAGGAGGAGAAAGGAGAACTTTACAGGCAATATTAGAACAAAGAGTACTTTTTTTTCCCCTCTGCTATTTACCCTCTAGGATACTATGCTTAAAATTTATATTGCTTTTCTTTTGGGTATATGAAGGCAAGTGAAAATTGAAAATGAAATATCAAGATTACCAGTTGCTTTACTTCCTGACTTAAGGCTGTGGGGAGAGCTTTGTATTGTGGCAGGGGAACCAAGATTGCATGTGATCCTGCCTACTGGGCTGTTGGTCTTACCCCCTGGAAGTCTTGCTCGGGAAGTCTTTGCAGAGATCGGGAAGCCTTGCAGACAGCCTGTTTTGTACAGTGAGGTTGGTTGAGACAGGGTGACCTGAGCCAAGCTTTTGAAGGCAGATCAGTCCGCCCCCAGGCCTCAGGGTGATGCAGCTGTGCAGTCACAGTCTTCATGAGGAAACCTTTAGAGATTGTGAAAGGCAGGGGTTTGCTTTGCAAAAGGAGGAGAGTGTGAAACTGTGACATGCTGGGGGGAAATAACATGTTTCTGTCGTAAAAGCAAGGATCTGTAGGTAGAGAAACAATTTTAATTTTTTTTTTTAGTGAAGTGCTGATAAATATCTACCTGGGTGATCTCAGTCTGCTCAAGTGACTTTTAATATTTACTGCTTATTACTTTTTAATGTAACTGTTGTAATTTGTTTCAGTTCCCCCAAGTAGACAGGTATGTCACAACTCCTTTGAGCTGAGGATTCTTTGCATTCTCCTAAAAATCCATCTTTACAGGTATGGGGAGCAGAGAGGATTTTGTTAATCTTTACTGCTTTCTTTGGTTAGGCAGTGCTGAAAATCTGAAGGAAGAAGCATCAGGTTTAAAAGATGCCTGACACCAATTACATGATCAGATTTCTTGCCATTCTCTCTTGGGAATTAAATGACTTCCTCTTCTCAGGAACTATCAGTAACTAGACAGCTGAACTTAGGCTTTTTCCCCTCTGATATTTTCGTTTCTTGTCTTGAAAGTACAGAATGCTATTGTAAGTGGATGATAATATACAACATAGGCTTGATTCCTTAACAAAAAGCAGATCTGTTTGTTCCTTGCTCTGTGTTTACATAGAGTGATGTTTTTTTCAGAATGAGAGGTAGTGATTTGACCCTAAATGTGAATGTAAGTGCAATACTTGTAGCTGCAGTTCTGCTAGAAAAATCATGCCCATGCTTGGTGATGTGGAATTTTTCTTCTCTTGATATGCATCCATTGGGTAGGTTGAGTAGGTGTTTGAGAAAATGCCTTTTGAGTAGAATTTTGACCATTTTACCAAGTGAGTTTATCAAAATCTCCTTACGACTGACTATTGCTGTATAGAAAAGTAATATTATTTTGCTAAGTAGTTTAGAAAAGTCCACAACTGTCTTCCAGGTAGGTGCATAAAATTTTTACAAGACTGGCTAAAAGCTTTGTGGGCTTTAGACGATTTTAGATTTTTCTCTAGGAGTGGATAGGTAGGTAGTTAATTTGCAATAGGACAGACATGCTGCTTTTTGTGAACTTTAATTTTGAGTCCTGTTGCAACAGCTTTGGAGACAGCAGTTTTTTTAAAAGGCAAAAGCATGTTCTTGATTTGGGGAACTGGGTGCAGGCTTCAGCTTTCACTTTACCTGCTTTATATACTTTTGAAAGGCATTTTTGCCTACTTCATCCCCTTCTTTGGTTCCTCTGCCTTTTCGGTTAAAGGTTGTCCAAGCAAGGACAGTTGGTGAACACAGCCAAGTCCTCCTAAATGCACACTAGTAATTCATATTCTCTCCATTAAGCTGAGATTTTTGCCATACCAGACCGGTTTCATGACTTCTTAGTTTCAGCACTGAAATATGCTGTGCTTCTCTGTCTAGAAATAAACTGCTAAAAATAAATGCTAGAATGTGTCACTTAACATACAGGCCACGTAATGACACACATGTGACAGAGTTCCTGGAGGGTGATCCCTTCATGGAATTCCTGTCTATCAAGTGTGCTTACTTCTAGCTTCAGTAGTCTGGGATTTTGCCATTTAAAGCAATGTTACTTGTAAAAGACTACATACAGAATTGGAATATGTGACCAGAAATACCTATATTGCTAGTATTGGCTTGCTCTCATTTTACTACTGAAAAGTCATCTTTCTTGACATGGAGAGGGAAATAAGGGAGGAGAAAAAAAGGAATATAAAGTAAAGGCAATCATAGTTAGAGGAGGAGTAGGAGAAGATCCAGAAACAACAGTTAAGATCTGAAGTTTAAACACCTACAATAACTTTTGGATTGCTCACAAGGAATGAGGTTTGATTATGAGCTTTTTTTTTTTTTTTTTTTAAGTATTTGGTATCTGACTTCCTTTATCTTTTCTTGCTTTCAGGGCATCTCTTAAGCTGTCCTGTGCCCTTTGAAGGCAAGGGCTTATATTAGAGCTGATAAAAGGCAGATTTTTCTGTAGTGTCGTTAGTTCTTCTTGATGTTATTATTAAAGCTGTTACTAAAGGATTGCTGACCGATGTTGTACTGAAATTAAGTGCTTTTTGTCCTGTTTAAAAATGGCAATAAAAACATTCTACTTGATTTGTTTAAAAAAAAAAACCAAAACCCAAACAAAATAAAAAGGCCCCCACAGTGATGTAAAGAAAGAGATTGGTTGAAACCTTGCAAAGGTTAATTCTGCATATAATTAGTATAATTATTTTGCAGCCCCTGTCCAAATGAATATACTTGGGTGATGACAGTCTAGCAACATCCATATTTGGTCTGAGCTATGACTACTACTGCTGTAAATAATATAAAAGGATGTGTTATATCAATTGCGTTTCTGCTGTAATGGTGAGAGTGGGATTCTGCCAGGGTTTTTTCCATCGAGTTGCTGTGTATTGGAGAAGAAAATTGAAACAGGGTCAATCTTCCAGCTACTGTCCTGGCTACAGAGGCTGTAGGCCTAAGGTGCTGCTTTGAAGACTGTTTGGTGCGCCTGGTTGCTGGTGCTTCGCGTGAAAGGCTGGAAGTAGGGAAGCAGAGTCCCCAGTGATGAACAAGTAACTGTAGTGCTTCTCCGTGAAAACTTGGAGGGGATGCTGAAGAATAGCACAGATGAGACAGAAGTTACTGTTTGCCGAAGATCATAATATTAAATGTCTTATAACTTCCAGTGGCCTCTTTGGGAGCAAAATTAGTCAAAAGGAGTTTTGAAAAACCTCAGCTGAGTACTGATGAATGCTGTGTGATACTGATACCTGCATATGATATTTGATTTAGTAGTCTTTTTTCTTGCGTGTATGTGCCAGTGTTGCAACAGTGTCTTCTGCAAGCTGGATGCTGTTTTCTGGGCCTGCTGCTTGTTTTAAAGAGCTTTATATTTTGACTGCTCACTCAAACAGCAATAACACTAGTGGCTTTCTTCTGTATAAATGGTGGGATTAATGTTTCCTCTTATTTAGGACAGTAATAGATATAGTGATTGTTCCTGAAATGTAGTGTCTTTTTCCTTCCGCTATAGGAGATTTCAGCTATCCTAAGACAAAAGTTCTGCAGATATGACCTCTTCTCAAGTGACTTTTGAAGTAAAAGGAACAGCAGAACCAGGTACCCAAATAATGCTTTCTTTTATGTATGGTTTACCTAGAAGAAAACTTAATAGTAGAGTGTTCAAAGGCTGTCTTGTCTGTTTTCCTCAGAGGTAAAAGAACATGTCAGTTCAAATATCAAAATGATAAGTCATTGTAAAATAAAGTAATTAAGAAATTTCACATAGGAATTTGAAAATGAGAGCTGGGAAATAATTTTTATCTCCTTCTCCCAACAGTTTCATACTGTGCTAGAGATTTTGATGCTAACTGAAATGGTTATGGTTGGTCTAAAATCTTCTGTGTCTAGTACCTTTTTATTCCATGGAAATGAATGTTTGTATTTTGAACCATGACAGTTAGGCATACATTGATACATGTGTTCTGGTTTTTATTCTCTCTGCATCCCTGTTGAAAGTTCTCAGAAGATGTGAACTCTGCTAGGAGTTAAGGACAGAAAGAATATGCAGCTTAATTCAGTATTCAATCTATGCAAAAATGTATAAAATAACTTCTGTAATTGAAATGAGGAACACAGGGTATCAGATCAAGAGATTTAGTGTTTGTGCTTATTTACACTGCCCTTCACCTTAGGAACTTTGAAGAAAGGTGTTGTGGTTTAACCACAGCTGGTAACTTAGCTCCATACAGCTGCTTGCTCACTTTCCCCCAGTGGGATGAGGGAGAGAATTGGAAGAGTAAAAGTGAAAACTCATGGGTTGAGGTAAAGGCAGTTTAATAAGGAAAGCAAAAGCTGTGCATGCAAGCAAAACAAAACAAGGACTGCACTTGCTGCTTCCCATGAGCAGGCAGGCCATTGCCAGGGAAGTAGGGCTCCATCACACATAAAGTTACTTGGGAAGACAGATGCTGTAACTCCAAATGTCCCCCCTTTCCTCCTTCCCCCCCCCCAGCTTTTATTGCTGAGCATGGTGTTATACGGTCTGGAATATGTCTTTGGTCAGCTGACCCAGTTGTGTTCCTTCCCAGCTTCTTGTGTACCACCAGCTTCCTCTCTGGTGGGGTGGAGTGAGAAACAGAAAAGGCCTTGGTGCTGTGAGCACTGCTCAGCACTAATCAAAATATCCCTCTATTATCAACATTGTTTCCAGGACAAATTCAAAACATAGTCTGTACTAGCTACTATGAAGAAAATTAACCTTACCCCAGCCAAACCCAGCACAGAAGTTCACCAAAAAGTAATTGATGATTGCCTCACAGAAGCAGATGAACGTGGGAGCATGTACAGATTGGCAAAATTCCTGTGACAGGCAAATACCAGATGGCATAAGTGTCTACTGTAGTTGGTGGGGAAGAAAATGATAAAAACATTTTACAAGTTTTGACATCTGCCCTGTGTTTCTCCCTCGCGATTCGGCATTTGGGAACAGAAAACTGACACACGATATGGACATAAAGACTTTAGTAAGGAGTAGTGGTTTTATAGCATTCTGGAGAAAACTTTAAAATTAAAGAGTATATTGACCTTAGATCAAATGTGACTGTAAAGCACTAGTGTGGCTGTACAATGGAGTATTGCAAGCTATGCTCTATTCATCCTGTTTACACTGTTGCTTCCACAGTTGTGATGGCACTGTCACTAACAGAGTTGACTTTGGATGGGTAACTTTTTCTTGTACTTACAATATCTGCAAGAAAAAGTAGGGCTAGTGAGAACTAGATCCCACCTCAGCAGCTGTTTGTGAAGAATTATCTGGAAATACTGGTCACATGTATAGCATAAAGAAGTGACACAGAAGGTTGCTTCTCCTTATGACAGTATTGATATTGTTGGTTTTGACCTGGGAGAAGAGCTTTGAGATGCAGTGGCAAGATGCAGTCTCGTGAAAGAAGAGAGGTAAGTTTCAGAGCTATCAGCAGTTCTACAAGCAGCAAAATTTCCAGTTTATTTAGAAATGTCAGATGCTGATTTTGTCAGATCACTGTAGTGAGTAGTTGATGAGATAAAAAGCCTTGCTTTGAGCACTAGCATGCTCCCTGTCTCTTACTGTTGATGTCAAAGCCCGTGATTCCCGGGCTAACAGCATAAAAAGGCATCACCATAACAGGAATGATGCTCCGACTGCTGCTCCCTCCAGCCAGACCACCTCTGGAGTCAACAACGGTGATGAAGCCCAACACACTGGTGTGCAGGCTTTTGTATATTTGTGTCATGGAGTGCTTCTTTTTGCCTCATTTTAGCAGAAGGAAGAGAGTCACTGGTTACTGGCTTGTGACTCCTTTAGCTCTTCATCAGGACACAGTCCTATATCAAGAGACTGCTTGGTGGCAGATTAGCTGTTATGAAATAAATAAGGGAGCTTCTGGCTCTCAACTGAACACAGAAGTTCTGCCCCCACACAGCTGGCCCAAACAGGCAGATTGCAACATCAGTAGAGCTGTTCCAAGCTTTGGGATTAGGCAGAAGGCTTAGAGAAGCTTCCCTTGCTGCAGCTGAAGGAACTCTGCCAGTAGCAACCTTGGATTCCCTGACAAGGAGAGGGGAGAAGTTTAGAACCCCTGAGCTTAAAACACAAAAACCAAAGCAAACCCCGTGTTTAGAATTGCCTATGAAAAGGCAATTTATTGTACATTTCACTTGTGCCTTTTCTGAGATAATTTAAGCAGTGTTTTACAAATCCTGATTCAGCCTCAGTGTAATTTTTGAAGGGAGTTTAGGGTTGACTCTGCATCATACTCAAATGTTGCCTTTGTGTGTTGTACCTTGCTGAATGACAGGTAATTACTGAATGTTTGTTCAAAACAGAAGGCTGGAAAACTATTCTAGCTGGCTCCTGTTAAGAGGAATATAATTTAGATGACATTTCAAAAGTTGGCTGGTGTTTACACTAAGATGGATTAAGTACAGCTATTTAAAAGGGATATTAAAAGAATTTTCACTTCTTTTTAATATCTGCAGTCAGAAATTTTACCTGTATGGTATTCAGGTGGTCTTCCCTCCCCCCTTTATCTCCTCCCTGCAAAAGCAAACCATCATGTGCCTCAGTACAGGGTGGAAAAGGGAAAGCACCTGACATAGGCAATTGTGTGCAGTGAATTGCATAGTAATTGCATAAGTACTCATAATGCAGATTTTTGTCTGCATTTGTATGCCTACTGTTAACATCCAGAAAGCTTGGGCTTTTTTTTCTAATGAATTGCAACAGAATTTTTTTTTTTTTTTAAAAAGGGTTGGAATTCAAGATGTTACCTAAATTCACTTCAGTAAGCTGATTTTAGGAACAAATTACCTTACTTAATTTTTGGCTTTTGTAGATTTTTTTTTTCCAACGCCTGAATCTGCAGAGGTTTCTTTCGTAAACAGTCCTGGTGGTATCTCTTATTAGTTTAATTGAAAAGAATGGACACAATTTTAGGGGCATAAGGACTGCCTCCAGACTTATTTTGGACTTTGAAGTTCCAGCTATGATACCTGTCTTAGTAAAAGGTAGTGTACATTTGTTGCACATAGCTTGTCTACTTGGTATCTATGGATTATTGTGGCTCCAGCACTATTGCTACTGCTTTCCCCTGTTTAAGAACAGGAAATAACTATCGTAGATACTTGTATCATTCTTTGGTGGTGCCTAAATACACTTTAAAAATTAACATTTGCTCATTCTGCAACAGATTTTTTTTTTTTCTTGTGTCTAAAAATCTTGTTGAAACCCTGTAGGAGCAAAGTACGAATCTGTCCTTTCTGTTAGTATATATGTCTTTGTTGTTACTCTTACAGTCTGATACATACAGGTTTTGTGTTAAAAACAAGGGTAAGTTGTAGTGTTAACTTTAATTCTGGGATAGACCAGAATGAAATATACTATTGCAATCTTTTGGATTCTGTATGTATATATGTATGCATGCACTAAGACACACACAGCGCGACAATTTCATGTGCGTTTTTTTTGCGTAACAGTGTTATGTTTTTATATCCAATAAAAGCTGAAAGCATAGCAGCAAAATTAACTTTATTTCTCTCGAGAATCAAATGAATTGGATGTGTTGCTGTGGGAATAATGCTAGCAAGCTCCTGTTTGTGCTTTCTAAATTGTTGGTGTGAATTTGAGAGAATTGCGTTTTTGAACATGTAGGTTACTTAGTACTGTGTGTGTAATCCATACATGGGTTAAAAAATACAGAGTATCTGGGAAAAAAATGCATTATCTTGACATTAAATATTTTACAGTGAAAATCTGCCTGCTGCGTTTCCAGAGAATTTTGAACAGTATTAGTTCAGAACAATTGGGAAGCCAACCCTTTTAAGGGCTGGGGCTGTCAGTAGTCCCTCTCTCGGTGAGGTCCTTATGATGGTGAAGAAAAAGCTATTGTAGTTTTGGGTAGGGGAAAATTCCTTTCTAAAATGAAAAAGGAATTTTAAATAGGTGATTCTGGCATGTATATTTAAAGTATCTGATGGTTTCACTGTGTAGCCTTGCAAATGTAATGCCATATATACTGGAGCAATGATAATTGTGAGTTATTTTCTGTTGTTTATTTCTTTAGGAGAGGTTTTTGCAATATGCGGGAGCTGCAGTGCTTTGGGAAATTGGAATCCACAGGTTGCTGTGGTCCTCCAAACTATTGATCGGTAAGTTGGTGTGGGGTTTTCTGTTTTTGTTTTGTGCTTTTTCCTTGTCTTTATTTATTTACTTATTTTATTTGTTCCATCTGAAGTAGCTGGAGATCTAGAGCAACAAATTTATTCTGATTTTGTGTTTGTAAACTGTTGAGCTACATGTACTGTTAGTAAAATTCCAGAACTTCGTGTGTTGCCCTTGAGTATTTTGGATGTTTAAGAGAACTTCTAACTTGGGTATGCTTTTCTAGTTATGGATGTTGCTTCTACTGTTGTGGCTGGCATTTCACTAGTTTAGCTGTATGTATTTTGAATAAAAAACTACTTATGGGGTAATTCTCAGTCCCATAACCATACAGCAAATTGTAGGAGATATGTAGGTTAAAAAGAAAGTAAACACTATAAATGAGTTATTATTATGGCTATAAAGCGATGGGGAGGAGATTGAAGATTATTTCAAATGTGAGTTTGCATTAAAACTTTCAGAAGATGTGTGTATAAGCATGAGTGCATATGAAGACAGTTTAAATGCAGTGGAGGAAATCAGTATTTTCTTACAATGGTGCCACCTTACTGCAGTTCATATGATTCAGGAAAATAGGGCTTGCAGGATGTATATATAATTCTGTCAGTGACTTGCTGTGTGATCTTGGATGAGTCTCTGAATTATTTCATCCTGTTTTCCCCATCTGTTAAATGAAGATGAAAGTTATCACTCTGTTAGCACACTTCAAATCTGTAGATTAAAAAGTGCGGTTTCAATTCTAAGTATTTGTTGTGTTTTGTTCATGTTTGGCTAAGTTACCTTGTAATAACTTTCCTTCAGCAATATACTAGATTTTATTTTAGAATATCACTTAGACATATGCCTGATGTGGCTTTTAGACTGTATTTTTAAACTTTTTTGTTTGGTGTTGGTTTCTTTATTCTTTTCTCCAC
This sequence comes from Cephalopterus ornatus, assembly GCA_013396775.1. Lineage (NCBI taxonomy): Eukaryota > Metazoa > Chordata > Aves > Passeriformes > Cotingidae > Cephalopterus > Cephalopterus ornatus. The sequence goes on from VZRE01001838.1 coordinate 76,134, forward strand.
AGTCAATCATGGAAAGTTGCTGTAGAGCTTCCTAGAGGAGTTCCTGTTCAGTATCGATATTTTAAAGGATACTTCCTAGAACCTAAGGTATGTACAACTTTTTCTATTTTAAGTTGGTACATCCCTAGTAAAAATTCCCCTATTTGAAATAAAAAGGATTTCCTGAGTTAAACATGAGATTTTCCAAGAAATAAATCTTAAATTGCAACATATGAAGCGTTAAAACAGTTGTGGAAATACAAGCATTTCAATTCTGGAAATACATAACCATGTGCTGTTAACTTCAATTATTTTTGTTAAATTGGCTTCTCTCTTTTACCAGTGTTAGTGTATTAAAAAATTCAGTCCTAAAGATATACCTGATATTATTAAAGCTTAAATGATGTGATGAGATTCTCATAGTTAGAACTGAATATGGACTTCAGCAGGACAAGGATCTCTAGCATGGAAGCAAGTGGTAGCAGGAGAAAAATGGTCAGTGTAGGAAGTGTATTTAAGTTTGTCTAATTACTACAGTTTTTAAAATCACTGCAGATTTTTTTTTTTGTGAAGCACGAGAAGTATTAACTAGCTTTTGTACTGCATAGTTAACATGTAAATCTCTTGGAGTGAAAAGGTGAAGCCAGGAGTAGGGCATCCCAGTGTTTTCTAAATGTTTGTATATAGGTATTTGCATGACTTGGAGGGGAAAAAAAAAACCTATGAGACAGACACGGATGTGTTTTTGCAGGCATTGATGTAAAAGTTGCATGTGACTTGAATGTATGTGAATTAGAGTTGAATGTATGTAGCAGTATCCTGGTCTGTAAAGATCGCACAAGGCTAGGGGGAAGTTCTTCTGATGGGATGAGGCTGCATCCAGAAAAACATTGGACTAAGTTGGGAAAAGCTACTCTTTAACTGTTTTTCTTAATAACAAGTAGTAATCAAGCAGCTACCTTTGCTGTCATTCTATTAATATCCTGTAGGGTTCACCCTGGGCCATAGTTCTTCATTGAAATTGTGATTCTGAAGGCTGTAGCTAAATGTGGAAAGGAGTTATAAAATCATCTCGTCTATGTCTTTTAAACGTATCAAATTACTATCAAGAGCATGTAATTTTTTCTCAGCTGTGCTAGCCTGTTTTTCCCTGAAAAAATATTTGACAGAAGTATAATTTCAGTGAAGGATACTAATTTCAAATGAAACACAATTCTGGCTTTTTTTCATGACAGCATGTGAAATAGTCTAATCTGAAACTGATATTTAAATTGGTACTTCGAGGCAAAAGAAAGGAAGGCTGGTATAGATTTATTTTCCTGAGGTCAATATAAGGCCAAAAGTGGATTAATTTTTACAGCCTAGCAGTCTGATGGGGCTCTTTATATTTTTTTTTTTTTGCAAATGTCCGTAAGTTTTAAATGTAAGCAGTAGCACACTAGAAAAAAGCACAGTTAGTAAAAAATCGGCAGACAATGTGCTCATAGGCAATACAATTTCTGTTTTACCATTTGAAAAAGTTTACAATATGTATTGGTGAGTGTGTTTCTTTAAGTAGGTGCTCTGTATCGTGCACACTTTATGTACCGTGTGATGCAGAGTCTGCCAAGGTAAGTATGAATTTTATGGAATACCAGCATAAAGAGCTACTGTATATAAAAAGCAGGAAAAAAAGAAAACCACCCTCCAAAGCACAGTGTGTGAATTGCCAGGGCTGTCCATTTAGCTTGGACCTCTTAAGTGCACAGGACTTTATTTCTTGTGTCATAAAGTCTTTTGAAGAAAAGAGTCCAGACGCAATGTTTTTTTCCACTTTCTGTAAATTTTTGAAGGACAATGAAAAAATAGGATTTGCTTTTAACAGGAATATCATGCACAGTATAGTGCAAATGAGACAGTACACAGAGAACTTTACCAGATCTGGTAAGGAAAAGATACTTTTAAGTTAAATTATTTGGAATATTTTTATTTCACTAATTTTTTTTATTAGGCATTGCATGTGATTAATCTCCTAAATTTGACAGGTTTGCAATATATGATCTCTCAAACACTGTCAACTTTTTATATCAGTGCAATTTTTGTGTGTCATGATCTGTAATAACAGATACATGTGTAATCTTTAACATATATTGAACTCTGAGTATATGAATTTGATGTCACATAACTGAATAAATCATGCTGAAGACAGATCCAGCTGAAATTAGTGTTCCCTTCTATAGGTATTGCATCTGTGTGAAGGTGCTTGAGTTGTACATGGTGGCAAAGATGAGATGTTTACAAGGAGATATTATAGTTCCACTATGATCCATAATATTGCTACAGACTAGATGTGAAAATAGATAGAATAATGGACATTATATAAAAAAAACAAATAGGAAAGTATTTTCCTCACCACCCTTTAAAAAAAGCCATCATTTGATCTCTGTATATTTTTATACTTGAAGGATAGTATGATGTAATGGGAAGTTTAGTTTGTTTGCATTGAAGCATGGTGGTGTTAACATAATTGTGGGTATGTAAATGGAGCAGTTTTTTAAAAAATATGTTAAAATTATTAATTTAGGATTTTTGCATGAATACAAATGAAATATATACAAAGAACATTTTATTATAAAATTGGTGCCAGGTCTTGGCTCCTGCATGTTAGGAGATATTACTATGTTATAAATGTTTTGATGGTGACATAAGAAGCACTTTAAGCATTTAAAAAGAAAAATAAATACATACACTTGATGAAATAAGACAGTAACTATTTTGCTTGAGGTTTGTTCTTTCCTTAAACATAGTTTGGTACCAGTTAGCTCGCTGTGAGCATCTTCCTATGTTTTATTGTACACATACCTTCTGTTTGTTGTGGAGTTAGAGATGGAGGGGGGGGCGTATATGGAAGAGTATGTGTGAGACACCCCAAAATGCCATTGTTTGGAATTTGTCTTCTTTATATCTTATGTTTTAGGAGAATAATTTTACACGCATCATTTGCATGAGGCATATTTGAAAACCTCAGTAAGGAACATACCTTATTCTGTTAAACTGTTCTGTATTTGTTTTTCCAACAGTTAATAAGCATGCAGGGTTAGGGTTATTTCTTTCAAGGCAAGTGTGAAATATCTATGCATGTAGCAGGACTTTAAAAACTGGATTGGGGAGTATTTTTCACGCTTGTGAGAATGCTGCTTAATTACAGATGTTTCAAATGAGAGTTAAATTTACATTTTTTTAAATGTAAGTAAATAAATCTGTTTAGTGTCTGGACTGTAGTAACAAAGGTGAAACTTAGACCTAGACTCAGTAATTTCTTTAATATAAGAATGCCTTAGAATTGCTTTTCCTAGATTACTAACCCATTATTATCCTGATAATAACAAAGGAACACCTCTGCAATGACTGTGCTGAGACAGCAGATTGTGTGTTAAATTGTTACAAAATAGTAGAATTATAAAAACTCTATTTAGCTCAGGACTTCGTGGCAGATGACTTACATGTGGTGTTGCCTTTCAAGTCACTTATGATGGCTGAATGGCTTTGTTAATTGTTTAGTTCTTTGCTTAATTATTGTCTCTTACGTGGTACAGAAATCCAGAGAGATTTTTGTCAGAAATGCAACATCAGCAATTAAATCTAATTTAGCTGTTTCATACTCTCAAAGTAGGTTATTATTTTAATCAGTTAAGTGCAGTTGGATAAATGTATTTGTGTGGTGTTTTTAAGATTTGTTTTTTCTTGGGTTTTTTTCCCCCTAATGCCTACTGTGTTGTGTTGCCTTGAATCAGGAGCTTTGGAACTGAACTCCTAAACTATCATTTAAACATTCATGGGAGTGTTTTCATTTTTTAATTATACTGATCACCCAAGCACTTCATGCAGATTGTGCGTCAGGTTACTTTGAACCTCTGGAACATTATGCCAGATAAACATTTTACCCTTAATTTCAGAAATGTCTAATGACTACTGGGGAGGCCCTGGCTTCTCATAATATAAGAGGGCTGGATTTTTAAAGAAAACTCTTGAGTGTCCTTTAGAAGCTTTAAAATTGCACCAGATGTTCAGATAATCAAAATCAAGCAACGTAATCTTTGTGTTTGCTTTTGGGAAAAAAAAAATGTCTGTATTAGTAGAAAAGGATCTGTGCCACACAGTGCCCACTTACTGTAATTCAGTTCACTGCCCACTGAGATGCTTGATGTGACGCTTGGATAGATGCCCTTGTAAGACTGTCCCAGCAGAGAATCTCTTTTTGGGTAACGTTACCATGCTATGAATATTGATGACACATCATTTACTCCTGCTACTGGACTGGGCTGCCTTTCAAATGTGGTCAGTATATGTCACTGAAATTACAGCAGTATTTTAACCTCATTGTATCAATGGCTTCTGTTACATGTAATTAAAACATTATTTAAATGCCTGTAAATACAGACATAATCTGAGCAGGGATTGAGAGGGTTCTTGATCATGTCTGTGCCTGTTCTCTAATCCGTTGCCCTTTTTTTCCAGGTAGCTTTGCTTGGCTCTTCTTAGTGTGGAAAGTGTTGAGGGTTCCTGGGATTAAATGCACTATCACTCCACTGTATTCCTTTCAGGAGATGAAATTTTGCTGACTGTGTCCAGCATGGTGTGCTTATTGTTGGGATAATGTTTTTGAATTCTCATTCATCATTTTAGAACCTAAAATTAAAATGGACAATTACAGTAGTGTAAGAAATAAACTGGTATCGGTTATTTTCATACAATATGTTGGGGGTTTTTACAAGGAAAAAAACCTTTTGAAGGAAACAACTTAATCCATGTTAGGACTGACGTGCATTCCCCAGGTTCACAAACTACAAGTTCTGTGTGTGTTCATGGGAGTTGCTGTTGGAGAGCTTGCATGCCTGCATGGTGTTAGTAAAAGGCAGCCTCCCTGCTGGCAAACATGGTTTTCAGCTCTAGAAACTATGATTGCAACATGCAAATGTGAAGGTGCTGTGAAGGAAGGGGAAAGAAACTTTTCATCATTTACTTTTCTGGATATCCTAAGGGTGATCATTGTGGCAGCTGCGAGAAAATGGGAATTAAAACTGCCCTGTAACAGGAATAAGCTGAAAGCAATAGTATCATTTGTTTATATTTACATGCATTCTGTCTTTAAAACATAACTTTAAGCATATGTATTTTATTCTGACATGGCCCATAAGTATGGATGCCTCTGAACTCATTAGGAAGATTGCTTTAGCTAAGACTCAGAGTAAACCTGCCTTACTGAGCACTTTTCAGATATTTGCCATTTGTTAACTCATCCAAAACCGTGGTAGATCAAATGTGTTGAATATATGTCAAGAAATCCCATCTGCTTGTCAAGGATTTATTAGGTGAGCTGTAATATAACAAAGCATTATGGTACTTTGTAATTATACTGCTGAGTTTGAAGCTTGTCTGGATGTCCCTGTGGATCTGAAATGTATTTAAACAAGAACCTCAAGTACTGGGGCAAGTTGGAATTGAAGCTTGCAAGACTTTGGCAATAGAAGGAAATCTTTTTGGAAACCAAGAGTTACTTAGGCCCAAACACCAAAATGACAAACTGCAGCTATTTGAGAGTGGTTTTTACATCTGATACTAACAACCACACCCTGTTAAGGGAAATTTCGTAGGGTGGCTGAGCTGGGAATCAGGCATGTTCTTTCTGTTAAGTGGCTGTTACTTGAAAGCTTTAACCTAGACAGCTTTTTCAAACTTAAATTTGTCTGTAAGAAGAGTTTGAGTTACTGTTCTGGTTACCTGTCTGAGTCTTGGCTATGTTTGTCAACAAATGTACTCTTCTGGTGGACAGTAATTTTTTTTTTTTTTTTAATGAAAGAATCTAATTTATCTTGCTCCAACTGGAATAGACTGCAGAGGCTTCATTGCTGGCTGATTGGATCAAGTATTTATGTTTTAATTAGATGCTAAATAATTTGCTGTTCTGTACCACAACTGAAATAACGGTGTTTTATAGACTTTGAATTAGTCAGGCAAATTTTGAAGGAGAATCCACCCCTGCAACTGCTACCTGCATGAGTAGATGCTGAATGCTGTTTGGAATTATAGATGTGGGGTATGTTTTTTCATAAACTGTTGCTGTAGTATCTTCAGAAAAAAAGCAAGCGCTCTTAATGAGTTCAGAGACACTAAAGTAGTCCAGTGGAGTAGCCATAAGCAGTAAAGATTTAATAATTCCATGTAACTTCTCCGCCATGTCACACTGTCACAAGTTTTCCCATATGTAAATGCAACACATCAGGTAGTGCCATCAGCAGTTGCAGGGATTAAGAAGCCTGGTCTGTTTTCTTTCTTTCTCTTTCATTCTCTGTCTCTGTTCCCCTCTCTTTCTTCTTCTTTTTCTTCCTTAAATCTCTAAGCTGAGTTCATGACCATCCCAAACAGCTTCATGGGTAGAAAAACCAGATATAACCAAAAAAAAAAAATTATTGCAGACATTTAACTTTTAAATTACAGACTATCGATGGTCCCTGCGAAGTCATAGTTCACACGTGGGAGACTCATCTGCAACCACGATCAATTACCCCTTTAGGTATGGGCATCAACTGCATCTGTTTGAGGCATATGCATAAGATTACTAATATGCTGCACACTGGTTTAGAGGGATTGATAACTATAGTTTTAAAATATTTAAATTTATTAATGTGTGGGAGGTATAGACTTTTTCTTTGCACAACATGGGCCTTACTCTCAAAATGTAAGTATACGTAAGTGGCTTAAAAATGGAGTGGATTTGAAATTCTTTGCTGTCATCCTTAAGATTATGTGGTTGGTTTTTTATTAATTTGGAATTGTAATAATTTTCTGTAAGTTTAACTCTTTGAGACTAAGGATCCATATTATGTTTTTTAGAGAAAATGGGAGGGAGGGTGTGAAGTCACTGCTGGTTTTGTTTAAGTACTATTTAATTAGTAAAACTTTAAACCAAAAAGTTTTAATAAGGCTTCCTTAAGTAAATGGATTAATGTAAATAGAAACATGAATGGACTTATTTACCTGGCAATTTAGTGGAAATGTATTTTGCTGGAAGAAAAGGTGGCATGCAGACTTGAAGTTACTAATGCTTTTCTGAACAGGGAAAAAGCTGGAGTTGTAAGAGAGACTGAAATAACCTTTGAAAGTAGCTTGTAGTTTAGATCTCTCATGCTGCTATGGGATGGCATGTTTTATGCACTGTGTTTTCTAGGATGTGAAAAATATTTCCTCCACGTTTAGGAGTTCACATCTATTAAAAACTTAATGATTTGAAATAATGTCTTTTAGAAAGAAGGTGGTATTAAAGAAACTGTTTGTTAATCATGAATAGTACCATGATCATGTTCCTGCCCCCGCCCCTTTTTTTGTTTTTTATTTCAGTTGAATTAGTTGTGTTTCTATTCCTGCAAGATTGTTTCTATATTTGTCAGTAACTGACAAGGGAAGCAGCCTATCCTCTGCTAGGGTCTAGACTTTCTCTAAATTTAGATAATCTCATTCCAAACAGTTAGGAGTATTTTTCGATGCTTCATCTTTAAGAAAATGCAGCAAACCCAATATGTTAGTACTGGGTCATTATGATCCTAAATTTTTGGCTGTGGTTATTAAAAAATGAGGTCAGGCCCATGATTCTTCTTAGGGGAAAAAAAAAAGGGATTAATTGCTGTAGAGGCAAAAATCTATGAAGATTTATGTTTTGAGAAATGTGTGGTTTGTTTAGACTACTGCAGTTCTGTTAATGCTGGTGAATTTACTTAGTGCCTTAAGATTTCAGTTATTAAAGCTTTGGAAAGGGTAAGGATAAAAGTAAGTGTGACCTGAGTGTTTTGAATATTTCATGCTCGGCTGGTTTCTGTCATGTGGGCAGAATAAGCATTTTAATCGTGATTAACTTGATGTAACAGCTTGAACTATAAATGTGCAGGAGGATAACTTTCTTGTATGTTTGCAAGAAACTTTAATGTCCTTGGCATTACTTTGGCAAATAAAGCATCTTAAATACTAGTAGGATGTAGATACCAGTAAAATACTGCAGCAAACCAGAAAATTATGCAACCTTCTTGCTCATCTCAGTTCAGATTACTTTAGGTAAAATGTGGCATTCTGTATGTTGACTGTTTTTTCTTGCAGAAACAAAGAAAAAGCCTAAGTTGGGATAAATCTTTATAGAAGGTTGCAAAAAACATGCTTCTTTATCTGTTTCAGTTTTCTTGCCTTTTTTAGATACGCTTTTTAGAAGTGCGGTGGAAAAGTAGAATTAATTTAACTTGGCAATGGTTTTTTAAAATGTGAATACTAATTAGATTTTTTTATTATTCTTTCCCCCTCCTTTTAATTCTAGAAGATGAAATTACTGTTGACGATGGTTTCTTTGGAATCCATAGTAAGTGAGACATATTGACCTTTATTCTTTATCATAAATTTAATTTAAACAAGATTAAGTCTTAAATCAAATCTTAAAACTTATGATTTCAAATATTTCTCAATTACAAGTTTTAAGATTTGCCTTGTGATTGTTTTTTCTGCTTATACAGTTATTTTTGGATCAGTCATTTGTGAATTCACATGCAGGCTTTTATCCCTTCTACTGTTAATAAAAGATTGCTGAGAAGAGTTGAAATGTCACTCTGATGGTGTTAAAGATTGAAATTTGCAAATTTTAAGTCATGAGCATGTATTTTTGGAGATACAGAATAGACTTAGCTTTCTCTTAATACCTAGCTTAGAAAAACTCTTCATGCCTAGAAAGACATTATCACTTGCACTAAATGTACACAGTCTGCCTCCTCAGTTAGACATGTAGCTGCCAAAAGGTGCTTATCAGCCCAGACCTTGTGTTCGTGTGTGCATACATGTCTCACCTCCAGCAGTTCTGATCCACCTCTCCCTCAGTCCTGTGACACTTTAGGTAACTCTTTATCATCTCTTATACATCTTGTCTTAAAGCTTTTCCCTTTTTCCTCATGTCCTCATCAAACCATAGATTTAGCTAGGAACTCTTTGAAATTGCGGAGTCTGCTTCAGCACTTGGTTTGGTGGCTTGTGCTTGCTGGTCGTGCTGCTTGTAGGCTTCCCTTGTCCTGATGGTGAGGTTGAGGATTCTCCTCCATGCTTTGTTTCCCCATCAAAACTGCTGCTATACCCTGTCCTGCAGACTTACACAGCTTTACTGCCATTGGTTTTGGTGAGCTAATTTGACACCTGTATCTCAACAGAAACAGGGAGCCTCTAATTGCTTATGAATCTTCAGAGTTACAGTGTTATTCCATGTATTGAGAGATTCCAGGACAAAGGAATGTTATGTTTGTCTTTGGAGGCTTAATTTAGCCCTTGATAGCATATATAAAATTAACACTGGAATACTTAGCGCCCTCCTGCAGACAGTGTACACATGATCATTGTTCCTATTTAATACCCTTAGAAGTGGAGGATCTGTTTTCTGTTCTGGGTAGTTCAGAGGCACTGGTGAAAGGATGCGCTCAACAATTGCTCTTGAAATACTGTAGGATAAGCTAGTAATAAGGAGGATTGTGTGAAGGGTGGTGTATTTTAAACATACTTACATGTTTGTGTATTCAACTGTCTAGATGTCCCTAAAATAAGTTACTGAAGTGTCTACTACTTTTGTTTGATTTTTGATAGATGGTATTGAAACTGTGGATGCTGGGTGGCTGACATGTCAAACAGAAATAAGATTACGTCTGCATTATTCTGAGAAACCACCTGTACTGATATCTAAGAAGAAATTTAAAACATCGAGGTTTAGGTAAGAGCCTGCTCATGTCAGTATGCAATTTACCTAATGTTAATTGTCAGTACTACTGTTTCTTCTTTACTTAATTAATGTAACCTTTAAATTAATTTTGGGTTGCTAATAGGGGTGTATTATCAGGCTACTTTTGAAGTATTTAAGCACAAATACTTCCTCCATGCTTGTCTTAGTGTTTCTTGCTTTTTGGCTGGAACTGCAGTGTTCCTACATAATTCTCTACTGTAATTTCATCCTTGTCAAGTGGAAGGTGTCCCTGCCTATGGCAGCGGGTTGGAACTGGATGATCTGTAAGGTCCTTCCCAACCCAAACCATTGGATGATTCTTGATTTCTTAATGTTATTTTTCCAATTCTGATTCCCCCTCCCACCAATTCCAACTTCTGATGAATGGGAAGTTTAATTAAGAATTAATACTTACAGTGTGCTCTCCAGAGTTTTGTCTTTTTTCCTTGCTTGTTATAGCTTATGTCACTGAGATAATTCACTTTGCGTGGAAGGTTTGCTCTGCATAATAAAAAATTCTGAATCTCATAGAGATTCCTCTCAGTCCAGGATTTTTCAGAAATTGTGTTCAATTTAAATGATCATTTAGGATTTCTCAAGGGACTTAATTACTTCAGACTATATTACTTATGTCTAATAGAGTGTACTTACCTGCCTTATCACTGTTCATAGAGACATAAGTTGTGTGTGTGCTTAGCAGCAGCCACCAACATTCAAGTCTTGGTGTTGATGATTACTGCTGTTTTCAGTGCTTTTCATTAGCCTATTGGCATTATGGGTTTCAGTCTGTGGAAAAAGGCTGTTTATTTGGCAGCCCAAATAGTTTGGTGAAGTGCTGCTTCTCAGACCATCAGGACAATTTTCATATTTATCCAAGCTCAAGTTTTAGTAGTGACTTGAGCACTTAAATCTGACTAAAGTATGATTTAGGCAAGGCCTACAAACTCTTGACTCTTATGAGAGCCCACTGCATGTAGTGCTGTCCTGCAGATGGTGGAGTTGAGAAAAATTCTTGTGCTGTATGAGCTTCTGCTCAAGCTTCTTTCTAATTCTTTATCATTTTCAAGGACACTTCTGTGACTTAACCATTTGTTTTATATTTCTGGTTGAACAGAGTAAAATTGACCCTAGAAGGCCTAGAGGAAGATGAGGATGATGAAGAGGGCCAAGAGAAAATATCCCCTACTGTACCTCAGAAAATGGCAAACACTGTGGAGTTTTCCTTAATAAGTAATAATGACTATAAATGTCGACATACTCAGCCAGACTGTGGTTATGCTTTACAGCCAGACCGATGGATAGAATACACAATACAAACCATGGAGCCTGATAACTTGGAATTAATCTTCGATTTTTTTGAGGTATGTCTGTTTACCACTGAGAAGCAGCTCCAGTCTGCCTTTGAGAATTAAATTACTGTGAAAATTTCACCGTTGAAACAGGGCCACTGCCTGATATTCTTGGATCTTCTGGATTTGTTTACCCAAGTATGAGACTATTGGCTCCCAGCCCATTTTGCAGAAAGGTTTTGTGAGTCTCCTTGATGTGGCACAGAAAGTTTTTCAGTTCTGCTTATTTAGATGTCAGTACAAATTAGACTCAAATCTCTGTGTGTGGTATTATAGTTAGGTTGGTTTGATATTTATCCTTTACCAGAGTTAAGTTTTTTTGCATCTCCTGCTTGATCCTGAACAATGTGTACATGAACTAGTTATATCACAATTACTTAATCTAAATTTTTATGTTATAAGCAGAAGAGATTTCTCTGAACTAACCAGTACAAATTAAAACTGGATTCTCATTACTCTATCTGTTATCTTGCACTCTGTTTTTCCCCCTGAAAGATCTTAATATTCAAAGCCCATTGTAAAAGAAAACAACTTTTTATCTCTTCATACTGTATATGCAGAAGAAAGTTTTAAGCATTCTTTCTTTGGTCTGAAAATGTCCTTAAAATCACTTACACTCATAGTTGTAAAGTGTCTACATAGTTCCTTGACTATGGTCAAGTGCACATTCTGCATATTAGTTGCCTTCCTCCTTCCCTGGAAATGAATACAAGGTTATTTTAAGCATGCATGTTATTTTTGTTCTAAATATGACTTGGGCTTTTTAGAAGACAGACTATTTCATGCATGCAATTTTGACCTGAAAAGCTTGTCAAATCTAAGTTTTCAAAGACAATTGTGAGTTTTTTAGATTTCCATCAACATTTTCATATTACTGATAGTAATTTGCAACACACTTATGTTAAACAATTTCAGCCTGAAATTAGCATGTTCAGAATGCTCAAGAAACTTGTTACATCAGTGCCTGTTTGTATCTTCCTGAGAAGCAAGGAAGAAGAGTTTGTTTGGAATTCTCACCTACATATAACACTAAGTGTTCTGGTTTTTTTGTTTTTGTTTTGTTTTCATTTTTAGGAAAATTTAGGTGAGAAGGTAGTACAAGGTGATGCGCTCCCAGGCCATGTGGGTTCTGCCTGCCTCCTGTCATCCACAATTGAAGAACTTGGGAAGAGTGCTGGCATTATTACGCTTGCTATTATGAGCAGAAATCCGAGGAAGACAATTGGAAAAGTCAGAGGTACAGCTGACGCAAACAACAGATGTAGATAACTTTACTTGAAGTGATCCATTATCTATTGACATGGGAAGTATTGGTGTTTTTCTTGTAGTGGACTACATAGTTATTAAACCGATCCAGGGATACACTTGTGATATGAAGGCTTCATATGCAAAATATTGGAAACCAAGAACAACTCTAGATGTTGGACACAGGGGAGCAGGAAACTCTACTACAACAGCGAAGTAAGTTTGTTTATATTTTAATCTGGGGTGATTATGTTTCGTTTCACTTACATCAGTTCAGGAAGCGGAAACTTAAAAAAGCTGCAGCCCATGGTCATTCAAGTCACTTCAATATGAAATGTGGGTGTTGTCCAAAACAAAAACTTCTGATTTGTATTTCTGTTGTTTCAAGGGACTTCTGTGCTATGCTGCATCTGACAACACCTTTTTCTTTGCTGTTATTTCAGACTTGCTAAAGTTCAAGAGAACACCATTGCCTCTCTGAGGAATGCTGCTAGTCATGTATGTACACACGTTTTCACACATGTAGTACCTGTAGTTTAAACTAGGTTGGCTTGTATGCTTAATTTCCATGATTCAGTACAGTGAATGGTAATTGCACTGATGTAAAATTATGTCAAATCACTGTGGAAGTTCCCTGAGTAGTGGGAAGTAATAGCTAGATTAGACTCTTATTTTCAAGTTCATTAAAAAAATCAAAACTTCTTCCATTTCTTAGGTTCTAATACAGAGAAAATTTTAATCTCAACCCCTAGAGACATAGGGTTGGAATAAATTTGAACAATAAATAAAATTTTAGCACTGCTAGAGTCTGTCAGCATAACTCTTGGTGCCAAACGTCTCACTCAGAGACTGCTGTGTAACAAAACTTGGTGTCTGAAAATGTGACCTGGGAGCTGAGCTGATAGAATAAAACAGTCCTTTGTTTCGGTGCTTGCTACAGTGAAGACTTGGAACTCTAAGACAAGACTTTCAGTCACTAGCTTCATAAACTAACTTGCCTAAACTCTGCGATTGAGGTGGTCACTTTTATTCCTTCCAGTAATTTTGATCACTGAAGTGTTCTGTGGTAAGATTGATGTAGACAGTCTGGTGCAGCAGAGTAGCTGAAGGCAGAAGTACATTCAGAGGTTCTTTGGCTCTTGTTTTCACGGTCACATGCTGCTATGAGATCACCTGCTGCTTAACTTATAAGCCTTTATACCTTAGTGGTATTAATACAGGTTCTTGCAAAATGTCTTTTAAAGTTCATTAAAGGCATGGGAGCAGAATCTGGAGTTGGCTACTGATTCTGGAATACTCCCCAAGAGTCATAGCTGAAAGCTTTCTCTTCTTTTTAAGACAGAGTATAATTTAAACACAGTGACAGGAACAGGCACTGACTGCAGACCAGAAGAAAACTGTAGCTTCTAAATTGTTTTGAACAGTGGTTCTTAATCTCTGGGTGGGACACTGCAGGTTTATAGAGAGATTTTAAAAAGCCCACAAGAAATGTGCATTGAGGCAGAGATTTACTATGAAGTCAGCAGCAGCATCAGCAGAAAAGAGCTTTCAACTCTTCGCAGGTTGAGAAGGCTGAAAGCCACCGCTCTAAAAATATTTCTGCTGAGAAAAGTGCTGAAAAAAGCCTGTCCTATTTTCTCTCTGTACTGATCGGAAAAGTGTGAGTCAGGACGGTAATTTGATGCATGGTATTCTTGGAGGCCTTTCAAAGGAATGATTTGCAGACAGTCAAAATAAATAAAAACCCCAAACCTCTTACTGCGTGTTTCTCTTCCTTTCTGGCCCTCCGTCTTTACGAAAAGATTGTACTTGGATCTTCCTTCCCTTTTTTTTTCAAGCTCAACAGAAAATAACATACAGGTGAAAAGGACAGGAGAATACTGGGTGCAGCTATTTCTGCTCTTGCACATATAACACACTTCTGCTGTGTAACTCACTAGTGACTCCAGAAGCTCATTGCTATATGGATGTCTCCCTAAAGCATGGCAATATGTAGCAATCCCTTGTCTCTTGGTGGGGTGGTGGAGAGGAGGGAGGAAGGACACCGCAAAGACATGTACGTTTTAAACATCTGTATTTAAAAATATCATCTTAGCCTTTCTCTGAAACCAGGTTTACAATACGTGAATCTTACTAGAGGGTTTACAAGATTAAGTAAGATAGATACATGTATTAGGGCTGCATTATGGTAATTAAAATACTCTCCCATATGAATTTTTTTTCATTATTAATCTGTTGCTGAGCATAACTTAACTGGTAACAGCCAGTTGAATTCAACTTCTGTGTGATATCCAGGACCTGTAAATACTGGACAACTTGTGTGCAGTTCTGTAGTCCTTGTGCATAAGTAGTTAATGTTTTTTTTTGTTTTGTTCTGTGTGTTTTTCAATTTTCTGTAGGGAGCAGCATATGTGGAATTTGATGTACATCTTTCTAAAGATCATGTGCCTATTGTATACCATGATCTCACATGTTGCATGGCCATGAAAAAGGTAAAGAAGATGACATCTGTATTTTATTTATAAGTATGACCGTTCCAGAAACTGAAATGCCAAGCTCTCATAGAAATAATTCTGGGGACTTAAAGGATGGAATGGGAAAAAATATGCAGCATTACTCTGTGCATGAAGTAGAGCAGGGAAGCTGAGTTTTTCTTTTTGATATTGTTGCTAGAGCTTTTGAGATGCACTGGTTTTTTTGGCACTCCTCAAGCCAATGTTATCATTTAGCTTTCTTTTAAATTTAAGATATGGAATTAAAAAGCAGGCAACTCCACTATATTCAGTAGTGCCTGGGGAACTGTTTTAGACTGCCAGAGCAGTCTAAAACAACTTCTGCTTGTTTCTTTTTGAGAGAGAGTTAGTGTGATTCTCAGCATGACTTCTCACTCCTACTGACACTTAAATGTTTACTTGTCTTAAGTAGTTATGTACTCATAACTCTTTAGGTTAAATCAGAGCCTGCTTTGTTTGGATCCCAGTAGATGGACAGCAGAAAAATGGAAGAAACAAGGATCTCCTTCATTTAGGGAGTTTGATTAGCCAAAAATGGCCTGGCTTCCATTATTTTTTTAAACTCTTTCTTTAACCCTTTTTAGCTTCAGCATTTTGCTCTGTTCCCTAACTGTGAGGTAAACAATATACTTCATGTCTCATGCGTAAGTGAGGCTGAAGAACTCTTGGATTGCTCAGTGGATCAGAAGAAAAGGAGCTAAAACAGAGGTTCTACGAGCAGATTGTCCTGTCTTCTTGGCACTAAGTCTTGTGTCATCAAACTCTCACACCCTTTGCAATATTGCAATTTATAAGACGCTTTGTTTTGAACAGTTGTGGAAATGGATCTTTACTAAGGGAAGTAGATGTTCAATGTATCTTCAATCACTACTGTCTTGCTTAGTAAAATCTTCTATGGTGAAGAGGGAAAGTGAGAAATGGACAACATTTTTTTGACACCAGATCTTTATTTTGGGAGCAGGGTGTGAGTGTGTCAGTTTTGCCCCAGGACATTTGTCTTTTTTTATTAGTTTCTATGACATTGGATAGACAGTAGTAAACTGCCTTGGAGTATTTTTTACTGCATTTCTTTACTTGCAGACTTTTTTCCTGATTGACCGATCAAGTTTTTATAGAATAAATATACTGACTTTTTGTGAAGAAAGAACTTTAAAGCCTCTGACTTGTGTGAAGTTTTTTTCAAATGGACACCTGTTTTATGCTTTTAAGTGACTGTGTTGTCTCATGAAAACTGATCAACTTATGAAGATATAACTTGTATCTTTATCAACAAAAGAGAAAAAAATAGTTGCCTTTAATGTTACAATATTAAAAACCTGTAGGTCTTTTTGCATAATTTTCAGTTATGCTTAATTATGTGTTGTTTCTCTTCAAAGAAACTGGATACAGAGCCTTTGGAACTGTTTGAGATTGCAGTCAAAGAACTTACGTTTGATCAACTGCAGTTATTGAAGGTATAGTTACTTTGGCTAGTACGATATGCTATGTGTAGAATTTCAAACTGTGTATGAAGCTGAGAGTTTTTGAGAATAACTAAAGACAGTTTGGGAGAGCACAGTTCTAAAAATTGTGTGAATAGAACAATTAACTAATTTCAAGAAAAATACTTTTCAGCATGGTTACAACTTGAATAATTTTCATTACTTGCATCTTCTAGAAAGGTGGTCTGACAACTTGTGTAGATCCATATCATTGTGCTACTAATGATAATTTTTAAAAAATAAGGAAGGTTGAAGGTGAAGGTGGGGTTCATTGAAAGCCAATGCTTTGAAGTCTTTGAAGAAAAACACCTGTCATGAGGTCTGTCTAATTTTCAAATGTTAGAGGGATTGCTTTGATCTACTCTCCCTTCTGAACAGAAGTGCCCTGTCTAACTAAAAGGGGAGTTGGGGGATGAATCTGGGCCGCTAAAGACCCCACTGAGATACCTCAGTCAAGGAAGCATCTGGCTGATCCAAGAACTATATGATCATTTTTACTTAAAGTTACTTGGTCTGCTCCTTTTTTGTGGAGAGGGAATTTGAATAGAGCGAGGGAGTTGGCCCTATATCTGGCCTGATTCTGTCTCAGTATGTGACTACGTTAAAAAACTGGTCAGCCCTCTGCACTGGATTAAACATAGAGATTAATGTGGAGACTTGTTCACATCTTGCTGTTGAATTATACAATGTGTGCTTTTACCCTTGCACATGTTTTTTTTCAATTTTCACTAAGCATGTTTTCCTTGAAATCTTTAAAACAAAGTTTGCAAGGAAATTGTGATGTGTACTAGGATGTCCTTTGTTCTTTTACAGATTACTAAAACTGTGCCTATAATGGACCTTTAAACTTAAAAACTAATTTATAAGGAAATCTAGTTAAATTTTGCATGTAGGAAGATCTCTGTGGGTAGAGTGTTTGCTAATGTTACGCTTATGTTCTTCAGCTGGCTCACGTGACTGCCCTGAAAGTAAAAGATCAGAATGGTACGTACTAGTTTGGAAGAGTCTTGAGATTGATTCATTACCATGTATTTATATATATTCTGTGGCTACAGTTGCTTCTTCTAATCACACTTGTCATCTTCCTGAACGGTTCTAAATGCTTATGTAGTTAATTCTGTGTGTGCTGTAGAGTTCTTTGCTGGGAAGTAAATACCTGAACAGAAGTTACTCCTTTGAGAAGAGGAGACAGGACTGTGGAAGGTGCATGTATAGATCAATATATATTTATGAATAAACAACAAAGTTGCCACTAATGTTTTATCTTAGACTTCTCTAACTTCAGCTCTTCAGAACTGCCGGCAAGAACTTTGGTAACTGCTGTAGGGTGTCTTATAGGTGCTGTAAATTTTTGGCCTTAATTCATCCTCTTTATAGGAACAGCAGATTGTCAAAGTACCTTGTACATCCTTCCAGTCTAGGAAAAGATAAAATAAATAAGCTTTGATACGCAAGGCTGCTTCTACTGGATGTGATTCAGTGAGTGAAGTGGTGAGGGATGGGAGAAGCCATTTCTGATCAATATTATGGTGAGTTTTTAAATGATTGTCAAAAAAATTTTCCCACTGGCAAAAGAGGAATTGCCAACACCATTGTTGGAGTTATGTCAGTGTTAGAGGGAAGGTGTAGGTAATCAAAAGGTAGACCTGATTCATTCTTCACTCCTAAGGGCCTTATGAGTTTAAGCCAGCCTTTTCTTGCTGGGATTACTGGGATTATGCTGCTATTTGTGTTGATTCAGTATTTTATATTTCTTTCCAGCATCTTTTAAAGAGGAAGAAAACTCTGCTTTTGAGACCCAACCATTTCCTTCACTGCAAAGAGTAAGCAAACCTTATATATAATACAAGGTTTATAGACAAGGAATATAGATGATAATGATTGTGGAACATGAAAGTATGTGTTTTACTTTCAGCTTTGCACACAAGAGATATTAATTTTTGACTTTGAGGTCTCTGATATCAGTGCTGGAACTGAGAATATGGGCTTCATTGTTGCCCACTGGAGGCTTTTCAGTGCTTAGAAGTAATAGTTTGCAGATATTTCAAGCTTCTTAATTCATAAACCCAAGTTGCATAGCTCAGGGTACACAGAGGCATTGCATTTTAATGCATTGATAATTGTTTCTAATGTTGAAAAAAACCAACCACCTGGCCTTAGGCAGTTCATCACATAGTATTGGCCATCTAGGAGAGCCAGCCACAGAGAAATATGTTCTTATTCGTGTCTGTTTGTGCGAGCTTCACCTTTGATTTGAAGGCGTCTTACAAATAATTCTTTACAAGAATTTCACATGAAAGAACTTCTATTCTCATCATCATCCTAATGGCAAGCTCATGGATTTCGTACTTAGGACTGTGTGTTTATGTATATTTCTGGAGAAATAAAACCCATTTTTTCTTTAGGAGTGCAAATGGGGCATATTCTTCTTATACGTGTTGAAGTGAATTGACTTGCATTTGTACCTTGTGAAAATTTTGTCCTTAACATTTTATCCATTTGTATGCATTTATTAAGTTGAAATTGGAGTAAAAAAGGGCGTATATGTATCTTTTGTTAAATGTTAAAAAGTTAGGGGGTTTAATTTTACTGTTAGACACCATTGGCATTAAATTCTAGTGTATTCTCCCAAAAATTATCTTCACAGTGCTTTATTGTCCTCCTTTACTGTGGGGCCTTTTCATAATGAAATTTTTTTCAGGTCCTGGAGTCTGTTTCTGAAGATGTTGGGTTCAACATAGAAATAAAATGGATCTCCCAGCAAAGGGTAAATAAATGTACCTGTGATTTACTTTACAAGCTTTAGCCGTCAAAGAATTAATTTGACCTGGTGCAGTAACACAAGCAACTGTTTCCTTCTAGTCAGCAGCTGCAGACTCAGCGGGATTGTTTAGTGTTCAGTCTAGAAGCAAAAGGCTAGGACTGGAAGCCTGGAGTGGGGGAAGGAAACTAAGGAGAGTGATAGGGGCAAGTCCATGTGCATGGGGACAATAGTGCTCTCAGAGACAGGTCAACTGCAGGAAGACTGGTGTGTGCTGTTCTCAAAGAATATCTCATTTCTACAAATCTTACCACAGAATGGGTCAGGTAGGAAGGGACCACAGTGGGTCACCTGGTCCAAGCTCAAGCATTGCACAGGATTGTGTTATTTAGAAATAACAATAGACAATATCTGCTATAGGTTTTGGTGGTCTTTCAGGGAATTCCTTAACATTTCAAGGAAATCCGTTGCATTTTCAAAATTAGAATAGGCTTCCTAGAAATGTTTTCCTTGGACAGGGAGACAATGAATTTTTCACTGAATCTTATTGCTGTGAGAATTCAGCTCCCCTCAGACTGTCAGTCCTGTAGAGCTGTAACTAACATTCAACAGACTGAAGGGTTGATTTCTCTATTCGGATTGGCAAACTGATTTTTCATTTTGCTCAGGTAGAATGAAAGACCATTGCTGGTTAAAATAACTTCAGTAACCATTAATTTAAATGGCTGAAGCTTTTTCTTTCTTTTTCTAGGATGGACAGTGGGATGGCAACTTGTCAACTTACTTTGACATGAACCTTTTTCTAGATATTATTCTAAAAACTGTTTTGATGAATGCTGGAAGAAGAAGAATTGTATTTTCTTCTTTTCATGCAGATGTTTGTACAATGTAAGTTAAGAAGATAAATTATGTATTTTCTTTTTCTCTCTCTTTTTTTTTTTTTTTTGGTAAAATTTACTTTCAACAGAAGAATACCCAGCGGGAACAAATAACAATTTGCTTTGCTTAGACATAAACTTTGGGTGCCAGAATAGTTGGGAACTGAAACAAGACCACTTTGCCATCAGAAATGACTCAAAAATCAAATAGGAGAACAAAGTTATAGTAGATATTTTTGTCAAGTGCCTTCCTGAATGCTTCACTCTTTCTTGACACAACAAAAAAGGTCAAGGTTTCTTCTAGTATTTTTCTTCTAGTCTTTTTTTAGTCATGCTCCAGGTGTATGGAAGCCCAACTTAAAAACCAAATCATCTTGTTACAATTTGTCATTGTATCTGCCTTTTTAAAAGGACAGAAAACAAAAGAACTTTGTGTTGCTCATGTTTGGTTTAGGTTTTCTTTGTGGTTTTTGCTAAGTGGTTTACTTTGCTTTTGTGGAATGTCATGTTGAAGGTATAGGGGCACAGAAAAAGCATAGGAGTTGAACTGATGAACAAACAGTTGGGATACATATGACCTAAAAATGTGCTGCAGTACTTGGTAACCAGAAATGCTTCAGCACTGTTAATGAAAGGCTTCATGGAAGCTTCATTTGGTGCTGCACTGGTGAAATACCATTGAAGAGTCAATGGGCAAGGCAAAACCAAGTCAAGGTACTGATAAAAGGGTTAAGAAGCAAGTGTGTGTAAGGACATGCCAATCTCAAAATTTTGCTTCCATCTGTTGTCATTTCATACCACTGTACTGGTATCTAAGTTGAAAAATACATTAGTAAGGTTAGGTTCTTGATATTAACCATGTTTAGAAATTCTTATTGTGGATCTTCATATTACTCTAACCCGCATTTCAGAAGAAAATTACAGAATTAAACAGCCTTCAAGGATTTTTATATAAACATTTTGAGGATGTGGGTCTGAGTTCAACATGAAGTCAAGCTTCCCTTAAACTGTGTGTTAATCTCTAATAATGGGAATAGAAATAAATAATTCGAGCAGTTTGTTGCACAGTTTGATGCTAAACTGTAGTACCATTTTGTTGCATCAGCTAGGAACTAGAAGAACGTGCAGCACAGAGAGGAATTCCACTCGAGCCAGTAAGATTGAATTCCCCTGCTTTTTATTTTTTCATTTCCTACTTGTGAACTTTTCTTTTTAACAGGATTAGGCATAAGCAAAACAAGTATCCTGTGTTATTTCTCACCCAAGGAGAATCCAAACTCTATCCAGAGCTTATGGATCTTAGATCTCGCACAACTCCAATTGCCATTACTTTTGCACAGTTTGAAAACTTGCTGGTAAGCTGACAAATTCTGGTACTACTCTCTGGTAAAATGAAACTAAATTATTACTGCTTGTTTTAAATCTATCATTTTTCACACAAACACTTAAAATTACAACTAACCTCAGGAAAGAAATACAGTAAAGTTGGGTAACTGCCAAAACAATGTCAATTGTTTCAAATGTCTGGTACAGTGTTTTAAAAATAGCACTATTGATAAATTCTCTAATTGTATAAATTATTTTTTATTATTATGGATGGAATCATAAGGAGCTGCACGTGTCAAAGATTAAAAAAACTGATGTGTTTCAGAAACATGAATTTTAATTGAAGTCTTTTGTATTTCAGGGAATTAATGTGCATTCTGAAGATCTGCTGAGGAATCCGTCATTTATTAAACGGGCCATATCTGAGGGCTTAGTTATTTTTTCATGGGGTGATGATGCAAATGACCCAGACAACAGGAAGAAGTTGAGAGAATATGGTGTTCATGGGCTAATATATGACAGGTACTTAATTATAGCTTTTATAAATAATCATCATCATCATCAAGCTTAGAAAATATTGTATCTTGATTCCAGTGAAATGTCACATTGCTTCTTGGCTGACTGGCTAGAGAATATCTTCCTTCTTGTATTGGAAGTACAAGAAACCCATAAAGCCAGATCAAGAACAAGTCTAACACTTATTCCCACTCTTTCAGCTGGATATATGAAGCAAAATAATTCATTTGTTCTGAGATTAACATAAATGTAATTTGATTTTTTTAAAGAAATAGTGCATGGCACACACATTTAAAATGCTACTGATATTCCTGATGATAGTTTTTAAGTTATGTACATGATATGGTGAGGACAATATTATTTAACGGTTCAACTGAAAGCTTAAGCTTTCTACATTAAGCTGTGGAAAGAGTTAACACAACTTAAGTGAATCATTTTAACTTAATTTTTGGCAATGTTCTGTTTCAAAGCTGTGAATTTACCATTTTTCCTACTAAAATTAGCTTTGGGGGACTCCAGGGTGAACTGCTAAATTAGTTGGTACAGAAGGTAGCTATTCTATTATTCCCAGAGAATTCAGGTAGACATCAGAATATCATGGTAAATATTTGAACAAAAGCCTTGTTGTGTTTAGTTCCTCACAAACACCAAAAGTTTTAGCTCATTTGTCACTGAAGATGTGAAATTCTGTATTACAAGATGATGACTAATTTGAGAAGCTGTATTAAATTAGAATCAGTATTAATGTATTAAATTAAAGTAGTGTAACTAAAGTGTCAAATTATAGAAGGCTTTCAAGCCTTTTGCTTTAGTAAGGGTATTGCTTTGCATATTGTTTTACGTGAAAAAATAAAAAGGGAGGAAAGGGATTAATAATTGTCAAGGGCTCTGTTTTATAAAGTGAAAGCTGAGAGTCAGTTTAACATACCTAGAGGCAAGAAATCAAATAATGTTTGCTCTTTCTTTCTCATTGAAAAAAAAAGTTAACTCTCTTTTATCTGTTCTGGACTGCCAAGAGTCCTTCCAGAGTGGTGGGTCCATTGCTTCTCTGGTTTGCCAGAGGTCTCACTTCTTGCACTGTATAGAATGTCTCTACTCTCTAGCAGTAAAAAAGAATAACTAGATTTTTACAGGTGGGATTGGCTTCAGACTGAAGACATTAAAACATTAGTCCTCTTTCTTGCCACAGCAGTGCTGTGTGTTGTACCTCTTCTACAACTCATGATTGAGGCCCCCTTTAGTTGATGAAAATTATCTCTGGACTAGAATGCAGATGAAACTCTGACTCTTTGATGTACGATCCTAGAGTAATGAGATTGGATCCTATTATGTGCATAACTTAAAGCAATACATTATTGGTTCATGTATAGGTGGGGTGTTTTAATCAAATCCTGCTGTGTAAAATATTCTTAAAATGTCTGTTCATCTGATGTCTACTAATCCAGTCTTACAGAGTTGCTAATTGCTCCTTGTGCAATGCATATTCACTACTATGGTAAAAAAATTAGGAAGGTGACAGCCTCATTTCTGACTTCATGTTGCTTTTCTTACTCCAGATACTCAACACTACTTAAATGCTGTTGCATTGCTGTCAAGGCTGCAAGTCTGCTATATGTCATCTTATTGTCCCTTTTGTACTGTTTAGTGTGTTTTAAGTTGTAGTAGGATAATAGAACATCTTTTATCTCACCTTTTGGTGACTAGCCAAGTTGCTGGAAATCTGAATTCCCTTGTGGATATAACTGAAGAAAAATTTCTTAAATTTCCTGCATTATTTAGATCATCGAGATTCTTAACAGTGTTCATCTCTCCTCTCGCTGCCTGCCTCGTGTACCACTTCCACTTTAACATCTTTCCACTTTATTAAGAGGAACCCCAGAATTAGTAGTACCTCCAAGGCTGTTTAAAAACAGTAGTTCTGCACTGCATTTTTTTTCGTTTTTCAAGTTACAAACTGCAATTTGAGTAGCAAACAATTACCTTGTTTCAGTATCATTGTTGCAGGGAAATGCTATTTCCCCTTTTTTCCTGTAGAATGTTCCTTTGCAATTCTTAATTACTATTCAAAACTTACTAATTGTCTAAATAAAATTAAATTCAGTCTTAATATAGGTCCCTTTAGAAGAAATATGACACTTTCAGAAAGTTGCATCAGATATCTCAAGCTGGACACTTTGAAATGCAGGTGGTACTTGCAAGTCCTGGAGAGAATGTCAAAAAAGTAAACCTTGGCAGCACATGTTTCCACTCCCACTTGGAGCTGCTGGGTAGAGAGGCAATCTTCCAGATCATTCGAGACTATGAAGTTGATATTAAGAGTTTAAATAGGTATGGTGTAAACATCCATATTCCTGTGTTTAAAGTTTAGAAATAAATGTATTTAAAACTACTGTGAAGCAAAACTCGAGAGAGAGATGTACTTACCTGTTTCAAGGTTTAGAAATAAGTAGATACTGCAGTAATCTGTTTATTAGTGTAAAGCCAGTTCATGCTATTGTTTTGTCTTCAAATTTCAGAATATTTCTAGGGCTGAATCAAGGTGTGCTTCTTCCATGGTTTCTGCAGAATTTTTGTTCTCTGGATTTATGGCTAAGTCCAGATATTTATCAAAAATCAGTGTGCCTGGTGTTTTGTGTTGCTGTTTTACTAGACCTTTACTTACACTATCTTAAGTGCTAGTTATCTGAATAAGCTAGGAAGAGAACAGAGGAGTTTTAGTGAATTTTTGGTTGCTTTCATGTGGCCCTGAGTTACTGTATGCAGTAGTGATTTCTGAGATAATGAACTGTCTGCATAGAGATAATTTCTGTAAGCTGTGTTTTCCAAACTTTAATCATCCATGTAGAATTGGCCAAAACACTGTAGCCAGTTGTGAAGATGGCAGAAACACTGTGTCCTGAATACCAAAAGTTGGTGATATCAAGCACTGGGCAAAAAAAAAATGCAGGTAGGGGGTTCTGACTTTGCTTTGCATGAGGAAAAGCTGCAAGACTAAATCTGGGAAGCTTACAAATGCCAACAGTAATAAAAGAATGATCTCACTGGGGCAGAGGAAAGAACACACACACCTCTCCCCCGCCATCCAGTCCTTTCTCCACTTGGGCTGCAGGTTATTAGATATACCCAAAGACATTAAACCAAACGGGTTTTCTGGTGCTGTTGCTGGGATGATACTCTACTATTTTCCTATGTTCAACTAGTTCCATCTCAGTGTTTAAAGTAACCAAATTGCTTCTATTAAAAGGCCAACCTACAGCAAGTTGCCACGTCTGCCTTCAGGCTTTTATTTGGGCCCTTATACAGAAGAATACTTTGTGCGCATGAGTGGGTATATTCTGTCTACACAGAAATCTTATCCTTATAATGCTTTATTAGTCTGATGTTTAGATTTTAATTAGAAACTTTAACTTATTGTAGTGAAGTTCTCTGGCTTGGCAAAAAAGGATTTGTGGGGTGATTTATTTGGTATTCTCCTGGGTAAGCTTTGTAAACAGTCCAGGAAGTATTTCTGTATTTGAATATACTTAGTAAGAACAACGCAATCTTATGTTTTTACACTTGTTGGCTATATATTAAATACCAACGTGGAGAGGGGGTGGGTGCTAACCTACACTTGCATTATCTTTTTTCGTTCACTTTAAATGATCTGAATTTTGTTTGTTGAATAATATACACAACTACATAAAAATGCTAAATCAGTAATTCTTATGCTGAAAGCTTTTCCATGAAAGCTTCCTTAGGCTGCATGTTGTATTTGTGGACTCTGGACAAAAGCGCTGTGCTTGATTGGTATTAGTAACTTCCCAAAATTTAACGCAAATTTATCTGGCAATCAAGGCAGAAGCATTCCAAACACTTTTCAAAAGTAGAAGACTGTCTAAATCTGCACTGTCCTGTTTGCCCGAAACTGCATGTTACTTAAACAACAGCATGGATATATGAAGGAAGTGGACTAGTATTAGTTGATTTATAATTTAATCTCCTCAGTGATTAAGATGTTATGCAATGGCAATCTAAGTCTTCCCTATTTTGTGAATTGCAAATGAAACTAAACTCAAGTTTACCTTGATGCAAAGAAAAATGAAGAGTTTTAATCAAAAGCTTCACAAAATCTTTTTAGCATGCAAACAGTATTTCAGTACTGATGACTTTTGTCTCATATATGTGTTTTCGGAGGTAGCAAAAACACCGGACAGGAGCTAAACACATCAGTTTTACATCCACTGCATGACTCTGCAGTGTCCTGCAAGTCTTTTGTAGAAAATGCTTATTTTAAAAAGCAATTTTTAAAGGATTTTTTTCAGTATTCTGTGGGGCTTCCTCATTAATAGGAAGTTGAATGGAGGAACTTCGGTGCATAGCAATTTACAAATAAGTGTCCTGTTGAAGAATGAAGGATAGGGAGATGTTACTTATTTTGAAGGTGAAGTTGGAAATAATTAATTAAGAGACATCCTGGAACTATGCTCTGTTTTTGCAAACTGGTGGCTTACTTTCATGGACCCGAATGAAAAATGAGGACAAGAAATTCTGAATTACAAGCTGCGCTTCAAAGTGTCTTCCCTGCTTTTGGTTTAGAAGAAACACTATATACACACTGGAGCAGACTGGCTCTGGTGGACAGGTTCAGAGGAGGTTGGAGGGTTGGATTCATCCAAAATGTCAATTGAAAAGAATTTAATATGAAGCAAGAATTGGAGAATTTATGCTTGTAGTAAAGAACTAATAAAATACCTGCCAGAAGCTGCTTAGAAACATGCTTAGCCATGTTCTAGGAACAAGCTGCCTAGAAATGTGCCTCTAGTGACTAACTGATGGGAAAGACTTGAGGTTCTTAGTCCCTAAAGTGTATTGCTATATGGAAAACTATCTTCTAGTTTCAGTGCTTTGTCTTGAATGCATAGAGAAATTCATAATATGTAAGCTGACTTAACTGAAGAAAGCACAGGTCTTACCTGCATCCTGGAAAGAAGGCAGAGCTTTTATTTTGCAGATAGCTTGCACTAAGGCAATTTTGGGTTATATCTTAGGCCTGTATTGGATTATAGGTGCTGTGCAACTAATTTAACCGCCATGCCTTCTATTTGAATTTCATAAAAACAGACAGCATTTATCCTCACTTCAAGGAGTTTCTTCACAGAAATTGTCCTTGATCGTACTGTAGAGAATGTGATCCATATCAATATTTCCTGTAGAAGTGTTTCCTTACTTTAATCCTGTTATTATATCGGTCTTGGAGCTGGATTTTGTTTTGGATGTCTCAGAGTTGCTATCAGTTCACAAGTCTTGTTGGGGTAAAAAGGTGCCTTGCACTCTATCATACAGCACTCTGTTATTTTGATTGTAACACTGAATTCCTTTTGGACATACCTTGAAAACTTATGAAGGACAAAGGATGATGAAATAAAACCAAACTAATTTCTTGAAGGAATCATGAGGAAAGGTATAAATATTCATAAAAGACTTAAGGCAGAAGCCATGGTAATTTCTTCCAGAAGTTTTCATTTGAAGGAGTTAAACCTGGATATGTGCAATGCCTGAAGCTCTATATGCACAACTGGATGCCCAGAAGGAAATTTTGGATATAAATAACATGCTGATGTTAGAAATTACTGTTGGGAGATCACGATGTATCCTTAGCACAATAAGTGTTGTACCGTAGTTGGATTACAGCAACACGAATGCTTTTGCTTTATAATGAGTTACACCAAAATAGTTATTTGAGTTATGCTCAGTGTCACCGTCAGACTCAAAATGTGTGTTGAATTTGGACAGTCTTGTGTGAGGTGACATTTCAAATCCTGCAGGCTTGTTTACATGTGTGAAAACAAGAAATTGAAATGAGGATAGACTATTTGAAATAGTGTAGATAGTTAATTTACATTAGGTATGAAGAAAGATCAGATTTTCTGGTTTTCACTCTTGACTTGATATTGTTATGGTAATTCAGGAGAGGTGGTTCTGAATGGGGGGGAGGCGAAATACTTCTTGAAACAGTAAGTATGAACTCCTTTCAGTATGATGTACATGTAGTATATCAGTCTGTTCAAATAATCTCAGGGCTCTGAAATTTCTTATGCTTTTAAGTTTGAAGCCTGGAACACTGCTCTTACTGTTTTGTGCCACTGGTTGGCACTGTGTTGTGCCACCTGTAGAATCACGTTTTTTCAGGAGACGAAGTAAGCAAATGCCAGTGGGTAGCTTTTTAGTATATCCAATGAAATACTAATCAGTCTGTGTAAAATTAATACCATTTTATATTGCAAGATGAGCAGCAAAACTTTGGATACTAACCTCAAGCAAACTGTCTTTATAGACTTGCCAATACTTAATTTTACTCTATTAAGGAAAAACCCAGTTGCTTTATCTAGTGTACATTTCTGTCAACTGTCAGTTTATACTGATCAATGTTTTTTCTTTTCTCATTTATTCAGGATATACGACTCAAATCCTGAGCAACCAAATATATTCCAGGTGGAGCAGCTGGAACGTCTCAAGAGAGAATTGCCAGAGTTGAAAAGCTGTGTGTGTCCCACAGTTAGCCACTTCAAATCCATAGTTCCGTGTAAATGTCATAATAGCTACCTGGAAGAGAAAGCTGTAGATAACTTGAAGAGTGTTCAAATGCAAAAGGACTAATTTTAGGCAGAATGCTGTTTTGTATCTAGCAGATTTTCACTATTGGAACAGTCCTGTCTATGCTTTCAGGTTGGTTTATTTTTAAGTCTCCAAATAGCAATAACTGTGTTCCTCCTTCCTAACAGTACTTACTAAAATTTCAAACAATGCTAAAATATTCAGCCACTTATAGTTATTGTTCCAGTTTACATATATAGTTTTACCTTTCCCCTGTAATCATGTCAAATCTTGAAAAACAAAATTAACGCTAGTGCTTTTAAAAAACAAATTAAGCAGTCTCAGTAGTGAAAGCTCAGGAACTAAATCTTAGGGAAATGACAATGAATACAAATTACAGTATTGAATATGCTGAAAAATTGTTTTGACTTTGATTTTACTTAGAGGCTTAAAAGCTGTAGCATTTATCTGACAACAGGAAATTAAGAGAGTGATTGTGAGATACATATAAATAGAGCTGGCCTGTGAAAAGATCTGAATGAATCGGTACCTCATATATATGTATTTGCACTGATAGATCCACCTGTACAAAGCTTTGTGCAATTTGAAAATATTTATATATTTTTTAGTAAACTGCAATCATTTTTTCCCCAATTCATTGGACATTTAGGCTGCTGCCTTTGTTGTTGTCTCGTTTGTTGGTTTGTACTGTGCCTGTGTATAGCAATTAGGGGTGAACCACAAGTATGATTTTATTTTTTTTTTCATTAGTCGCACACAGGCCTGCAAAACTTTAAAAATGTTGCTAATAATTTTAACAGAACTACAGAAACATCTTCAGTGGTTGAGAATCTCTTTTTGCACAGTAACCTTAATGGACAGAATATGTACCATGCACAAACTCTACAGAATGCATGCTTTATCTATTAAGCATGAAATTTAGGTGTTTGCTGAGGTCCTTGCATCTTTATGGTGCTAGTTATGTGTGAAGGATGCAAGGACCAACTCAACAACTTAGTCTTTTTTGCCTAAAAAAACCACAAGCCTATTTATTCACAAACATTTGAAGAAAAGGCTATACCATAAGTGGTTTGTCTTATTTACATAATGCAAGCTACTAGCTTTTGTATTTAGCAAGATTTTTGGCTTTTACCTTGGAGCAAGAATCACAAATGTACTGAATTCAGATAATTGGTATTCTCTTGACTTGTATCTATCCTCTGTAATTTATTACGAAGTCATAGTTTAGAGTTCTTAATAGATAAGTATGCATGTCCTTTTTCCTCTTGACATTGCAGGTCATGCCAACACAACAGCTGTAACTTTCTACTGAAGTGTTAATGTATAATAAGAATGGAAAATATTTATTTTTTTCTCTTGTAAATTGACAATGAAAACAATAGTATGTACTATATTCTTTATATACAGTCATCGCTAGGTAGAACTGATTGTACAAAGCCATTGCAATTAAGTGCTTGAGCCTGCACTGCTGAGCAGTTTGAAACAGCTTGTTTTGACTTGTGTATTTGAGTATTTAAAGCTGTTTTTTTTTTGTCCTGCACAAACAACACAGTAATGATTAGGTATCTGGAAACTGCCTTTTAATAAAAAACAACCAAAACCCCACAACCTAAACAAAACTTGGAAGTGTGTGAGCTGTGTTTTTGAGAAGGGGAGGGGGCACTGAACTGGAGTCTTGACATCAGGAACGTGTGGCTGTTATCTGATACATTCCTCACTTATGTGATTATTTCTTAATTTTTTTCTCATTTGTATACCCATGTAGGATTCTCTTGACAGATCTTGAGGGCTTTGCCAACAGATACTCAATGCCTAGCAGAGTTTGTGTCACTGCTCATGAAAGCCGGGGAGCATGTCCACAGAGATGTTGAACATGATACCTGTTTTCTGTGAAAGTGGTTCAAATGTTGTGCTGTCTCAAGCACCCTCTTGGACTAACCACAGTGTGATGCTCAGAAGGGCTTAAGCACCCTTAAAAACTTGTTTCACAACTTTCAATGCCCAGAGAGCAGAGAACAATTGACTATTCTGACTGCTTTAACAAGCTCTTCTGCTGTGTTAGTTCTTGGAGATGAGCTTGGCCACTCTGAACAGCTGTTCTGCCACAGCCAGTGGTGTTGCAGCAGGGATATAGGGGAACTGAAGAGCAGGACTGTTTGAACTGGCAGGGGAACCTGCCACCTCTTGCTTTTGAGCGCTTGTTGAGCACTCAGGGTAAGCTGAAGCAGAGATGGTTTTGCTCCAGCCAAGGGCCTGCTGCAGATATTTAATTCAGAGATGTGGGAGGTGTAGTGGGTGAGATGCAATTTCACTCTTGTTTTTGCAACACTTCCATTTGGCCCACCCAAAGACTGGACTCTACATGTATAACATCGGTAGCTGAATGCCACTGCCAGTGTATGCCACAACTACCCTGGACAATGAGGATGGACTGCTCCAGATACACCAGTCGAGAGCTCCTGATGCAGCCTGCAACTATCCTACAGCAACACCAGCTCTCCTGCCCTGGAAGGCATCTAGGATGGATAGAACCCACAATTATGGATTAAGGGAACTCAACAGACATCCTGGAGGGACAGCCATTGATACCTGTGCTTGTGTATATTTATTTATATATACATGTATATAGCTGGAAAGTGTAGGATCTGGGCATGATGTAGATGTTGTAGAATAATAGGTGGATAATGTCTGGGTTGTGGCCAAGAACAGCATTAATTTTTCCAGTAGCTGAGAGGGGGTTTGGCTGAGGGGGCACTCAATACTACTTTAGGGGAAGGGACTCTTTGGCTTTGGAGAAGAAGGGTGTGGCTTCCAGGGGGGAGCAAGCCTGGTGGATGGAGCAGTCAGGGTGGGGGTGCTGCCAGCTGCAGTTATGTCAGGCTTGGTGAATATTTGGCATGCAAGTCACCCCCTCTTGTACATTTTTTTAATTAATATTGTTGCTGTTATTGTTCATTTTCTTATTGCTCTTTCCACTAAATTGTTCTTATCAGCGTCTGATCTTTGCCTTTTGTGCCTCCTCTGTGGCCACCTGCAGGGAGGGCAGAAGATGGAGGGAGGGGGAGCAAATGCAGCAGTGTGGTTTGGAGTCCTAGTGAGAGAACTAAATTGGGGAGTATCATTCCTAAACCATGACAATGCTCTTCTCCCCTTCTCTGCTCTGTTCTGCCCAAAGAAGTGAGGGCAAGACCTTCCGTGCCTTGAGGACCCTGTGCTGCCCATGGTTCCTCCAGGGTGCCAGTGCCATGGGGCAGCTCTGCCAGGAGCCCGTGGTGGGGAGAAGGAAGAGTTAAGAGAATTCCAGCCTCATGGCCATATCCAAGGTAAACCTTACAGGCAACCTGGTCTCAGGAAACAGCATGGAACACAGGGCCCTGCTCACTTTCTCAGTCCTGTGCTAGCCTGGCATAAGGATGAAGGCAGTCCCCCAGCATTGTGGTTTAGGAATTGTATTCCCCAATTCCCCAATACTGAACCACTCCTAACCACGAGCTGTGTGGTCACTCTCCCCTCCCACTCACCCTGTGGAGGGATGGAGAGGAGAATTGGAGGCACAAAGAGTAAGGATCAGGAGCTGAGATAAGAACAATTTACTGGAAACAGCAGTGGAATATGAAAAACACAAGTAACAGTTAAAATATCAATAACAGAGGGAACCAGCGCTACCCGACTACTCCAACCACCACACTTAGTGGACTGGAAGAGAGCCCTTCCCCCAGCCCTGGAAAATGATGTGAGGTGGTATATAATAACCTGTATCCTAGCCCATGCCCCTTTCTCGCTCCTGCAAAAATTAACTCTGTCCTGATCACAACCATTAAATTATCCACCTCTTACTCTATACTATCTATGTCATACCTAGATCCTACAACTTCCAACCATATGTTTGTGTATATACACATATGTGTATATATATATATAAGCACAGGTATCATTTCCATAGTCAATGGCTGTCCCTCCAGGATGTCTGTTGAGTTCCCTTAATCCATAATTGTGGGTTCTATCCATCCTAGATGCCTTCCAGGGTAGGAGGCCTGCTGTGCTGCAGGGTGGCTGCAGGCTACATCAGGAGTTCTTGACTGGTGTATCTGGAGCAGCCCATCCTCACTGTCCATGGTACTTGCGGCACACAGTGTCAGTGTCATTCAGCAAACAATGTCATATGTACAATTCAACATTACAGACTGTTCTCACCCAAAATCAAATCCCCATGAGGTACATGTCACGATTCCCCATCCCTCTGCACTGCCCACCGAGTGCATCCAAGTACTTGAGCAAAAACAATCCCATGGATGGGGTGGACTTTGCTTTACCCAGGACTAATCCAAACTGTCTTCCCTAATGTGTTCTTTATAGGCACCACCGGGACTTTATCCCCTTCTACGGTAAGGGGTCTGATTGGCCAGGGCCAGCTGCATTGGTAGAGCCTCTAGTGTTAATTAACCAGGTTCCTTTGCTAAATGTAGATCCCAGTGTTTTAAGGTCCCACCACCCATTGCTTTCAATGTGGTTTTCAATAGTCCATTGTACCCTTCAACATTCCCAGAGGCTGGTGCATGATAGGGAATACGATATACCCTCTCAATCATCCCATGCTCCCTGGCCCAGATGTCTATGAAGCAGTTTTTGAAATGAGTCCCATTGTCTGACTCGATTCTTTCTGGGGTGATGTGTCATCACAGGACTTGCTTTTCAAGGCCCAGGATGGTGTTCCGGGCAGTGGTGTAAGACACAGGCTATGTCTCCAGCCATCCAATGGTTGTTTCCACCATTGTCAGCATGTAGCTCTTACCTTCCAGGTTTACAGGAGTGTGATGTAATCAATGTGCCAGGCCTCCCCAAATTTATATTTTGACCTGCCTGGCCTGCTTGATGGCAGCACATGTTTCATAGTTATGGATAACCTGGGACGTAGTGCCCATGGTTAAGTCCACCCCTTGATCACGAGCCCATCTCTAGGTTGCATCTCAGGGCCACTGCACCAGAAATAATTCACTCTTGTGTTGCCAGTCCAGATCTACCTGAGACACTTTAATCTTGGCAGCTTTATCTACCTGACCATTGTTGCAATGCTCCTCAGTAATCTGACTCTCAGGTACACGTGCATCTACATGATGGACTTTCACAGTCAGCTTTGCTACCTGGGCAGTGATGTCTTGCCCCAGTTCAGCAGCCCAGATGTGTTTACAGCTGTGCTGCCAATTGGTCTTTTTCCATTGGTCCAGCCAGCCCCCGAGAGCGTTTGCTACCATCCACGAGTCAGTGTAGAGTGTTGGCCATTTCTCTTGTTTGGTGATATCTAAAGCCAGCTGGATGGCTTTCAGCTCTGCAACCTGACTCGATCCACCTTGTCCCTCGATAACTTCTGTGACTCACCATGTAGAGCTCCATATGGCAGCTTTCCATTTCCAATGTGTCCCTACAATAGGGCAGGAACTGTCAGTAAAGTGAGCATATTGCTTTTCATTTTTGGGTAGCTGATTATATGGTGGGGCATCCTCAGCATGTGTCATCTTCTCCTCTAATGATGATGATGATAGTGCAAAATTTTCCCCTTTGGGCCAGTTTGTGATGACTTCCAAGATCCCCGGGCGATCAGGATTTTCTGTCCAAGCTCGCTGAGTGATTAGATTGATCCACTTACTCTACATGGCATCAGTTGCATGATGTGTGGAAGGGACTTTTCCTTTGAACATCCAGCCCAGCACTGGCAGTCAGGGTGCCAAGAGGAGCTGTGCTTTGGTGCCAATCACTTCTGAAGCAGCTTGAACCCCTTCATAAGCAGCTGGTTGGTGTGGTATTGCTAACGCTGCACTGCTGTTGTAGTGATCAGTACCTGTTGTTCTTCAACCCCCAGCAGTCCCACAACAGAAGGGTCCCCTGAGAGGCCAGGCAAGGTATTCAGCTGTCTAATTTCCTGTCTTCACAGCAGTTATCCCAAAAGCCCAAAGGACCCTTTTGGGTCCTTGAAATACCGGCTCCTGAGGTAATCTATGCCAAGGAAGCACGGGCCTTCTGGGCCAGTCACTATGGGGTGTTTTTGCCATTCATTCCCGGTCAGGCTCACCTTCAGCTTCCAGTACAGTCAGCTGTTGGGATCCCCTCGTCACCGCAGAAATAGAGATGGATTCTGACCCTACATATCTTGATGGCATCAGGGTACATTGTGCACCAGTGTCAGCTAAAGCCTTATACTCCTGTGGATCTGATGTGCCAGGCCATTGGATCCACACAGGCCAATAGGTCTGGTTGTCCCTTTTCCCCACCTGGCTGTAGGTAGGGCCCCTTTAGTCCTGGTCGTAGTATTCATTGTTCACTTCTTGTAACTATGAACTGGAGGTTGCTTCAAGAGGATCAGAAGTGCTGGAGCTGGTCCTCAAGGAGATGATTCTGGGGTCATTGTCTGGGCTCAGCCCCCACTGAACATTTTAAATTTTGGATGGTGTAGTGCCGTGGTGCATTTAATGATTTTGCAAGTACCCACCACCATCTGGTGGAGGTGTTGAAAGACACCACTGGGAGGGTGAAAGCCAAAACCAGTTTTTTGTCCTGGTGACTTTTGTGTGTGTTCAGCTGGTGGAGATGTCTGTTTTGGGATCTTGGTTATGCAACAGTGAAGCGACATATACTTGGGAAGGGAAGTTTATAGCTGCAGCCTTGGTGGTGCACTTTATAGGCATTTTACTATATGCTAAAGAAAGGGTAAGTCCAACCTGGGCTCTTTGTTTTGGAGCTGGTGTCCGAGAGAGTGAAAGAATGTGATGGTACATGCAGCTGAGAGGGAAAGCACATAGCACCAGTGTGTTTGGCGCAGTTTGGGAGGTGAGAGTTGAAGTGGAGCCAGCAACAGCTTTCTCACCTGCGGCCTTTTGTGAGCAAGATTTTTGCAGCATGTTTTCATTTTTGGAGCTGGGCTCTGCAATAGTGAAAGAATGAGATAGTATATACAATTGAGAAGGAATGAAAAAGACAGTGCGGGGCATCACCTCCCCCCTGGAGCCTGTAAACTGCACAAAACACATTGGTGCCATGCTTTTTTCTTTTTAGAAAGTGCAGCCTCACTTTTTTGCCGAGCCCTGGTCCAAAATTTTAATCCAGTCACAAAAGGTGATGTCAATCCCTTTGTTTTGGGAAGGCAAGAACCTAGTCCCAGGTTTAGGTGGTTCAAATAATACACTGCCCAAGAAGTTAGGTAAAGGCCAGCAATAGCTTTATGTCCTGTCACCTTTCTTGTGGGAGCAATCACTGGATGCATTCCAATTTTAAGTTAGAATCCCAATTTCAGAGATTAGACTACAGCAAATTATGACAGTACTTCAGTTTTGACATGGAAAGCACCTAGTGCCTGTGTTGGTGTTGCAGATGACAGGGTGGCCAGTGGAGGTTAAGGCCAGGAACAGCTTTCTATCCTGGTGCCTTCTGTGTGGGACCAATCTCTGAATGTATTTAGTTTTGGACTCTGTATCAAATTGTACAGCTGGCTCTCCTGAAGTGTATGGCAACACATTTATTTTGGCAAGACAAGCAGGTATCCCCAGTGCTGGAGGTGGAAGTAATAGGCTGTCAAGAGGAGGTAGAACCCAGCAATAGCTTTCTGTCATGGTAATTTTTATGTGACAGCCATCCCCGGACATATTCAAATTTTGGATTTGGAATCCAATTTTTTGCAAGTGGCTCATGAAAGTAGATGACAGTGCCTTTCCTTGGTAAAGGCAAGCACCTTGTTCCAATGTTAGTGGTGCAAATGACAGCATGCCCAGAACAGGTAATAGCCACAAACAAAGGCTTGCCAAAATTAATGTACTGCCATTCTTATCAGAAGCTCAGCTCTGAAATTCGGATCCGGGCTTTTAAACTGGTTACATCCAGTGTTTGT
This sequence comes from Cephalopterus ornatus, assembly GCA_013396775.1. Taxonomy (NCBI): domain Eukaryota; kingdom Metazoa; phylum Chordata; class Aves; order Passeriformes; family Cotingidae; genus Cephalopterus; species Cephalopterus ornatus. The sequence continues at coordinate 112,427 of VZRE01001838.1, forward strand.
TCAAGCACAAAAGGAGGCACCACAGAAACCTGCTGCTGGCTTTTATTTCCTCCAGACAATCTGTCATCTGAACCACCAACACAGAGGCTGACTGCTTTCCTTTCCAAAATACATGTACTTCAATAATTTTCAGGAGCTCATCTCAGAAATTTGGGTAATACCTCCGAAACTGAATACAGCAGGAAATTCACATACTTTCACAATCACATAGATCTTGCACCTAAACTAAAAATATTCAGCAAAGTCTTGGTCACAACAGGTGCCGGCTGAGAAAGCTCTTGCTGGCTCTGCATTTGTCTCATACTCCTGGAATTACAGTACATATCCTGGAGCTTTGCACTTTCCTTCTCAGCTGCATGTAGCATCACATTTTCTCTGTCTCACAGAGCTCAACTTCCAAACTTAAAACTTCTATCAACTGCTCCCACAAAAAAAGTCCTATTACAAAAAAGACAGTGCTGGGCATCACCTTCCCCGTGCAGCCTGTAAACTACACAACGCAAGACTGGTGCCATGCTTCTTTCTTTTCTGCTCTATGCACCTTCACATTTTTGCTCCCTCGCAAAGCCCAGCACTGTAATTTTAACAGGGCCACAAAATGTGTTAGGAGAGAAAAGTTACTGGGTTTCACATTCACAGTGACATTCACAGCAACTGCACCATACACAACGAGGCAATGAACTTTCCTTTCCAGCTGTATGTCCTATCACATTCTTTCACACTCCTAGAGATCCTGTACCTAAACTGAAAATATCCTGCAAAAAAAATCTCAGTCACAACAGATGTCACCTGAGAAAGCTCTTGCTAGCTCAACCTTTAACTCGTACCCCTTGAATTACACCACACCCCCTGAAGCTATGAGCTTTCCCTTTCAGCTGCCTGTGCCATCATATTCTTTCAGTCTTGCAGAGCTCTGCTTCCAAACTCAAAACAGCCAGCAACTGCTTACATACAGATGATCTTAGAACAAAAATTCAGCACTGGCCTTCACCTTCCCTTTGCAGCCTGTAAACTGCACCACACACAGGTCTTTGCTCTTTCCTTTTAGATGTATGTACCTTCAGGTTCTTTCACTCTTGCAAAATCTAAATCCAAAACAAAAAAAATCAGTGGCTGCTCCCACAAAAAAGATGGGAGAAGAAAAGAAGAAAGAGCCAATGCTGGACTACGCCTTTTTTTTTTTGCAGCCTATAAACTGCACCACTGTTGACACTGAGACTATTCGCTTTCCTTTCTTTTACTCTCACAGAGTCAGGATCCAAAACTGAAGCCCTCCACATAATGCTCTCACACTAAAGATGCCTGGACAAACAGATGTTGGTTTTTACCTTCCCGCTGTCACCATTCAGAACTCTACCACATGGTGCTGTGTACTTGCTAAACAATTAAATGTACCTCGACACTGTCCAAGAAATGCAACGTGCAAATCCAAAGTGAAAATTTCTAGACACTACTGGCAAACAAAATGTGCCAGAACAAAAAGAAATACACTGTTTTGGAAGGCAAGCAGCTATCCCCAGTGTTTGTGGTGCAGATAATAGGCCTCTGAGGGGAGGTAAAGGCCAGCAATAGCTTTCTTTCATAGCACTTTTTGTGAGGGAGCAGTCCACTTTCAGAAGCCCATCACCAAAATTTGGATATTGTCTGCAGTATTGAATATGTCCACCAGGGACTGCCCTAACACAAAAGTTCTGAAGAAAGAAAGCTATTGCTGTTTTTTACCTCCTCGGAGCAGCACCACCACCAATGGCGCTGGATGGTTTTCTTAACAAATAAAGGCATCGTCGTCTTTCTGGATCCCACCTCCAATATTTGGATACCAGTTCCAAAACTGGATATGCCCAGAGATCTCTGTCAGACAAAACTTTCCAGGACAGAAAGCTCTTACTGCCCTACACGTCCCTAGGAAACCCTGACATCTGCACTACCAACAGCCAGCACCAGGTTTGGCTCTTTTCTTTCTTGGGAAAGATAATGTTATCCTTTTCTTTTTTTTTTTTTTTAGGTGGCTGATTCCAAATTTCAGTGGTGGGCTCCTGAAGGAAAATAACAGGGCATTAACATGGGAATGAAAAGCACCTCATTCCAGTGTTCCAGGTGCAGATGACAGGCTGACCATGAGAGGTAAATGCCAGCTAGAGCTCTCTCTCCTGGCACCTTAAGCATTCAAGCAATCCCTGGGCGCACCCAGTTTCTGTTCTTGGCTCCTCTATGGAGGAGAATATGAAACAAAACAGGAGAAGCCATGTGTCATGGACTGAATGGATACTTCATACAGAGTTTGTCAGAGAAACCCACCCAATGAGTCACAAGGGTTAGAAAGGCTTTATAGGTGTTATTGTGCCTTTATAAATCTTGACTGCTTTATTTAAAGTGATGATGATAATGATGAGATAAAAATGTAAAAACATAAAAATGCAAAATGGCAAAAAGGCAAAAGGCTTTTATCAGAATCATTTGCTACACAAACTACTAATATAGTGCAGTATTTATTCAATCAATAATGTCATAGATAGCTTAATAAGTATCAAACAAAGATTGATGTTACTTACCCATACCACTGACTGTGGACAAATTTTCACTCAGCCTTGAGAAGTATCCCTGAGGAATGCCCCCACCCAAGGGAAGGATCTTCATGTACCTAAGGGAGGTATGCTGGAAATCCCCGCTGGTAAAAAAGTGGGACCGGTCTTTTATGATATGAAGGGGCTGACTGTGAGTCCTACAACTTTTGGATTCTGTTGTCCTGCCTGCTCAGCATTTGAATTAGATGTTACCAGCTCTTTGGCTTCTTCTGCTCAAAACTTCTCTCACTTTCCTACCAGGGTCTTACACATCCCAGGTGATGCCCACCTCAGTCAGGAAGAACACCCTCGTGATGGGTCTAGTTTAAGAGAGTGGGTCAAGCTACTCCCAGCATTCTTCAACACTAAAAACCGTGTTACTTTTCTTAATCCATCACCAATAATTTGTAAATAAGACAAAGAATGGGTTCCTCAGAACTTACTCATCCCTCCTGAACTGAACAGCACTGGTGCCGTTGCCTCTCATAACACACTTGCTCATTCCTCAGGCACACCATTGCCAGTCCTGTGCTCCCAGGAACAGGAGAGCTACGTAGCTTCATCTCTGTCCATTGCAGAGACAGCTAGAACCCCTCTTGAGTTGTCTCTGTGCAATTCTGCATCCTGCACTCCCCACTGCTTTCTGCTCTCCGTTTGCTGACTAGTTTGTAGGTCTGCTTCATGTGTAAGTTTTTATACATATGTATACCTATGCCATCTTATGACACATGGAATCTCACTAGAGAGTCAGAAAATAAGGTAGATGCAGCAAAACTACTCTCTCATCTTCGAAGAAGTCATGAAGGTCAGAATGGACTCTGCATTTAAGTGAGAAAAGGTCTCCAGAAGCAAAGAAACATGAATGAAATTATTCACTTAAATGTTCCTGCTTCAATGGACTACTTGGGAGGGAGGAGGGAAAAAAATTAAAAAGAGGAGAGCTCAAGGTCTGGATAAGAGGTATCCACCACATCCCTTCACTGTCCCACCAACACTGTGGCTCTGTGCTTGCTCTAACACCTAACCCTCACCCTCACCCTCATCAGAGCCCAGGTCCAAACCCCCACCATTAGGGCTCCCATACAGAAGTGGCAAGGAATGAAAGCTCTTGGTGGCCCCCACCTTCCTTTGGCAACCCCTTCACAGCCACACCAACACTGGGGCTCTTGCCCTTGGTCTACCACCCAGTCCTCCCCCAGCCCCTCAGGTCTCTTTGAGTATACCCGGAGCCTGTCTGGCATGTCCTGCAAAGGCTGCCCCGAGACTTGCTCATTGCTCTTGCAAGGCCTAGCAACAATGACTGAACCCCCCAGTTCCAGCTGGAAGGAGGCCTGCTGGAGGCTCTGGGCCAGAGCTGGCAGTGGTGGTTATCACAGCTGCATGTGCCAGGAATGTGAAGTTGGAAACAAGGCAGTCCTACCTCCTGCTTTGGACTCTGCACCAAAGGCTTTTGCATGGAAGGAGCTGTGAAAGGGCAAGCACCACACACTGGGCCTGGCTGAAATGGGCACTTCTTCCAGGTCTACAGCAATATGCACTGCTACACTGCTTCTTTTCCTTTCCTGATGTTCTGTGTTTTTGGCCTTAGTTTCTGGAGTAAACGTTCCATATTAAGGAGAAGAGGAATGACTTGCTCCCATGGACCACAGACTAAAAAGAAGAAGAAAAAAAAAAAGGCTTGCGAAGTCTCATTACTTTAGGCCATTTGTGTTACCTTGGCATATCCAACCTCCTTCTGAGGCCATGGAAGTGGTTCATCCTGCAATTTGGTTGTCCTTGTCTTGCGATGCATCTCCATCTGTGAGACATTTCTTGGCCCCTTCTGTTTCCCGTAGCTGTCATGTCTTTGCGGCTGCTGCTGTGGTCAGCTCATGTGCACGAGGGGCAAGCTGACTTACTGTGCAAACAAAAGGGGACGAGAGGCTGTCCAGGCAGATGGGTACAAATCTTTCCCATCACCCTCAGATGTCAGCCAGTGCCACTGCCCAGGGACTTGCCTTGTATGCTCAACTTGTGTAGAGGCGACTCTGCTCCAAATGCCTCAGGGCTGCCCCCATCTCCTGAAAACCTGCCATGTGACTCCTGTCAGCCCTGGTCACAGCGTTTGGCCACACCTGTGCCACTCACAGCCGTCTTCATCTGTCAGCAGGAAGGAAAGAGGAGAGAGCAGGAAGAAGGGTAGAAAAGGAGGAAGAGAGAGGGATAGAGAAAGGCAAGGAGGCTGCATTTAGCATTTCGACAGAGTGCCTGACAATCACCGTGGGAGAGGCTTGCAATGTCCTCAGCAACTTCGACCAGCTCTTTGCCCAGTGGCCTGGCCGTCCTGACGACTTTCCCAGATGTGCTCTTCATTCCTGAAATCGTGAGTGCTGACTTTTCTCTGGGGGAGGGCAGTTGCTGCTTGTGGGGCACCCACAACATGTCATGCTGCAGGTGTCTGAGGGATGAGACTTGACCTATAGCATGTGGGCTCAGGACCCACACCAGCTCCTGACGTCTAGTTCACCCCCAGAGAAACTACAAGGCCTGAGCCAGGGTTCTGAAGCTCTCCCTGATTCTGCAATAGGATTTTTCGGTGCATCTGAAAACCTTTTGTAATTTCCTGCCTAAAAAAAGTTGAGGAGGTTGCTGGTGTATTTAAACTAGGTTGACATATTGAGCCAATTATTTAACTAGAAGATGATTTTAGCAGATCATACAGACAATGGATAAACTGCTTGCTTAAAGCAGTGGATTAAGGCTAGTTGAGGCAATTGTTTGCAGCAGCAAAGAGCCTGGTCTACCGAAGGTGTCCTGCTCAGCTGCAACATTCCTGAGCTGCAGGTGCAGAGAGCTGGGCCTGGGTGTGTGGGTGGGCGAAGGGTAAGTAAACAACTTGTAACTTCTTTCCATAGTGTAATTTCATTGAGCAGGAGATTATAATCTTAATGGACTTAGCACAAGTGATTAAAAGCAGTCGCTGTGATCACTGACTAAAAGATGGAAATTTTCAGGGATAACCTTTTTCCTGTGTCCTCTGCCCCACTCATGAAACCTGCTCTTCTCACGAGAGTGCTCAGGCTTTTTCCTAAGCCTCAGCACTCTCAGCCAGCACTGAAGGCTTTGGCTGAGCATTATAGGATGGCATTTGGATAATTTAATTCTAAAAACTTCAGCTTTCCTATCTGGGACCAAATTCTTTCCTGTCACACAACTTGGTCCACAGTCCTGGGATTTACAGCATTTACTTCATTCTCCCAATGACAGCAATCCAGCAAAGAGGATGTAGAGAAAGGCTTTGCTTCAGCTCATCCAGTTAGGCTTCTGGAGACTTGGTCTCTGTGCCTGGGCTCTGAGAGCAAGGTCCAGATTCCTGCAGCTACATGAAGGAGGGTTTTAAGTCCCTGGGTAGGTTTTGGCTGGGCAGACACTTGCCAGCCACCCCTGCCTCTGAGTTGTGTTAGTCTTGGTACTCGGCTTGCCGTTGGCCTCAGCATGCTTATTCCCCTTGAACTGTTTGTTTGTAATTCCTGACTCCAGGGGATCTGGCAAGGCAGCTTGCTTAAATAGGCACCCTATCCTTTGGTTCGGGTAAGATCTGGAAATGTGCATCCTGAAGGCTCAGGAACCACCCAGGAAGGAAGAATGCTGCATAACTTGATTTCTCCATCTCCAGGATGTGTATGACTCTATGCTATGCAGCTGTATGAGCTCTGCTGTGTACGAAGGAGGTGGCTGCTTTGAATCATAGGAGGATAAAGAGTTTCTCATTCCTTAGTGGAATCTGAGGTTGCCTACAACGGGTTAATATGGTAATTATGAAACAAACCAAAAATAAAAAAAATTGACATTTCAAATGCTAAAACAGTTTTGAAATTTCCAGAAGATCCTGCCTGCAGCTCAGATGGTTGCCACATCTGCATGTGCTGGTTAAGAACTACCATTTTTATTCTGTGAGGCTCAGTTTACTTCTTGTAATCTATTTTATTTGAAGAATTTTCTGTATATATGGATAGCCAGACCTATGTGGAAAAGCTGAAACAAGCTGAAAACAGATATGTTTGCTTTGTAGAAGGCTTTTTGAAAGATAAGTTTTTTCTTAGACTGCTGTCCCCAACCTGCTGTGGGTTATTATTGAAAGCCTCTCAGTCCTTCCCTCATTTTTATGAGTCTGCCAAACAGCAGCACCATAAAACCAACATCAATAATCAAACCATGTCAAACATACTTGCCTGAGTGAGTAACCACATCCTGCAGAAAGGAGAGATGGCGAGTGGTAGGAAGTGGTAAGTGATACTTCTTCCCCGAACTTCCTACCTCACCCAATTTGTGTTTGATTTTAAAGGTTTTCCCCAGGATCTTTGGCTACAATAGACTCATTGTGTCACCACATCAGTTATTAAAGGGACTGGATTAGTGTTCAAGTGTCAGTCTTTGGTTGTTACAAGAGGCACCAAAGCAGCAGCACTTTGGAAGACCCATTTTCACTCAGCTCTTTGCAAGGTCTCAACTATATAATTGATTTAATGTATCAATTTTGCATAATGGAACCAATGAACTTTCCTACAAGTGTGGAGTGACACAAATGATGTGACATTTTCTGAGCATAATAAATCAAATACTTTCTTTCCACTTGCAAAATGTCTCCAAGGAAATGGAAATGCCACAGTTAGTATGAGTTGGCATTTGGATGCTGACAAAGGCTGGCCTGGGATATACTGGCAATCAGAATGATCTTGGAGTCAGCAAGGCTCTCCTACCTCTGAAGATTTGCCCGCAAATCCAAGACAGCTGGTGATGAGGGAGAGGTCGCCACAGCAGCACAGTGTGGATTCAGCTGAGGAGCTCCTCATCATAGAATAGACTTTGCAGAGGTTCAAGGAACAACTGGCCTTGTTTGTAGCACAGAAAAGCTACCGAGAGCATTTTAGGGCAAAGGCACCACTTGCAGTGCAGACATTCCACAACATTGAACATTATGCTCTCATTCTCTTGTGTGGGAGTCTGCTGGTGGAGAAAGGACAGAGTCTAGACCCTGCTGTCTTTGTGTTCCCCACCCCACCAGAAAACCCACGGCAAACTCCCAAGGCTGGCTGAGAAGACTGGGGCCCCACCTGCTCCCACACCAGCAGCTGGTACCTTGCACAGCTCTGGTGTAGCCAACGAAGGATGACCCAAACAGCTGGAGCAGCAATACAAGCTCTCCTTTCCAGAAGGAGCTGTGAGCCTCAAGCTTATTTCCCCTATCTCAGAGCGTAAAACTGGCCATATTACCTCTCTTAAACATGTTCTCTCTTCTTTCAGGGTGACATTTGCCTGTGGCCTTTGTGAGAACCATGTGTCTGTGCTGTTTGTGCAGATGAACTGGGCTTGACACTGCTCCTGTCAGGGATCTGACACTGGGTGTGAAGCAAACATGCCTTTCTGGAATCAGCCTCCCTGTTCATTAAAACCAGCCTTCAGAAGTGTCTGAACCAGCCCTCTGAGCACACTGATGTAGGGAGAGTGTGAATGGCAGTGACACCAGGAGGCAGGGCTACAGAGAGGATTTTTTTGGGTCAAGATCAGTGGCAGATGCTCGCAGACAAAATACCCAGTTTCAAGTGGAGGCTGGGAAGAACTATTGCCATGTGCAGTGCTAGTGCCAGAGGCATGCATGGCACTTTCTGCTCTGGATCATTTTATCCCATGCTCACCCTATCTCCCACTTTCACTTGCAGATCTTTGGAGGCCTTGTCTGGATCCTGGTGGCATCCTCAAGGGTCCCGATACCCATGCTGCAAGGCTGGGTGATGTTTGTCTCTGTGTTCTGCTTCGTCATGTCCACTACCCTCCTGTGCCTCTACTTCTGTGGGGCCCACGGGGGCAGCAGCTCCTGGGTCACCTTGGTAAGTGGATGTGACAAACCTCTGCGCCTCTCCCACCCTGGAAGACAATTGACTTCTGCAAAGGCGAGTGCTGCTACTGCACTCCAAATTGCAGGATGGAGCTTGCTTGCATGGGTTCCCTTTTTTCCCCTTTTGCAATGTGATCCCTCCTTGGAAACAACCATGTGTCCCTTGTTTTTTAGGATGCCATCTGCCAGGGGACAGCATCTCTGTTCTACCTCAGTGCTGCTGTATTGGAAGCCTACTCGACTTATGTTGCCGCCTACTTGTTCAGACCAGACATCTATAGGGAGAACATTGCTGCTGTGGTGAGTGCCTGGCAAGCAGGGGAAGGAAGGTCAGGAGGTGACTGTGGAGTGGCCTCAAGTGCAAATCCTTATTTGCACCAATTGTTCAGGGAGGCGGGAGAGAAACAAGTCACAGTCCTACTATGCACTAATGTGTCCAAACATGCAAGAGACACCATGAGGTGTTTGCTCAGTGCTGAAACTCATACCATGCAACAGGGAGTCAACTGGCTGATGTGTTTTTCTGTCACAGGTATTTGCATTTGTAGCTACCCTGGTTTACGTGATCCACAAGGTGTGCTCGCTCCTGCGATGGAAATCATCCTGAGAGCCTGCCCTCAGAAGTGTGTCCTGTGGTCACCTCAAGAACAATGATTGCAGTTTCCAGGCTGGCCTTGGGTTTTGTTTTTTTTAAATGTAAATACTATAAACAAGTGGCTTTTTATGTGGGATCTTGGCAGTGAAGACAAGGAGCCTGCCAGAGAAAGGTATATCCTGGCACAATCTGTTTCCCTTCAGTCTCTTCTGGGCTGAGTACAGTCTGATGCTGATAACTGGGGCCCAAAATAAAAAAATCCAGCTTTAAAAAACATAGTATAGTTGGATTCAAAGTGCTAAAATCTCCCTGAACTGTACCTTTATCCCTCCAGAGATTTTACTGCAATCAGGCGAAACTGGATAACCAGCACTAAGGATCACAAGTATGAAACTGTGTTATTTTCATTGCTGCCTGTCCATTTAAGTCTGTCTTTCTAAACCTGCTGTACCAAAGTAATATTTCCATGCAGTTCCTGAAAATGCCTTCTCTGACTTGTGATGAGAAATGGGGACAATATTTAACTTGCCTCAGGAGCAATATGAATTGTTGCAGCCCCTGAAGGGTACTGCTGAATTTTGAGGAATTGGGTAATATTGAATAATTGAAATAATGCCAGGAATTACCACTGTATTTGATCCCCCTACAAAATACAACCTTGGAAGGTGTGCAGTAGACTGTAGGAGAATTGTATGGATGATTAGAATGACATCTTGAATAAGCAATCAATTCTTGTCGTTGGTGAATGGCTACTCTTTCTTACAGTAGCACTATGTTGCTAATAAAGATGGATTTGCTGTGATTTTGAAAATAGATGAGTCATTTCTGCTGTTTTTCCCTTTGCTGCACACAGGTATACAGCCCTGTACAGCCTCAGGAGCACTGCACTGTAACAGGGCAATGTCTAAGGAGAAGGCATAAACTTGGACATGAATGAGAGGGTTTTTCTGTCAAGGGGAACCTGTGGGGCCCAGGTTAACTCAGGTTAATCTCAGTGAGAACTTGAGTGTGCTGGTTTTGGCTGGGATATTTTCCTTCACAGGGGCTAGTACAGGGCTGTTTTGCATTTGTGCTGGAAACAGTGTTCAGGGATATTTTTGTTATTGCTGAGCAGTGTCACAGTGTTTAGACTTTTTATGCTTCTCACCCACCCCACCAGCAAGAAGGTTGGGGGTGCACAAGGAATTGGGAGGGGACACAGCTGGGACAGCTGACCCTAACTGCCAAAGGGATATTCCATGCAATATGGCATCACGCCCCATATATAAAGCTGGGGGAAGATGGAGGAAGATGGCACATTTGGAGTTATGGCATTTGTCGTCTCAAATACGTGTGATGGAGCCCTGCTTTCCTGGAGATGGCCTGCCCATGGGAAGTGAATGAATTCCTTGTTTTGCTTTGCTTGTGTGCAGGGCTTTTGCTTTACTTACTAAACCACTGGCATCTTAATCCATGAGTTTTCTAACTTTTACCCTGACAATTCCCTCCATCCCATCCCATCCCATCCCATCCCATCCCATCCCATCCCATCCCATCCCACTGTGGGGAATGAGTGAGTGGCTGTCTGGAGCTTAGTTGCTGGTGGGTGTTAAACTATGATAACGAATTAATTTAAATGGGGTTTAGACTCAGGAAGGGATCTTTTCACATGTTAGAGGTGCTCACAAGCAATGTACCAAATTGTCCCTTTTAGTTTGTGGGGCTAAAAATGTTTCCATTTTGAGTCTGAAGTTCCTGGATAATAACAAGGACTGGAGAACAAAAGGGAAATAAAAGTTGACTTGGAGGCACCTCTGTTGCTTCAGATCTGGGGGAACTTTTGACCTGTGACCACAGGTTTGGGTTGAAGATTTTAATTGCAATGTAATGAAAACATTTAATTGGGGTTTTTTAATTGCTGAAAACCAGCCTGACTGGTTTTGCTGTGACAACAGCAAACTCATTGCAACAGAAGTGGAAAAAGAAACCCCTTTTCAGAGCAGGGAGGGAACTCACAGCCACTTTGTACAATAGCACATGGTTCTGAAGTTAAACATCTACCTTTTGAAACTGGTTTCAACATCACATCATCATGGGGTGTGTGAGTGGGTGTTGATGGTCAGGTTTGCCCTGGTTCTATTAATGCCCCTGAATTTAACATTGAAACACAAGGATGTTTTCTGCTTGGGTCTGTTTACAAAGGCAGACATTTGCAGTCATACTCTGGACCCTGGGATCACGTATCTCTTCCTTCTGCACTCAGGTGTGGCCAGCACCTCTGCAGCAGGCAGTGTGGCCTGTCCCTTCACATCCATGCACGTTGTGGCCATCAAATTTACAGCCTGTGTCTTGGAAGGGCTCCCATTTCTCCTCCTCATTCTTTCGGCCTTTGCTTCTCCCTTCCCTGCCACACACCAGTTCACAACAGTCTGCACTAGTTCCACCGTTTCTTTCTGTCCCCACCCAGTTTGCTGAGATACCTCCCCCACGGAATTATCCTAACTTTGCTGAAAACCAGCACTGGAGAAAAACAGCCGTGTGCTGCTGGCATGGGAGTGTTCATCAGCTCAGTGCTGCTCAGGAGAGGGCTGTGACAAGGTTGTGGACATGGCATTGGGAAGGACGCTATGTGGCCCCAGTGTGACCTGGGCGATGTTTTTCCTGGAGAGGGCTGGGCAGGTAGAAAGGTCACAACCACGAAGGGTCAAGAATGAACTAGTACAAAGTGCTGTTTAAACTTTGAAACCCTCCTGGTGTGACTCAACTTCAATCCCATGCAGCTAAATAGCTTGCAGTGTGAATGAATGTCCCTTTTTGGCTGTGCCCCAGTGCAGGACAGTGACACAGTGAGGTGTAGTTTTGTTGCATCAGGCTGCTGAGTTGCACCTGATTTGCAGCACTATGCATGTTCCCTGCACGGTGGGAAGAAGAGAAAAAAGAAAAATGAAATTAAAGAGGTCTCTGTTGCCCATCATGCCCAGCTTTCCTATCGTCTCAATACAACCATGAAGACTTCCATGCCCTGGAACCTGGGCAGCCCAAGGTGGCTGTCTGGAGAATGGCACACTTCAGTGATTCTGGAAGGGAAAAATGCTGCCCAGACCTCAGAGAATCTCCCAAGACCTACAGACCACCTACCACATGTGCACCACATCCCTTCACCACAGAGAGCCCTGAGGACAGCACTGGCCTGAGAATTTGCTGTCACTCCACTGGAAACATTGGGCGTGATGAACACTGCAGGCTAGCAAGCCTTTTCCCTTGGAGATACTTCCATGGGGTCAATTCCAAATTAGCTTGGCTCCCCAGGATGTGAGATGGCAGGCTCTGTGGAATGCTGCTTGTACACCTGGGCCTTGCAGTTTGCTGACTACAGGCACTTGCAGTCCTTGCCTACAGAGCTGCTCCCAGCCTGGCCCAATATACGGGGCTGCTCTATCCCACACTCTGTGTTTGGTTAGGCATTTCCAGATCCATCCAGACTGGTATCTCATCTTCAACAGCATCCTCCCCATGCCTGGGATTCCACTGCAGATGTTGACAGATGGACCAGCCCACTTAAAAAATCACAAATCTGCCTTTTTTTTTTTTCCCAGAGCATTTACAAGTCGCATTCACACTGTTAAAACAGTGGGTCGGCCTATTGTGTCCCCACAGCCAACGGGTTTCAACCAGTAGTGTAACTGGAGTTTCCCTCTGCTCTTCTCCAGCTTCCTCAGCATGACAAGGAGGTCTGCAGGCATCCAGAGAACATGTTAGTTAAAACAACCTACCCACTTGAAGGCAGGCAAAACCTCAGTTCCTGTTAAAAACAAATTACAGACCTATTCATTAACTATGCCCAGATTGTAATCTTGGTTGCTCTTGCTTAATTAAGTGGCTTGACCGCTATGTTAACTGCTCCCCAAATATTTGTATATTGGATACCTGGCCTCCAGCGATGCAGTGAGTTAGAAGAACTTCCATCTTCTCCTGAACTGCAGAAGAATAATTTGATTTTTGTGAAAGCAAAGAGACTTAAAAGAAACTTACGGCCAGCTCCATGGAAAATGCAGGAGTTTCTTATTTTACAGTCAGCCTTATTTGTGAGCAATGAGCAGTCTGTGCGCTGGGTAAAACATCTATACCAGCATCTATATTAATGTGAACAAACTTGTGAAAACAGTAAACCCACAAAAGATTACTTCTTTGTAGGGAACTAAGCTCTAACTGGGTCTGTGGCAGTGTGATTCACTGCCAGCTCAGTCTGCCTCTCCCTCTCCCGACTCAGTTATAGTTCATTCCCCACCTCTGGTCTCTGCACTGAGACCATGGCCCTCCTGCTCCCTGGTCTCCCTTATGCCAACAGAATCAAGCACTGAAACCTCATTTGCTTTGAGGGATAAAAATGCCTTATTTCCAATTCAGGGAAGTGCTCAAACATGAATTATTGTCCCGTGTCTGAGAAGAACCCTAAGTGTCCTCCAGAGAGCAGAGACAAGGTAGAGGATTCCTGAAGATCCTCATGGGATCAGATGCAAGTGTAGTTAGTGTACAGACTTTGGGGAAAAAGGGAGACTTGTGGTTACTATATAGCCATAAGTTCTGTAAAGGTAAATGGCATTCATCCTACCACTTCCTTATCTTACAGCACATACTTACTAGCCCACAAAGTGGACCTGAAAGTCTTGTGTGGATTCTGTTGGAGGCACCAGGTATAAATCAGTCAGACATTTCCAAGTGCTTTGGCTGATGGAGAAAAGATCCACTGGGAACAATGCTTCCTCTCTATTAACAGCGAGAACAGTGACCAAGAAGGGTTCAAAGGAGATGTCTGTTTGCCAACCCCTACACTCAAAAGACTCGCTGGGATCCGTGTGCCTCACAGGCTGGGAAAAGGTGGTGTGAGATCTCAGTGTGGGTTGCACAAGGAACAGTGTTCATGCCCAGGTTGGATGGGGAGAGCTGGACTTTACAACTTGCTCTGCACTGGGTGCTGTTATCTAAGGACCTGTCCCTACAACTTGTCTTTCTTGTGTGATCCCAAGATCACACAAGAGCCTGCCGAATGCTGCCACCTCATCCCGTTATGCATGGCTGGAGACACTGACATCAACCTACATCCCCGATTTTTGTGCAGCAGTGGCCTTGTAGGATGTCCTGTAGCACCTTGATCATCTTTAGGCCAGAATACTGGGGGCTTTTCCATATGTGTTGGGCGAGGAAATGTAAGAACAGCGTGCAAGGAAGCAGAAGGACATCTCCAAACGTGGATGCAATCACCTGCTACTGAGACACACCTGATTTGCAATTCTGAGAAGACACAAAATGTTAGCACGATCCATCTGCTTACTGCAGGAAGCAAATGACAAAGAGCTGATCCAGTCTTTAGGCTCACTACTCAAACTGAGGTTGTTTTGGGTCAGCAGCAGAGCTGTTTCTGCAAGGACACAGGCAAACTGAAGGTCATCTAAATAAAGCAAAGATTCGATTCCTTTAGTCCAGTTTTTTAATCTTTGATTTTGCTCAGCAGTAAGATGCAAGCTAAATGTGAGCATGCATTCTTGAACAGTAGTAGTTTGATAGGCAGCTTACAAGAAAGTTTTCAAACTGAACACTTCGCAATCCTACTGGAAGTGTATTTAGATTGAGCTGGCAAACAGGAATAAAGCCTTCAGCCAACTGCTCAGCAGGCACGGCCTTAGAATTAGAATTTTCCTTATGAGAGTGAGATAAAACTCAATTAAATTCACCCTGCCTGTTTGCATATACACAATTGCTGTCTTCAGAAACCTGCACTGAAACACGAGTGTAAAATATTGCCCCTAAATGTCTTTAACATCAGAACTTCAAATGTAAATTCCCAGGCTGGCCTTGAAGAATTCTAAGGGTATTTTCTCCTGTACTAACAAAAGAAGCAGCATCTTTTGGCATACAGAGAAATGCCATGACAAGCACTCACAGACTGGGAGGCACAGAATTTAACTCCTAACTTGTTTTATAGCCTGGATTGCTCTAATACTTTGTAAGACATTGTTTGGGCTTAGTTTCCACTATTTCTTTTGCCATGATCACGACAAAAACATGGAGCTGCCACGTAGAGCATTGTGTCCTGTCATGTGGATGCAGACTTGGGTGATGGATCCCCTCCAACCAGTGAGCTAATCTAACGTCTAGTAAATACATGTGTGTGCTGCAGTTGGAGGTCCTCTACCTCAAGGGGATTATTCCATCTCTAGTCAGAGGCTGGTGTGTATCATGGGCTTGCTCCTTCTCCTTTAATCCTCTGACAACTGTTGCACTTTCTGAGTTCTGGGCAGGATCCAGGACTTTTCTGTGCTCAGTACCAAACTGGCAGAAAATGAAGCACATATTGCAGAGGAGAATACCATAAGAAAGGCCAGACTGCACATTTTGGACTGGACTTCCAAAGCCAGTCAAAATACCGCAGTATTCCATAAGAGACTGTGGGGTGGTGGCTGTCCTCAGATATTTCAGCTCTGCTTCATTTGGGGAACTCCCTCACCTGCATGAAGAGTGTTTGCACAACTCCAGCTGTTGCCCACCATCATCACCTTGTCCCCCTTACCCACCACCAGAAGGCATGCACCTTGTATTTTCTGATTTCTCAGTTGTCTCACCATAATGAGTCAGCCCAGGGAGTGAGATAAGAGGGAGTACACATTAATTCCCACAACTGCTGCTTGCTTCAAGATTTTGGGGGAAAAAAAAAAAAAAAAGACCCCAACAAACCCACACTAAACCCACTCTGATGATTCTTTATTGCTTTCACAATCTTGTATTTTCAATAGTTTCCCAAGAGCTTGTGAAAGAATCATGGGAGCTCTTGACTAAAAATCACCTTCTGGAATCAAGTAAATACATGGTTGAAGACAAAGACATGTTTACTAACTGTTTCCATCTGAACATCCCCAGTCAAACAGTGGTCAGAAGAATTCTAGGAAAGCAAACAGTGTTACTGAATGGTAGAATGGCAGCAGCAATATGAATGGCATGAGAGAGCTACTGCTGCCCTCCTCTGAAATGAAAGCCTAGACAATGTGTCCGTTTGAGCTGGGCTTTCCCAGCTGCACCTCTGAGCTAAAGAGACAGAGGGACTGAAGCTTTTAACACGCTGTCCTTCTGACATTTACCCAGGGAGATTTCTTCATTCCCTGAGCTTCTTTCACCTCACTCCACTCTAGCTTTGTGTCAGGAACCTCATCTTCAGGCTCAGGATCCTCACGGACAGTCCCCTCAGGCAGAGCCACGACGATGGGCAGAGGGCCCTGCTCCTCACGGAACTCCACTACATAGAGACCCTTCTGGTTTGCCAACTGCTGGTGAGTCTCCTGGGATTAGGAGAGAAAAAAGACAACCCAAAACAATGATGCACAATGTTGGTTTACTTCAGGTTAAATTCTACATGGCATATGAGGTAGGGGGAAAAAAATAATTTACTAATAAACAGTTTAAACACCGTGTAAATTAAACGACTTGTCAGGTTCACTACATGGGCAAAAATTCAGATAGCTAGACTGCAGATTTACTACGTAGCAATACACTGTCATTCTAGAGTAACTTGATTCTGGAAAGGATCTGTCCAGAAAAGACACATCCTGCTAATAAGCATGCATGTTGGCATGTTAGTAATGTGCAGGAACATTTTTATGTCTTTATATGGATAAAAATTTTGCTTTGACAACAGCAAAGTGCTTATTACTGCCCTGACAGGTAATATTAGCTCATATAATGATATGAATTTAACACAACTACACCTCTTCCTCACATACACGGTGTTTTGTTAACACTCAGATTTTACAGAATAAATGTGTATGGATAACAGGAAATTTTTCCCATTCAGGGCAGTCAAGAAAATATATCAAGTGCATATCTCTCAAAGCAGTAATCTATACAGCAAGCCCTTCTTCTATTCTTCTATTCACTCTGTGGAAGACTTCTCAGAGACAATGCATTGAAAACACAGGCCAGACTTCCTCAAGTCTGATTAACTTCACAACCTCATAACCTCTCATAACCCAAGCTATGACACCTGTAACTATCTCATTAGGCAAAGAGGATCATAACCCACTCACCTTCTGAGGCTAAACTGATCAAGGTGGCTAGGGCAGGGTGACAGATTTGACAACTAGAGCTATGCAGGGCTATGTTCAGAATGTAAGCAGCTAAATTTTAGCAGCTACCAAAACTATGAACAAATGAGATAACCAGAATTTCCAAAGGATTGACTCATTCTAAGTGTTCAAAGGAAGTCAGATGAAATGCTGCATTTGCATCTTTTCCATCAACTACAGGCAGCTGGCTCAGACAGAGACATCTCCATTATGAGCACTCAGAGCTAGAGGAAATGATACCAGCTCCCTGACTTATTTCAGAGATCTTAATTACACCAGCAATAGCAGCTGTGACATTCACTCCTTGGGCAGTGAAAACTCAGAATACAGATAAACAGACAGCAGAAACCAAAGCTGGTCCACAACTTCCTCTGCCCATGATTTATCAACCATCACCAAAAAATACAACAAATGAAAGCCCAGAAATTCAGATGTTCCTGGAGGCACTTGGCTGTGGTAAAGGCAGAGTTACATATATCTGTTTCTGACTGGAAAACTTCATAAAACTGCTGAGGAATTATCTCCTTGCTGATTTTGTTCACTCTTTAGAAAATTACTTCATTTAAAGCCTAGAATATAAACTCTTTGACCACAAACTATTACAATATCAATCACCTTCTGTTCCCTGATAGATAGAATGGATAGAACCACTGAGAGTGCACCTACCTGTTGGGTCAAGCCTCTAAAGAAAGCTCTGGTAATGTTAATCAAGTTTTTGGATCCAGTAACCTTGGCATACATGTCTTTAATGCCAATTAGTTTGCACATGGTGATAATGGCTCGGTGGCAACGAAGACCATACCCTGGGGAAAAAAACATGTAAATTAGCATTATGTGATTATTTGTAAGCATACAACTTACTAAGAAAGAAGACAAGAGCACTAAGACCTCTGCTTTGTTATTTTTGTTACCTTGCATGTTAGAACACATTATATGTTAAAAATGGCAAAACCATTCTGGGAAGACCATTCTTCCCAGTCTTTGCAGCCATGCCAACACAAAGATCAGGGGGATTTTTATGCTAAATACACCTTGCTTAACACATTGCAAAACCAAATTAAAATGTCACCACCTATAAACATAAAACCAGTAAAAATGCAACCTGAAGAATTATTTAATGACACAGGTTTGGATAGAACTCCTTAGAAGTACCACTGGCATCTTTAGAACAATATTCCACAATATTCCCCCACCCTGTGAACATTCACCAAACGAAAGGCAATTCCTTTCTCCTACTCACCAGAAAAATAACACTCTAATACTTCCCAAAACTACCACTACCAAAATTAGCAGAGAAGCAAGGCAACAAGTTTACATAAAAGAATATTAAAAAGAAGGCACTACAGGGGGAGAGAATCTAAATGCAACTGGACCCTGATGAAGACTGTCTCTTCTAAAAAGCAACACCTACACAAACTCCAACACCACTTCCTTTGCAATTTCTGGTGAGCTCACTCCTAACGATGGTAAATCCTGGTTCATATACATGATGGAGGGATTTAAACTGCTGTCCTTTGGGCTTCCTTCCAGAAGGACCCTGCAGTAGAAGATGTCAGTATCTCACACTCCCAGGGAGACTGCTGCTGAATGAGAGGCCTACAGTGCGTTCCTAAACCTGAGATTGTGCTCAAGATCTCTATCAGACACACAGCTGGCAGAGAAACTGGGGAAGGAGGGCAATAATGCTGCAGTAGAAAAGTCTGGTCTCAAAACAGAGCTGCTGAGAATGAGGGTGAGCACCCACTGACACTGGTACCTCTTGCTGCTCACAGGCCTTTTGGTAGTGAAATAAAATGGACCACATTTTTATTTTATTCGGCTCTTGGTGTGCAAAGCATTGAGCAGTGAAAATGGGACTGAACCTGCCTGCAAATTGAGGAAGGCATCACTGCAGCCACTTATACCAAATTCACACTTTGCAGCTGATCTCCAAAATGTGAACCTTTTACTTGCCTCCTGACTCACCAACAGCAATTCACCAACTTCACAGTCTATGCTAAAAATGCTAAATATGCTAAATACAACAGCCATTAGGCAGCAGCCAGAAAAACAGCGATGCTTTTCCCTTTCAGCTGAAAAAACCTAGCAGAATAGTATGTATTATCAAGAGAGTCAGACTGCACTCTGCACACTACTGTGCAGAGGCAGCACTTCCCTCTTCCTGGTCCAGCAACTGGCATGAATTACACTTTGTTATATTAGTGGCACAAAGTGAAGGAGAGACAAACATATTTCAAAATCCACAAACACAACAGATGTTTGCATGTCATCTGCATCCATCTCCATTCCAGAGATGGAGATTATATTAACTCCAATGCATAGTTGTAGTACACTGGCATAAATTGCAAATGGTTTCCTTACACTTGCCAGATTTTATTTTTTTGAGAAGTCTGATTTTGCTCTCTTGTTCCCCAGAGCCATTGTGTCACATGGCCTAGTACTAGTAATCTTTAAAAACTGATTTGTGATAGTTCTAATATGTCTTACTTAAAGGGTGAAAAGCTCTGCAGGATGGTCTTGCTGCTGAGTAAAGGAGGCAAAAAAAAAAAAGTCTATTCCAGTGTTGCATGTTTTATTGTGTCATTATGTCCATTTTTCTTTGAACCTATAATCAGAAAAGAAATTATAACCATCCAACGCCATTTGTTCTGCCATTTGAGACAATTCTGTTTCCTGTGCTACAAAACAAAGTCAAGTTTTAGACATAATTACATGTGAATTACTTCTGAAAGGCTGCGAGAGTTTCATTTTCAGTGACTGAAAGCATTTAATTTCTGGCATTTTTATTGCTGCTTTTCTCCTATCTTATCTCAATTAAGTTTCTGCAAATTACTAATACATGAAACTCAGAAGCCAGCAGACTAATCCATTAGTCTCTGGACAAAATTTACTTCCAAACACAAAAGCAAAGGATTCCAGCTGTGGAAAGAAAATGGGGCTCAGCCATGTTTAACCTGCACGCTGCTGTACTGAGGTTTAATTCAATGAGCCCAATATAAGAGAACAAGCTAGTTCAGATGTAACACATTTTCTCACACTGAAAAAGATACAAAGGTAAGCAAAAGAAGTATTTAAAACGCATCCTTCCTATAAACTAACAGAGCTTGTTAAGGCAATCTACAATAGATTTTCTGGGTAATAACTAAGGGTAGTTTGAAAAACAGAACATCCACTTTAAATCCACACTAAGGAACTCCTCTGAGTGAAGCTCACATTCACATGTTCACATTACGTTAAACTTTAATTTGGATTTTCACTTGTCTAATCCTACCTATATGATGGGGGGTTTCTCCGTTTCACAGGCATTAGGAATCAATTCAAGAAAGGAACATTTGACCATAGCAGCAACTTTAACTTTTCTACTAAAACATCAGGCTTTGCTGTGACCATTTGTTGAGACAGCATCAGGGGGAGCTTGTGGATGAGGCCTTCTTGCTTCAGATGCTGGAAGCATCACACTTGCAAGCTCTCACTGCAATGGGGGATTTCAACCACAGGGACATCTGCTGGGTAAGCAACACGGCTGGGCTGCAAGCAATCCAGGGGACCTGAAGTGTATGGAGCACAACTTCCTGGTGCAGGTATTGGACAAACCAACCAGGGGTGAGGTGTTAACTGGATTTGGTGCTCACCAATGTGGATGAGCTGATTAGAGGGATTCAGACTGGAGACAGCCTGGGCTGTAGTGACCATGCCTTGGTGGAGTGGGTCATCTCAAGGAGTGTGGGCCTGGTGTAGAGCAAGGTCAGGATCCTGAATTTTGGAAGAGCGACCTTCCAGATGATTAAGGAGTTGGTGAATGAGATCCCCTAGGAAACTGTCCTTAGGGACAAAGGAGCTGACCAGAGCTGGCAACAATTTCAGGACACTTTTCTTAGATTGCAAGAGCTCTCCATCCCACTGTGTAGCAAATCAGGCGAGGCAGGTTGGAAAATGGCACAGGTGAGCAAGATTTTGCCTCTCAAACTGAGGAGTAAGAAGGAAACACATGGCCAGTGGAAGCAGGGACAGGTGACCTGGGGAAAGTAAAGGGGTTAAGAAAGCCAAGGCACAGATGGAAGAGGACTTGGCAAGGAATGTGAAGAATAACAAGAAGGGATTCTGTAAGTACAAAGGTCAGATGAGAAAGGCCAAGGAAAGTGTTATCTCCTGTGATAAGCCAGAAGGGAGAACTGGAGACAATGGATATGGAGAAGACTGAGGTACTCAATGAGTTCTTTGCTTCAGTCTTCACTTCCATGAGGGCACCAATGGTACTGCCAGGAGCAAGCTGGAGAGTATCAAAAGTGCCTGTAGAGCTCTGGGGGTGAGCTGGGGCATCGGGACCCAGGCAGTGTTCTCCTCAACTCTGCTGAGAAAGGGAAAGGGTATAAGGAGGAGGCAATGATAATGCAGGTCAACAATAGTCGTGGAGGTGGTGCTGGCAACATGGTTCTGTTTTCTATGACAACTGAACCTTGCTCAGGATCAGTGAGTGCTTGGGAGAGATGGGATCTACCTTGCTAAGCAGGACAAAGGTATCTTTGCCAGTAGGGTGGTTTATCTGTAAGGACAGCTTTAAACTAGGGATAGAGTTATCAGCAGCCCTCTGAGGGTGGGACAGAGAGCGCTGATAAACAAAGGGTTTGGAGTGATGTGAGCAAAAGGGAAAGCAAAAATCATCAGAAGGGCTTTGAGTAGGGTCACTGCACGTAAGCAAGGAAGTGTCTGCAAGTTAGTGTTATGGAAAAGTGCTTTCTGGGAAATCAGCATGGTAAGGGGCCTCTGTTCACTAAGGCATGAAGCACTGAGAATAAACATGAGGAACTGAGATATCTGTGTGCAGCTGTGCATCTAGTGGTCTAGCTGAAATCAGAGAGTTGTGGTAGATGGCTAACAGGAATGGAGTGCTACAGTGGAGGGATACAGGTTCTTTAAAAAGGAGAGACTGGGAAGACAAAGAGGTGGAGTTACCCTTTCTGTGAGAAAACAGCTGGAATATATGGAGATCTGCCCTACTCTGGGGATGAACGATCCCAAGTGAGAGATTATGGGTAAGTTTGTGGTTAAAAAGCAGACCAATATGGGCGACACTGTAGGGCATGTCAGATTGCTAGAGGACACCTGATCAGGCAGAACAAGTGGATGAAGCCTTCTACAGGCATGGGGGCATCATGTTCACAGGCCCTGATTTTCACAGGGCCTTCAACGACGCCAACAGATTCTGGTGAAACAATACAGAAAGGAATATGCAATACAGGAAATACCTGGCATGCATTGATGACAACTTCCTCCTTCCTACAACTGTAGGACAGTCAGTCTCACTTAGATGCATCTTCATAAATTATCTCAGTAGTGGGGCATAGTGTAATCTTGGCAAGTTTGCTGTTGATACAACACTGGGAGGAGTGGAGATACACTAGGTCTTGTGCTGCCACCCAGAGGGACCTTGACGGCGTGAAGAAATGGGCTGACAGGAGCTTCATGACGTTCAACAAGGGCAAGTGCAAAGCCCTGCACCTGGGGAGGAACCACATGCACCAACACATCCTGGGGGCTGAACAGCTGGAAAGCAGCATGGCAGAAAAGGGCCTGGGGGCTCCTGGTGGCCACCAAGTTGACCATAAGCCACCCATGTGTCCTTGCAGCAAAAAAGGCCAACAGTATACTGGCTGTGTTAGGACTATTGCCAGTGGGTTGAGAGGTGATCCTTCCTCTCTACTCAGCACAAGTGAGACACACCTGGAGCACTGTGTCCAGTTCTGGGCTCCCCATTACAAGAGAGATGTTGACAGATTGGATAGAGTCCAGCAAAGTGGTAGGAAGGTGGTTAAAGGACTAAAGCATTTCTCATACCAGGAAAGGCTAAGAGTACCACAGTGGACTGAAAGTATTTTTAATTGCAACTACTTCCAATGGATTAGCAGCTGTAAGGGTATGTCAAAGTGGAGTGACAGGAACATTCAGGGACACAAACATGAGTGACAAATGGTAAGGCAGTGATGAGAACCAAACATGGTCAGCCACACTAACTGGTTGAGAGCATTTTAAGCGTGTCAGAATGTTTATTCTAGTGAGGTTATCTGACTGCAGACCTTGTCAATTAGGGAACTGGGGGAAAAAGGGGAAACCAGAAACAAAATATACAGAGACACAGATCTGAAAAAAACAGAGACAATGACAAGAAACACACACCACTGATAACTGATGAGCTATCAAGAAACTAAAAGTGCCACGCCCAGTAAGATCAGCCTGGACTTCGCAACCAACAAGACTGTAAACCCAGGGAGACCTGGACTAGGAAGGATGTGAGAATTGATAGCACCACACAAAACCACCAGTGGCTGCAGCAGGACCATGAGTCACAGCCTGTCTGCCTGGTAGTGGCTGTTGGAGAGGGTGGCTGAGGATCTGTATCTTCTCCAGTCCTGGTAAGTGTGAGGTATGCGTGTGTTTTCATAAGCTAGACCAGCTCTCTAGTCCAGGGTATCAGGTGGGCAGGGGGTCCGTGCCTGTATACCCAGGGGGACTTGTGAGTGTGGAGTGCATGAGGGACAACTGTCTGTGTGCATGTCTTGGCTAGTGAGCATCAAGCTCAGTCAGGCGGTGTAACAATCAGATGGGCTTTCTTCTGGTATGGTGTATGACTCAGGGTAGATAATCCCTCTAGTTTCCACACTGGGAATTCTTGATTTTAGGACGAATAAAGCAGTAATGGTCTTGAGGAAGTAGCAGGCTGTATGCTGTCCTGGGTCCAGGAAGTCTGAGGCAATTAAGGGGGCACATCTGCCCATGTTATCTCAGCGTGGACTTAGGAGGGGCAGGCACACAGATGCAGCCTTGCACTCTGATTCACATTTGAAGCACTGCCACCGCTGCATATTAAATTACCTCTGAATCTTGTCTTGGAAACAACAGTTAAAAAAAAATCATCACTGAAAAATAATCAAATGAGCCTATCAGTTCTCCAAAGCATGCATAGGGCATATGGTGGGAAGCAAAACCTGCTGGGTTCTTCCGGAAGGTCTTTGCATTCAACACCTATGCTAATTAGATTAGATTAGACTTTTCCACATCTAGGAACTAACTACACTTATGAAGTGTGAAAGAAAACCACAAATAGAGGTCCCACCACCGTAGAAGCAAACCCTGATTTACAATAGCAAAGCCATGTCATCAACAGTAGCTATTTCTAATGAAAAACAACTGATCAATTTCAATATTTAAAACATGGTAGACTAGACACTGCACAAGTTTAACTTCATCAAATAAATACTAGTCAGTAATTAATAAAACTTCAAATTTTCCAGGCAGCTTTAGTTACCTTTGTTTTGCTTCTTCATGTGGATTTTG
Source organism: Cephalopterus ornatus (assembly GCA_013396775.1). Taxonomy (NCBI): domain Eukaryota; kingdom Metazoa; phylum Chordata; class Aves; order Passeriformes; family Cotingidae; genus Cephalopterus; species Cephalopterus ornatus. Next base: position 136,886 of record VZRE01001838.1, read on the forward strand.
GTGGTTTTAAATTTCGCTGTAATGTCATGGTAAACTGGAGGGGGAGAAAAAAAAAGGCATTACAGCTAAATTCTTCCTTCTGAAAAGTTTTAACTAGGACCCTTCTTTTTCCAAACTGTGAATGGCAAGTTGGTTTTATTCTCCTCTGGCTTCTTTAAAGAGAAGGGTTAATCTAGGTAAATTTCTGGAATAGATTATCAATGTTGTGATATCTGTGAATACTATGTTATGATTGTGTAGATGAAAAATAGGTCTGTATGCCTCCAGTGAATCTCATTTAGTTTTGAAATGAGCTCACATGATAAAATTTGAACCTCCTCATACTCAGATTTTTTAATAATTCAGCTTTTAACCCCATAGACATCAGCATTCTTGGATTTTCTGTAGAGAATATTTACCCTTCCAGTCTTCCTGCTTTTCTCTGCTTCAGAAGGAACCCCAAACTCAGGTGGCTGTTATACACATCTGAGTACACACTCAGTCTCTGCGTAGTGGATTCTAGCACTGCAGTCACAGTGGCTCAGAGAGGACCTCTATGTTAAGTAGAATGGAAAGCATGGTAGAAACACCACCAGCTTTGAATCAAATCTCTGATCTGTCAGTGTGAAATAATAATGCTCAAGGAATAGACTAATGAAAATAACTAGAGTTTTGTATTTATAAGTCAAAGTTCTATTATACTGAATATTTATCTACACAATGACTTGGTTAAATACTCATATATATACTCTGTAAGGTATTACCTTTCAAAATTTTTCTGAAATATAACTGAATATTTGGTATACAGATACCACATTCGACATGAGAGAGGACTTGTATGGAATTAAATTGAATTAACAAAAAACAACCAGGAAACATCAGACTACCTCTCCAGTCTAATTCCTCCCTGGCTGCTGGGCTTTGCCAGCATACATGGATTGAATCAACAGGGAATCATCTTCTCTGACACAGAAAGTGGAAAAGCACAGGAATTCACTGTAGGGAAAAATGCCCTGATAGTATCTGACTTCCTTAACTCAAATGTGCCAGAAAAGATCTAATTGTGCTACTATCTCCTTCCCCCACTCCCATTTTTAAAAAGACTGAAATACTACAGATTAAGTATCCAAGTTTTAAGCACAGAATCATGGAATTGTTTGGTTTGGAAGGGACCTTTTAACGGTCGCCTAGTCCAACCCCTCTGCAACGAGCAGGGACATCTTTAACCAGATCAGGCTGTTCAGAGCCCTGTCCAACCTGACTTTGAATATTACCAGGGATGGGGTATCCACCACCTCTCTGTGCAACCTGTCCCAGTGCTTCACCACCCTCCATTGTAAGAAAAAAAAAATCTTCCTTATATCTAGTCTGAATCTATTGTCCTTTAGTTTAACACCGTTACGTCTTGTCCTCTCATAACAGACCCTCCCAAAAAGTCTGTCCCAATCTTTCACGGCAAAGGCAAGAGACTAGAAAGGAGATAAACTTCCCAAAATTTTAACACCACCTCGTGTTATTTAATCTTAACCTTTCTGTGTGGACCTTCCTAAAACAGTTGATTCAAACCTGAATGGAAATAAAGATCAAACCACATATTCGTGCCAGGTAATAGTGATCTATTTAACATCGGGATTGATGGCTGTACTCTGACATTACCACTGCCTAGCTAAAGCAGTCTGGGGCTAAGATTTCATACAGTATGCTGCAAAAGCAAAATAATGCATGAAGAATAATAATACAATGCATTAGTTAACATTTTTTTAGGCTTTGCAAATAGCTGCAACCAGTTCTTGTTGGTATATTCAGTACTTATATCAAAAGTATAATACTTACTTGTGTGGTTCTGATACAGCTCTATCAAATGTAAGCAGTTTATTGCTTTATTCTTTGCCTAGGGAATAAAAGGCAGAAAACATTTTTTTTCTGGGTTTTTTCTACTAAACATTTGAAATTTACCATTATTCAGTTAACTAGATAAATAAAATGCAAGACAAAAGAGAAGGGTCTGCCACATCTAAACTTTATGGAAATAAAAATATTCTTTTTAAAGAACAGCTTTCTCCTAACAGATTTAACAATTTCTCAATATAGCAACAACTTCATCAAACTTTGTGTATTTTAGCATTGCTACTTTCATAGCTTAGTTGAGCATTACAACAAACTAGATTAATGCAGATGGACAAGTAACATTCTGAAATCTGAGGGAGCCTTATTAAGTTCATTATGCATGTGTGAGAGAAAAATTCCTACACAGTCACAGTATAAGCAGACTGTATGCTATACAGATATTGGAAACAAGTGACTGAGGAGGGGGATAGGTAATAGAAAAAGGAATAGAAAGAAAATAAAGGGTGCATTAGCAGAATTTCATTGCAGGGCAACTTCACTATGTGTGAAGCAACAGAGCTGGTGAAGGGTCTGGAGCACAACTCTTACGAGGAGCAACTGAGGGATCTGGAGAAAAGGAGGCTGAGGGGAGATCATATTGGTCTGTACAACTACACAAAAGGAGATTGCAGTGGGGTGGCAGTCAGTCTCTTTTCCCAAATAGCAAGTGATAGGATGAGAGGAAATTGCCTCAATTTGTGCCAGGGGAGGTTTAGATTGGAAAAAATTCTCCACTGAAGGGGTTATCAAGCACTGAAACAGGCTGCCCAGTGAAGTGGTTGAGTTCTCATCCCTGGAGGTATTTAAAAGGTGTGTAGCTATGGCACTTACAGACATGGCAAGAAATATTCAATCAACATACTTTCCGTAAAGCATTCATCCTGTCACCTGCTTTCCCCAGTGCAAAACCTGCAAGACAGAAAGAGTCATTTTATTGCTGAGAAACAGACGATGCAGAAAACTAAAAAGAAACTGGAACTTTTAAAGAACTTTAGTTCTCTAGAACTAAGTTTAGTATTTAAATTTCCACTCCATTGCATAGATCATACCCAGAAAATGGTTCAGAGAAAATCACAAAAACAAACAGTTTAGGAGCTATGAATGCCTTAGATCTGGATGCCAACTGTTTTTCAAATGAAAACAAATAAGGCTTAACTTATTTTTGTGCATTTGACCAAACCTGTTTCAAACAACTGAATAGTGGTGGCTGCTTCAGACAACAAAAAGTCCATTTGTCTGTTTAAAACGAAAGAAGGGACTGAAAAAAAAAAAAGGAAGCTGATGCACATATATCAACTATGTCTGTACAAACAGTAGCTTCAAGACCCTACAAGCAAACGAAACTATTGGTTTGCTATTGGTAAAATAGAGAATATGAAAACTATGATCCTGTGAAAATCAGGTTTAACATAATCATGCATTTGCAAAAAAAACACATGGCTGTAGAACAGAGAATATACAGACTGCCAGTTTACAAACTGATACCTAATTCCCTCTGAACTCTCAGACCTACTCCTATTTACCAGGTCAACAGTGGTAGCACTGAAGAGATTTCATAGCAGGACATCAACTGACTGTACAGAATGGAAAAAAAGGATGGGACAATCATTTTTGCAAACTTTGTAGAGTCCAACAATGTCAAGGCAGACTGAATTAAAACCATTTAACTTCAAATGAGCAAGTCTATCTTTTCTGGTCCTTTGATGTTTCTGTTTTGTCAGCTGGGGCTGTGGGTTACCTGTATCAAAAAACCTAAAAACAATAAAAATCAGTGGAATTGAACCCATTGGCCAACACTAACTCACCGATGTCTTTGCAGATATTACAGCAGAAATGGGCTTGAAAAGATCTAAGAAAGAAATACCATCCTGACTGTTGTGGTGCTACAAGCAAAAAGGATATGACCTCTTGCCTGGAGACTACTGTGGAAGAAGCAGTCAAGGGTAGTGTCTGCTATCAGCTACCTCTTGAGTCAGCTTTCCCTGTGCATACATCATGCACTCACTTCCTACCACCTCCATAAGAAAATACAAGGAAACTGCTATTCTTTTAAACACACACGTAGAGCACAATAGCAATGCATTAATGCTGTGAAGTCATGCAATACATTAGAAAATTACAAAAATGTGTTCATTGGGACAACCTCAGTTCAGTCATGCGGATTACAGCAATAACATGTTTCATGAAAAAGCTTTCCAAAGAAGAGGTGGAAAGAATTTTTTCAGGGTAACATGTCTTTCTGCTAGAGAACCACACCTTCCTCTCTATATAAATTTTCCTCCATTCCAAACTGCCATCAAAATTCAGCTCAAGAAACACGTGGATTTCAATCTTTCACATAAAAGAAGTTCTACAAAACTCTGGTTGACTGGAAATACAGCTATCTTATTAAAGCTCCCACATAGATCCGATCATCAGAGATATCTATTCAGCTCATAATAAGAGGAGACTGCATCCAAAAGGTGGGTGCTCTACATACATATCAAAACCAGGATTTTCTTTACTAGAGGCACCCAGCAATACAAATGCAATTTCCTGTACTCTCACCAATACAGTACATGCCATATTCCTGCCTCCTGATAGAGGCAGGAATTCTCTATCATTTAGATTATTTGTATTATTTCCTTCACAGCTGTTATTTTAACTGATTCTTCATTTAATTCTGCACAGCTGTCTTACCTCTACGTCCATTTGATGTCTAAAGGGAATTTTAATGTACATTGGTTTATACCCACAAGAGAATGCATGAAAACTATCTCCTTATGGAGAAAAACAGCACATTCAAGGGTGCTTCTTAAATAAAAATTATCCTGCAAAACCAATAATAAAATCTTTAACTCCTGTTATTTGAAAACTGAGGGAAAGATAAACACTATATCCTCAATAACAGAACTGGAAACAGGCAAGAAACTGCTGTACAGGGTGGCTTCATAGAGCCTTCATGCTGGGATTCAGGGCTAGTTAATCCAAGCTATACGCTGCCCTCAGAGGGTTTGATTGTTTCTAGAGGCAGCTTGGTCATCACTACGCTCCCTCATAATTGTGTTTAAGAGTCCTGTTACAAGGAAATCACAACTAAACTGAATGTCCCTGACTGGCACTCTTTCTCCAGTCTTTGCTGAGAAAGGAAAGCAAAAGGGTCTCTTTTCACAGCTCATACTACAAGATTTTTCATAACCTTATGTTTCTTTTTATTTGTCCTATTTACTTTATGCCAGAGACACCATTTCTATGGTTAGATTTCAAATTGCCTGCTGAAGAGATCGTTATAAAGAGCCATAATGGAGAAAGTCTACATATGGGTCAAGCTGCAGAGCACTAAAGTTTACCATGAGACCTGACTCAAAGGGTCCCAAGTATTCTCTTTCTTTTTTTTAATACAAAACAAAGTGCATAATTTAATTATAAAGCTTACTTTTATAGATGAAACTCAAAATTCTTACAGGTATTTCAATACTGTCCAGTAGAAAAAAGGGTAATTTTTTTTTAAAGTATAAAAGTCCCTTTAAATCACCATGCTTCCTGAAGTGCTATTACAAACAGTGATAGATTTGGCATCTTTTCATACAGTAAACACACATACCTGCAGCCCCTTTACCATTTCCAATAGCCACTAAGGCACGTATTGATCTTTTTCTGCCTTCCTTTGCCTTCATACAAAATACATTTTTCACCTGAAGAAAGAACAACACAAAGCATCTTGTTACTGCACAGTCCAAATGTTTTGGGTTTGTTTTTTTTTTAAAGAGAGTCAAGTTTACCAAAAAAAGGTATTAAGAGGTCTGTAATATATACTTACAATATATATCTATATGCTTTAGTGAATGGGTATCATGTGCAGTGGGACACTGGCATTAAATACAGAAAGGTTGCTAAAAATCCATACTCAAAGTTACCTCAGTGGAGTTTCATTAAAGTATCCCCTCTGTTGTGTTTAGCTGCACAACAGATAATGCTCTAATGCTGCTAGCTTTATGTGTGATTTCAAGCATAATAAAAAAACATGAGGAAAAAAATGGAAAATGACACTAACATCTAACTGTCCCCCTCATATTTTAACGTATTTTAGAACCACTCTTAGGAATTGCTCAAGGTCTGTTGTTGCTTTACATGAATTAAAACTTGGGATTGAAATCTACTTGCAGACTGCAGAAGGCAGTCTCATTACTGAGATGACAGCTGCTGAAAAGAAGACCTTATTTAAGAGAGTGGAAGAAAATCGTATTTCATTCCTGGAACTAGAAATGTTTACAGAAACTCTACAAGAAATTCAAGCAGCGATGCAGGAAAGCTTTTTCGTTTGGAGTGGGGGACACAACTACAACTGGAGAGACAGAAGACTTCTGCCTCTGCTACAGACTCCCCTGTGTGATGATAATACTAAATAAGTTTGCTGACAACACTGAATTGGGAGGAGCTGTCGACTCTCTTGAGGGCAGAGAGGTCCTGCAGAGACCTTGACAAATTAGAGGGCTGGGCAGTCACCAACCATGTGAACTTTAACAAGGGCAAGTGCTGGATTCTGCACCTGGGATGGGGCAACCCTGGTTGTGTGTACAGGCTGGGGAATGAGATACTGGAGAGCAGCTGCAAGAAGGGACCTGGGGGGTCCTGGTCCCTGGATGGCAAGTTGAACATGAGTTGGCAGTGCCCTGGCAGCCAGGAGGGCCAACCTGGGGGGCATCAGGCAAAGCATCACCAGCCAGTAGAGCGAGGGGATTGTCCCACTCTCCTCTTGCACTGGGGCGGCCTCACCTTGAATATTGTGTGCAGTTTTGGGTGCCACAATATAAAAAAGACATTAAGCTATTAGAGAGTGTCCAAAGGAGGGCCATGAGGATGGTGAGGGGCCTTGAAGGGAAGCCATGTGAGGAGGGGCTGAGGTCACTTGACTTATTCAGCCTGGGGGAGACTGAGGGGAGACCTCATTGTAGTCTTCAACATCTTCATGAAGGGAAGTGGAAGGGCAGGTACTGATCCCTTCACTCTTGACAGGACCAAGTGACAGGACTTGAGGAAATGGCATGAAGCTGAGTCAGGGGTGGTTTAGATTGGATATCAGGAAAAGGTTTTTCCCCCAGAGGGTGGTTTAGCACTGGAAGAGGCTCTCCAGGAAAGTGGTCACAGCACCAAGCCTGCCAGAGTTTAGGAAGCATTTGGACAATGCTCTCAGGCATGTGGTATGATTCTTGGGGTGTCCTGTGCAGGGCCAGGAGTCGGATTCAATGTTCCTGATGGTCCCTTCCAACTCAGCATATTCTATGATTCTATAAGCAAGTCACTGCTTTACAGTCTCCCACCTTATATGCTCTAATATATCACCTTGATGTAGAAAAAATACAGATGTACAAGTGGGAGTGAGAGCATGTTTGGGGTAAAGGTAGAATAACTTGACCTAAAGAATGCAGAATGTGATAAAAGGCAACTAAAATGATGATATAAAAGCGAAGAGACCGGTTACATGTGAACCCAAACCAGCTTCAGACTGTTGGGGTTTAGAAATGTTTCCAGATTTTGTCCTCTGCTAAACTCAGATAATTTTAAAGTGAAAAACCACACCTCTGAAGCTGAAGCTGCCTCCAAGTGAATATCTCTACTCTCTGAAGATGCATAGTGAATTTAAAATGTGCTGTACCTTTAAATTCGGATGAGAGACAGCTAAGCAAATAGCAGCTTAACTAAGTACTGATGTAGATTCATCATGGAGAACTGCAAATAATCAAACTGTATAAATATGCTTGTATTTTTGGCTTTCGGTGTGCCAGCTTTACTCTCTAGCACTCTATCTGAAGCAGAGCCAAAACAGCTCAACTCTGTGCTTCTTGCACGCTAGGTGCAAAAACCTGATTTTAGGACAAAAATCTCAGATCCTTTATCTATCTGTTCTAGTTTCCTTGGTTTTGTTTATATATTAAACTATATGTTTATTTAAATATAGACATATAGTTTATATAGAGTATGTAATATATGATCTAAATATAAAGTATAAAAATATAACATATAGTATATATAAAAATAGATACATATAAAATAACATACTGGATATTGCTTGACTGTGTTAATATCTGTCTCAGAATTACCAGTCAAAAGATAGGATTTATTTCACGGTATTATTTCTCCTCTTCCTGTCAAATGCATCAGGTTCTACTTTCTTGAAGCCTCAATATGATTTCCGTATCAGTGCTCCCTCCTTTTCTCTCTATGTAATTCTTCAGTAAGCTAGCCTAGTTTTAATGTTATACATCTGAAACTGGATTATTATAAAATACTTGGTCATGGCCTTAACGTTCTTACTAAAATTCACAAAAAAGCCCCCAAACCAAAAAAACCACCCAAACCCAACGAACACCCCAAAAATTCCAGTGCCTACACTAGGTACAGATTAGGAATGGGTACTTCTGAAAAATTCCACCTTGCTTTCCTTACAATAAAGATCCTGTTTAATGCAAGGCGCGTGCACATTCTACAGAGCACTTTGAAGAAATATCAACTTTGCTAATTGCTTATTCCAAGCTATTTTTCTCTCTTCAATCTTATTGCTTACAAGAACAAGTTAAAAAACCAAGCCCCATAAGATGAAAGTGCCTGTGGAAAAAGGCTATTTACAGAAAATGCAAAATAATGATGAAAGAAAAGGGAGTGGAGCAGAGTGATCTCTCCAGGAGCATCAAGAGCATACTATTTTTGCTTTGCACATACTTTTATCTTCCACTGCCAATCTGAATAAGCACTTGTACAAAACAGAGTTGGCATGCATATTGTCAAAAATAAAGGACATGATGTTTGTAGAAACCTCCTCATGGATTATTCTTCTCCCTTTCCAGAATGTGGCAATAAAGACACATGCAATGAGCTTCTCCAGGACCTTTCCTAATGCTGCGCTTGTCAGCTGTTTCTGAGCAGCTCTGTAGGAAAATGTGTTCAGCCACCCATCATGATCAGTGCCATTGCATCTCTCCTGAAGTGCTGTGAAGGTCTTTCAAGCTTGATAATGTACACAGGCAGTCACAACTGCTGGAACAACACAGTCCCATGCCTCCTTATATAAAAAGAAGTAGTGCTCTTCTGGAGCGTGCTCAGCAATGCTTCGTTTCTGTCTTGGGAAATAAAGCATGCTGCTACAGCCTATCATTAAACTGCACCGGAATTAATTAATGCAAAATGAACAATGTGCCACTTTTAAAACAACATGACCTTGGAAAAGTGACTGAAACTAAGACACAATTACCCCTATTTACTAGATTGCCACTCAAGCTAGATTTAAAGCCAATTTTTGAAATTCGAAAAGAGATGCAACACTTGCTCAACCTTAATCAAAATGCACCTCAAATTAACTATCTCTTTGAATCCATTATCAATGATGATACTGCAAATTCAGCTTTCTTTCGAGAACTGAGGGATGAACATCACCTTTCAAAACCAAAGTAAAACCACCTCAAATATTTATTAAGAGGAGAAATGACAATGTGGAAATACATCACAGTCAAAGACAAGCTGCTAAACGTTATCGTGATTTCACCTGTTGCACTCTGTTAGAAAAAGGGTTAAAATCCAACACTTCCCTGGAGGTTTTGTTCTTGTAAAAGCAGAATGAATTACTGGCCAACCTCATTGTCCTTGGAAAGCCCTCCTTTCTAGAAATCGTATTCTAGTAGTGATTTTTAGGAACCTGCTTACCTCTAAGGCCACACTCTTGACACTACTATGCTTTTGCTGCTATTATGCAGAGAAGAGTGCCTGCATAGGCTGATCCCCTCAAGGCATAAGAACCTCTGGTCCCAATACTTCTCTAAGGTACAAGGTGAGACGAGATAAAATGAGTGCAGGGTATAGTGCTGAAAGAAAAGCACTTCCATGCAAGGGAGCCTAGAGAGGCTCAGGGATATAGGTAAAAGATTTGGGAAACCAGTTACTAAAATCATGTTAGCTAGATCATGTCCCTATCAGCCTCCTCTCCTCTACACCAAGGGCAGAGCAGATTTGTACCACTGTGGCAGAACACTTTGCAGTTGTAATGTTAACCTACTAAACCCAAAAATCAAAAATTGCACAAGCTGGTGGGCAGAACTAGTACTGCTGGCAAATGGAAGTTTATGAGTGTTCCAAATGCCAGTTATTTCTTCCATATAGGCTGACAGGTAAAAGCGATAAAAATAATTAACTATTTAATCAACCAAACCAGTTGAAGGTAGCATCCCTAAACTGCACTTTTAGGGCAGGCCAAAATCTTTGAGAACTCCAGGAGTAAAAGAACTAAATTCTAGTGCACAGCTCTAACCTCTCATTCTTTCCTGTGACAGGTTGCTTTAGGCACTATCTTAAAAACTGTCTGAAATTTTTATTATCAGTCTAAAGACACTGTCAGTATCATCCAGAGAACAGAAAACTTCCCTGTAGTTCTAAAAGCAAAATCTAGAGCCTACAAATCCTCCAAAAGAACATTTGAGGCAACATCTCATTAGAAGTAAATTGTTACTCAGAAACTATCCTGTATGCCATCTAATTTTTCAGTTAAAGATGTAAAACAATGGATCTCAGACACTATAATTTCATGCAGCATTTCTTTTTCACAAGCCTTTTTTATTGCACCCTTTGCAAAAACGACAGCTAGAAAACAATTTCCAACGACTTATAAAAAGAAACAAGGGTTTCAGGCTGTGCAATTACGAATACTCTTTTTGTCACACGTAGCAAGTCTACCAAGATGAGCCAACAAGAGGTGCCATGCTGGACCCTGTGCTCACCAACAGGAAGGAGCTATTGGGGAATGTAGTGCTCCAAGGCAGCCTTGGATGCCGGGACCAGGAGATGGTGAAGTTTGAGATCCTCACAGTAGTGAGGAGGGCATACAGTGACTCCTTGCCCTGGACTTCAGGAGGGCAGACTCTTCAAGGCCCTGCTTGGTAGAGTCCCAAGGGACAGAGCCCTGCAGAGCAGAGAGGCCCAAGAATTCTGGCTGAATTTCAAGGATCACCTCCTCCAAGCTCAGGAGCAATGCATCCTGACGAGGAGGAAATTCAGCAAAAATGTCAGGAGCTGCTGAGCTAACTCGGTGAAAAACGGTTTCAGCAGGTGGAAACAAGGACAGCTGGTCTGGGAGGAATTCAGGGAAATTGTACAGGAAGCTAGGAATAAGGTTAAGGAAGCCAAGGCCCAGTTAGAATTAAGCCTGGGCAAGGATAACAGGAACAGCTTCTGTAGATACGTTGCAAGCAAGACTTGGGATAATGTAGGCCCTCTTGGGAAGGAAATAGGAGACAAAAGGCACAATTTTCACAACTGGTAGCTGGCAATTTCAGTGTTGGACAAACTCCCCTCCAGGATCTGTCTTTTGCAAAGGGAATTATTTATAACTTCATCTTCTCCCCAAGAAAGCTCCCCTTCGTGAAAGATTCAAAGGGCCACTAACCTCATGTTCTGTCCCTTCAGGCCTTACTGATCATTAGGTCTCACTTTCTAATTTTGATGGCACTACAGGGCAATTACTATCATAGCACAGGATATCATGTAGGCTACTTTTTTTGCTATCTTACCATGTTCATTCTGGAAAAAAATAAAAGAAAAATTCATTTGAGGATGGATGACGCATTAAAAAAAGCTTTCCAGTGAAAATAAGAATGGCATATGTCAACTACACGTGTAAATTTTAATTTCCACCATGGTTACATTATGTTAGACACCACTTAAGTACTACCACCAGTACCAGAGATTTTTCTTAGGTGTAATATACCAGCAAAACAGGAAATGTGCCTTCAGGCTGGCAAGGAAAGTAAGAAACAGGTAACCCAGGTCACCTAGACTAAGTAATGCAATAGTCTACAGGAAAGCTAGAAACAAAACCAATCTACAGTCCCTACTGCTGTCCCTTAACACTCACTCAAGCTTGGTTTTTCTTTATGACAACTTTCGTTCTAGTGCGCATGAAAATCTGAGCTTGTCTATAACCTATTCTACAAGCAGGGGAAAATCAAATTATATCTCTTCTATTTCTACATTATAAGAAAACACTTCAATAAGCAATTTCTTTTAGCAAGGGAACAGAGGCTTTTCAGTAGCATAATCACAACAGAAAGGGCCTGTTGTACCTTTGTTCATAAGTCAGTCCTTTAAAAATCGCTTTTCATTTCTTGCTGTGAAGTGTAATTTCCCAGCAAACATTATTTTTATTTCCTGTACTACTGTGAATATAAAGATAATGGAAAACACATACAGAAATAGCAGCATGTCTGTCATCTATTTAAAACAGGAATGCTAAAAAAGGTCTATTTATTTCAAAACTCATACTTGTTAGCAGAAAATTATAGGACTCAATTATCTTGGGCTCAATGCTGGCTTTGAGTATAGAAGTTACTGCTGCTGCTATTTTCTGCAAAACCACTCCTCTTCCTCAGTTCACATCTGTGGCAATCTCATATAAGAGTAGACCCCCAGCTTGCTTCTAAAAGCTTTTTAATTATTCAAATATAATAAAGCATTGAAACAGACTTCTGTAGCACATGGAAACATTGCATAGCAACTTACTTTGCTGTTTGCACATAATTATACCAGCACAGAATGGCAAACTCAAGTATCCAAACTGACAGCCACTTGTGACATGTCATAGTAACAAAACGACAGCCACTTTTCTTCAAGATGCCCCTTCAGTTAACAGAAAGCACTGCCAACTGCAGGGCTCAGCAAGAAAAATCACTTCTTTCATGTACAGTGCCCGTGCAATTCAATTATTACAAACTGCCTTCCAACACAGATATGGCTAAATGCCAAGTGATCCAAACGGTCTTTGCTACATAAGTCAAAGCCCACAGTACCCAGTCCACTTCAAAAACCCACTTTAATAAGATAACAGGTTAATAGGTTACAGATTTTGTCTCCCCACCCCTCCTGACAGATTATCTAATTTGTTTTTAAAAAGCTCCAATGACAGACATCCCATATACTCGCAATCCGTTCCAGTATTAAAATTACTATTTGCATCTCTTGCTTTACATCTAAATTTCCCTTGCTTGTTATTTATATCCATTGCTTTTTATCCTTTTCACAGTAGACATGTAAAACAGCTTATACTTTTCCCTTCTGCAGGATTGAAAAAAAAAAAAAATAAACCAACTCATGACTTCTAATTACCCAAGCTGAGATTACAATACAGCATCACTGTTTTCCATATCTCTGAAGATACTAAAACCCAGTGCAACAAGCAAAGATTTTGACACATAGGATTAATCCAGAAAACACTCAAGCCACTGGATGGAATCTCAACTGATAGTTATCTCAGCAAAATGCAGAAAGATAATCAAGGACAAGGAAACCCATTTGCATATTTATCAGGACAGGAGAGAAGTCTCAGATCCTTTTCTGGAGTAAAGCTGTCAGTCAGATCAACTTCCGACTTGCCTGATTATTCTTTTAACTTTCAGACAAGCAGCTGCTGTGAATCAGGTATTTTGTTTAAGGAAATGTTTCTCATAATCCCTCTCAGTTGAACAGACAATGTAACTCCCTTTCCAATAGGTTATGTTTGTACACAGTTTAAAAGAAATGAATGCTGCTCTCAGTTATATTAATTTTGTTTCTTACTTTTGCACCCTGTACACACTATTTATTACTTACTCAAGGCCATTTAAAAGCTATTTTAATTCTGGTAAAATCTTACCTACTCTGTCCACATATATTTCAATTAAGATGATTGATAGACTCCTATTATCACATCAAATATAACATTAATATTCTCAAATCTTGCCAAAAATAATTTCTGGATAAAACATTTCTTCATGGAAGGTACCTCACCAAGGAATGACAAAACAATTTCACACAAAAGGCAGATGAGCATCATTCCAAAGACTGATGGCACAAACAATGACAAGGAATTAAGATCTAAAACCAAAACCATGAGAAATTTGGTTCACAGCTGATATTCAGAACTTCTGGTTCCACCCTTTGTCCTAAGCCTCTAAATAAGGCAATATGTAAGAGCATTATTATTAAACGACACTATTTATTTCCTTAACTTGGAGTATCTGGGTTTTTTTTCAAAAAAGAGATGGTGATAGAAACTATATACTGATGTGTATCTTGCACATCTTGCATCCTGCTCCTAAACCTATGCAGCCCTGTGTTGCAATGAACCCTGAAAAACTGGCAGAAAGAAGGACTCTCTGCTTTATACATTTGGTCTTGTTCTGGACTGGGACATCTGATTCCCTCTTTCACAACAATTCTATTTAAATGGCAACCTTTTACTTTCTCTCCAAACCAAGTAAACACTTGATTTCACAGATCTTTAGGCAGCAGCTCTGATTTTGTTGTCAAGAGACAGGTTCACTTTTTCCTGTCTCAGACAGGGAATTGTTTGACCATGTTCCAAGAAAAATGCAATCAGACATAAGGTCTGGCAAGAAAAATCAAAGTTTGCTTAGAGGTATGCAGTAAAGAAGAAAGTTGTTTCAAAGATATTAAAATCTGAATATGAGATTTTAGTACTTCCCCAATGCAAAGTCTAGATACAGAGTAAGTGCATTCAATAATAAGGAACATGTTATTTCTTGCCAGTTTTGTCAGACAAATTATTTAAAAAGGACTGAAGGAAAATGTGCTGTTCCAACAGTATATGACAGTGCATGGTAGCGGACAGACAGAACGTGATCCCTTCCAAAAAACAGATGACTAGTGAACTTGGTGGTGGAACACAAGATGGTTATCTCAGCTGTGAGTGAAACTAAAACTCAAACAAAGATGTTTTAAAACAAGTACCTCACCTGGACACATGTGTAACAGTTAACAGTTAATAATACAGGCAACGTTTTGCAGAACTGCTTGGAAGTAAAGCTGTAGGAAAGTGATAAATAGTCATCTCTACCCACTCAAAACTGCACAACAACTAAATGGACAGTCACTTTATTTTACAGTGATAAAAGGGTGTCAACATTCATATTAAGCAAAGAGACCTGACCTGTCACAGAATGTGTACTGATTCAGGTTGATAGCTTCGCTCTCAGATCATGGTTAGAAAGGACAGAAGTCTCCTTTACAAAGCAGCAGCTAGATAAGTCTAGTTTTTCAATAATAAAGTAGTTAAATATTAATTACAAATGAAAGTTTTGATAATAATCCTGAAAGGAACATGAATCTAATTAGCAATTTCATCTGTAGGTAAGTAAACAACAGAAGGTTACAGTAAATGGGGTTACATCAGGCTGGCCATCAGTCACTAGTAGGCTCAATTTTAGGGCCAGCACTCTTTAATGTTTTTATAAATTATTTGGATGCAGGATCATTAAATGTACATTAAGTAAGTTTGCCAATGATAGGTTAGGAAGAGGTTCTTCATTGAGAGTGTATTCATGAACAGGCTTCCCACAGAAGTGGTCATGGCACCAAGCCTGCCAGAGCTCAAGAAGCATCTGGACGATGCTCTTAGTCATATGGTTTAGTTTTACCTTGTCCTGTGAAAAGCTGGGATTTACCCTAACTCATCCTTACAGGTTCCCTCCAACTCAAGATATTCTATGATTCTACTTACTTTACAAAGCTACTGGGTTGATCTATGCCCAGAACATAACAGAGTTTAACAAGGTTTAATTTAATCTATCAAAGCACAATCCAAATGTTGACAAAAAGGCCTTAGGAATTAATTTATTTTACTAGCAGAGTTATACAACTTCCTAATTGTAGTTTTGTCTGAAAAATAACCCTATCACTTTACTAGTTTCCCTTTTATAGTCGTATGCAAATAACTTTAATGTGAAAACTTGATCTGCAGGCATTTGCCATTTTGGAGTTACACAAAATTACCTTTGAATTAGCTATTATTTGCTCAACAGAGAAAACAAGGCCCCAGTGGACAGAATGACAAGAGTATGTAATGCAGCTGAAACAGGACACCAGACTAATTCCTAATGCTATAGCATTGACTTAACAAAGAATTGTTAAATAATTGCAAGGTCAATATAAAATAGTGATAATTCTTTAAAGTTCTTGAGAAGATCTGCAACGCTTACCTCAATGACTCTTGTTTCAAAATCTTCAAAAGTTTCTGTTGGGAGAAAAATAGGGTGTTACATTTCCTTGTGTTACTTCCCTGTGAGCACATCTCCCTGAAGTTGGTGTAACTTAGAAAGGACACAACTTTTATATAACTGTAATTTATAAAGCAATCTCAGCAATAAGTAGAAAAGATAAAAATAATTTGAACAAGCATATCTAAAGTGAGCTTTATTAGTTGCTCCCTTCTAAAAAGGTTTTTTTACTTGACTCCATTCAGTCTTTTAGAGCAAATTCTGTGAAAAAATGGCATACATCTCTTATTTATAAAGCATATTTTTTTCCATTTCTTCAGTAAAATCAAGTTATGTGAAGGTAACTAGCTTTAAAAAATAATAAACCCTGTTAAGATAATCTCTCAGAAGCTGTAATACTACTTGCTACAATTACAAAACAGTTCCTGTTAGAATGAAGAGATTACCATCATTAAATATGTTAGTTGTGCTCTACTGGGGACGCCAAACTCCAACTGCAATCAATATTTCACCTTTTAAAGTACCATACATGCAGGGAAGTAAGACGGAACAGTATTCAAGACTGTACAACTTAAATAACCAGAGTAGAAGAGAGGAAGCAAAATACATTTTTTTTAATGGTAAAGCAAGACATACAAATTTAACTGCTTTGCTTGGACATCACACAGAAAGCAAAGTTTTCCTTAGAATATGTTGAATACTTCTATTACAAGCTAAGCTATACATCCTCTCCAAATTAAATCTGAAACTTTCTTTTGGAAATCACTTTAACTCCCCACTTACATTGAAGCATTTTTGTTAAATTGTATCTGATATTCTTCCTAATTCTTTCCAATCGCAGCAACACTATTAAAAATATCTACCCACAGTGTGTTATAAAAAGAGAATGTTTTGAGTTTTCACTAGCTGGCAGTAAACTGCCTTCTTTAAAACTGCAAATTACCCCCAAATTTCATACATACTGAGCAAAGGCTGTAAATCATTAAAATCACCAAATAGGTCACTTCCATTTGACCAAAGTATTACCCAATATTCTTCTCGATATTCTGAAGCTTGTATTAGATAATCAATCAATCCCTTTGATTCAAAGAAATATGGGGTTTGGACTAGATGACCTTTAAAAAGGTCCTTTCCAACACAACCTATTCTTTGATTCTATGATTTTATGAAATTGCAGGTACTTCTTGATACACACTATTGTGAAATTCCAGAAAAAGGAAGGTAAGGATAAAATAAAACAACACATAACCACTTCAAATAACCAAGCATCACCTAGCCAGACTTTTTTTTTATTCTCTTTCAAATCTGCCTGAAAAAAATTCTTTGCCATCAAAGACAATTATTGCATAATTTATTTTGCCTAGTAGCAATTAAGGTGTTTTGCACTGTAAAAAAAAAATGATCACTTCCATGTTTTATGTTCACATCTTTTCACTACAGTGGTAATGAAACACTGAACACATTCAGGTGAACGTTAAATATTCAGCTCTAAGTGGTGAACATACCCTCTTCACTGCACAGAAAGTGAGTTTCTGCTCTGTCATTGTAAGGGACTTCAAAGAAGTAAAATGTTTCTGAAATGTCTTACAATATTTTAGGGAAGCAAAGAGCAAGAATACTGGCGAGCTTTGGGTGTGACACGGGCATCTACATGTACTACCCCCAGACAAGTCAAAGGAGAGAGCACAAAACCATGCAAAATGCAGCCTAGTCAGATCTTATTCACAGGTCTTCACACACTAAGAAAAGTCAGCAAGTTAGGCTTGGCTTTCAGCAGTCCCATCAGCATTTCTCAATACCCATTTTACAGAAGCAGGCAAAAATGCATCCAAATAACGGACATTGCCAAAAGGATCCTGTTTTCTCTGAGTTTCTGTTTCAAAACCTGATTAGCACACCTAAATATAAATTGCAATTATATTTGTTTCCTTTTAAGCAATTGAGAACATACTTAAAATTTATGTATACATTTTCCACAAGAATCATATTATCAGTTTGGTTGTGGAAACGTATTGACTTTGAAAACAACGGACAATGGAGTAAATTGCAACATCTTGGTTTAAGAAGTAGAAGTAAGAGATTCTTACAAACTCCTGCTTTTCCAACTTATCTCATTAACAATGGCATTTCAGTATAACACAGAAGACCAGTGCCAATTAAAATAGTTAATACTTCTTTTATTTCGTGTAGTTGCAGTGAGATTGTGGAGAAAAGCTAAAAACTGTAGAAGAGTGTACAACTGGGGACTCAGTCCTTCACCAAACACTGCTTTATCATTTACACATAACCTCCAAGAAGATTATAAACATGATCATCTGGCACCATTTAGAGATCTGTTAGTCTACACCAGGTAGACTTTTAGCTAACAGCAGAGGATGTGAAAGCCAACAGGCACTCTGTTCCCTCTCTGAAGCCTCTTCAGTTGCAAAAAAACACTGTAAACTTGTGAGAAATAAAGTTTTATTTCTAAGTGAAAAACACTGTTCTTTCTCTACTCCTAGCTAGCACAATAAGTAAAGGTGTAGTGGAAGAAGAATCCCCTGAAAGAATTTAGCATATACAATCAGAATACATCCCGCAATGTTTTTTTATAACACAGTGGTCAATTTCAGGCAAATTTGTCAGATGTTGAAGGCTAACAACATCAAGGTTTCAACAAACGTCTTGCACCTGTTTTCACTAGAAAATACAAATGCTGCTGGGGGAAAGCTGCATCATATGCTTAACCTCCATCTGTTACTAGAGAATCTAATACCAGAATACGAGGAAGAGCTGAACTGCAGAATCTTAATCAGAACACATTCTTGTTTAGACACCAGGAATCCAGTCATGCCGTTTGCTCAGGTCAAAAGGATTCAATGGGTTTGGCAGTTTCAGGTCTGTTCCTTCTATCACCTTGACAGTGCTTTGCACACAGCCAGTGTCCCAATTTCTCCGCAAAATCATTAATTCTCTGAATAAAAAGATGCTGAAATAACTATGGGAACCTGAAAATCCCCAACATTTTTAACAGATTGAAAGGGAATTAGTATATACTAATCAGGAACTGCTTTTTCTCAAGCACATTTATAATACAAGCTGACAGTTTCATTTTCTTATTTTGATTGCATTACCCTTTCCTCTTCTTGGCAGAACTTGACCTGACTAGAACAGCCTCCACATAGCCAACTTTAATGCAAGAAATCTACATCAATAGTATCAGCCAAAAGCAAAATCAAGGAAAACACCAGAAGGCAAAATTCATAAATGCATAAACATTGTTTGCAACAGCTGTCACTTCTTTTAGTGGAATAAACTATACACAGTCTTGTGTTCACAGTATGGAACTAAAACCATGACATTTTCTTGACTTGCTATATATTCCACCACTGATTTATGGGGAATTTGGAACAATTCATTAATTTCTCAGATCTTCTATTTTTACATTGAAAGGTTTGGTGATAGTCTGCCAAGTCCATTGTCACATCACTGTCTTCCATGGAATATTTGCTTTCAAGGTAACAGAATGAAATGCAGGGAAGTAAAGACAGGAAATCTTTCAGTTGTATACTGCAGTATTATGTTGATACTAAAATGGAATTAATTGCTCTTAAAATTGAAGCAGAACATATTCAAAGAGATTGGTGGGCAAGACCTCCTTAATTCCCATGGTTATTCTGAGGAAAACAGTGTATCTCAGACTCTGTAGCAAGATACCACAGATTAATGCATAAAGGAATGAACAGAGAAGTAGCAGAGAGCAACAACAGCGTGAATTTTTAAAGCAGAAAGCTACAAAAATGCCACGGCGACTTCAATCCACAAGCACAAAGGCACGAGATCACACTGGAAAGACAGTGCTCTAACTACCCCATGACTCGATTCAAAGCATGTCAGGATTTTTAATTAGAGCCCAGTAGAATGTAAACAGAAAACATTCACAGGCAGAAAGAAATCGGTTAACAAAGTACCAGGCAGACTGCAGAGCAAGACAACAATATAACTGGGACTCCATGCAAGCAATTTTCCATTTATGTTGACTTGCTGCAGCATAAGTTCCAAGGTGCAAGCTTGCACTGGGAGAGCATATTCCTGGGCAAAGAAAGCTCTGAAAACATGAACAAGCTTAACACCTCAAACAACTGCAACAAGCCTGAAACAACAGTGCTAGAAAATATCAGCTGTCTTTCTTAGCTCATCTTGCTATGAAAGCCTACAGAGAGACGTCAATAAGCATACAAGTTCCACAATAAAAACTCAGCCCAATGGGAGTTAACAAGTCTTTTTTATGTTTAGTTGAAAAAGATTAGGCTTCTAAATGTTAAAACGACTACAGAATTTATAGTAGTTTAAATAACAGCATTATAAAAAAAAGTTACCTCTCTGCTCTATGTAAAGAACCTCTAGTTTCACTATGGCATTTAACTACTTGGGAAATAAATAAATACCTTTTATAGTTATAAGAGTTACTATTATAGTTATTTATTATAGCTTCTTCTAAAAGCTACATTCAAACTACACAATCTTTAACTATATTTCATTATTTGAACTAGAATAAAAAAAAAGCCTGATTTATCCCATAGGATCCTTTAAGAAACTGTTTAAAAAACACAGCTACATTTCATACTCAACACAATTGATGCTGAACACAGAAAAATAATTCCATAGTTCAAGACTCCTATAACAGTCTATGACATAATACAGTATTCTGTGATACTGCATAACATCATGCAGTCTATAACATACTACAACAGTGAAACTAAGAAGTGTTTTAACAAATTTCACTTGTGTTAACCTGTTCTTTGATTTAGCTTGCTTATGTATGGCATATAAGAGAGAAGTACAAAACTGATTTTCAATCACAGGAAGAGCCTGGATCTCAACTTTCTCCAAGCCCCTTATCAGAAAGGCTAAGCAAGAGGAAGACAGGTTTTCTTACCTCCATTAGGACCTGGGTCAGGAGGATCCAGAAGGACACCTCCCCAACACCTTCCACTCCATCCTCCCTCTCTTTTAACTCTTATTTTTCTTTTCTTCTCCCATGTATCTCTCTGCTGAACAATTTCAGATTGAATTCTCTCTCGTTCTTCTTTTTTTCGTTGAGTAACTGCCTGGACTTTCCCAGTTTGTATCACAGGAGCATTAAGACCAGGCCAAAGGAAACCAGAACGTCCTTAAAAATAACAGAGAACAATTATGTTTTATTCCAAATCAGGACTGCAACTCTGCACTATGGAAAAAAGTAAAAAAATGGTAAATTCTCACATATTTCAAGTACATTTTATGATGGGGAATTTATAACATTAAATAATCATATCAAGATTTTTTGTTTAAAGACAAAAATATCTCAAGCAGTTCTGGTACCACAGAAAGGAACAGAAATTTGTCAGTTTATTAAATCAAGAAACACTGCACACAAAAACGTTAAGATATCTTCAGCTCCTTATTTGTGAATCTACCTTCACCAATCTCCTGGCCTCTATTGAGATTCTTCCTTAGCTTTTTCTTCCTTCTCTTTCCTCTTCCTTTCTTTACTCCTGCACCAGTCTCTGCCAAAGCTCCTTTCCATAGCTCATCAGCTGTCACTGAAATAAAAAAAATCTTCCATAAGTAATATACAAGTACAGCTTATATTGGAAACCAAGGCTGAACAAAAAACAACCCCGAACTTGAAACTTGCTTGATCTTTGCTTTAGTGGAACTTAAACAGTAGGATTACTGCCCTGCTAACAAAGTAATTTCCTACTATGTGCATATGTATTTGGTGCAAAGATGTGCCTCTGCTCCTGACAATGCTGCAATCAGACAGGCACACAGTCAAATGCACTTTTTTCACATGGATTTTCAAAATTGATTTAAAGGTAAATATTCCTAACAGGTAACCAGTCAGGTCATTAAATGAAAGTCATTAATTAGTAACTCAGAGGAGCAATACCTGGAAGCACTTATCCAAGGACAACGATCAATGACAATCAGCTTGAATCACCCCTAAAAATATCCAGGGGTTAGCCTGCTTTAAAAAGCCACAAAGCACAGAAAGTTAGCCAAAACATAAATCTGCTGCCGTTCTCATGTTCCCAAAATACAACATCCTCCTTATTGCCTTATTTATACAAAATGTAAAATGAATGTAAGGAGGAAGGAATGTAAAACACTTCAAACAGCCTCATCACAGAGCTCAGGCTTTGGTCAGGCCTCCTCACACAGTGGCTGGGTACAGAACTGTACAGGGAACACTGTCTTGGTGTTTCACCCAACACGAGAGCATGACTTAGGAAGCATATATTTAGTAGTTGACTTCAAACTACTATTCACCCAGCTGATGGAAATGCAGGACATCACGGGAACTTAGACAAAGTACACCAAAAGGAAGCTGATTATGTGAAAAGACACCATAGATGATTATTTCACAGAATCACAGAATGGGTCAGGCTGGAAGGGACCACAGTGGGTCATCTGGCCCAACCTCCCTGCTCAAGCAGGGTCATCCCAGAGCACATTACACAAGATTGTGTCCAAATGGTTCTTCAATATCTTCAGTGAGGGAGACACCACAACCTCTCTGGAAAATCTGTTCCAGTGCTCAGTCACTGCACAGCAAAGAAATTCTTCCTTATGTTCAGGTGGAACTTCCTGTTCATCAGTTTTTGCCCGTTCTTCTTGTCCTATTAGCTGGCACCACCAAGCAGAGCCTGGCTCCATTCTCCACACTCTTTCCTCAGATACTGATAGACATTGATGGGGTCCCCTCTCAGTCGTCTCTTTTTGAGGCTGAACAGTCTCAAGTTCCTCAGCCTATCCATACATGGGGGATTCTCCAGTCCCTTGATCAACTCCTGCTCCAGGAGTTCCTTGTCTTTCTTGTCCTTAGGAGCACAGAACTGGACACAGCACTCCAGGTGTGGCCTGACCAGGGCTGAGTAGAGGGGCAGGATGACCTCCCTCGACCTGCTGGCAATGTTCCTCCTAATGCACCCCAGGATACCATTGGGATTCTTGGCCACGAGGACACTGCTGGCCCATGGACAGCTTGTTGTCCACCAGGACCCCCAGGTCCTTTTCCCCAGAGCTGCCTTCCAGCAGGATGGCCTCCAGACTGTACTGGTGCTTGGAGTTATTCCTCCCTAGGTGCAAGACCCTGCACTTGCCCTTGCTGAATTTCAGGCAGTTCTGCTCTGCCCATCTTTCCAACCTGTCACGGTCGTTCTGAAGGGCTGCCCAGCACTCTGTGGTATTGGCCACTCCTCCCAGCCTTGTGTCATCAGCAAACTTGCTGAGGACGCATCTGGTCCTTCATCCAAGTCATTGATGAATAAGTTAAACAGTATTGGGCCCAGTATAGAATCTTGTGGGACACCACTAGTGACAGGCCTCCAACTAGATCCTGTGCCACTGATTACAACCCTCTGGGATCTGCCATTCAGCCAGTTCTCAATCAACCTCACTGTGCACTCATCCAACCCACACTCGTTCAGTTTCCTATGAGGATGCTGCGAGAGGCAGTATGGAAAGCCTTGCTGAAGCTGGGGTAGACAATATACACTGCTCTCCCTTCATCCATCCAGGTAGTTGTTTCATCATAGAAGGCAATTAGGCTGGTCGTTTTTCTTTCTATTAGTCCAGACAAGAAGGCTCTCATCACAGAATACAGACATGTCACCATCGTTCTATTTGCAGATTAATGCTATTACGTGTTTAACCCAGGGGCAATGTTACTATGGCAGTTTAAATCTTGTCTTCTCTGATTTGTTTATTTAAAGTAAAAAAAAAAAAAAAAAGGCAGTGAACACTTCTAACCAGAGGAATTAAAATAACCATGCTCAAATTGCTGCAGTTTCCCATCAGCAATTCATTCTTGTTCGATTAGTGCACTTGAGAGATCCTGTCCCACAGACTGGTAAATGCATTGGAACTGGAAAAGCTCTGCTACACTGACAACATGGTGAGGTGTTGACAGGAGCTATCCAGGATGGCCAAAGGTACCACTAGGTGCCCAGGTTCGTTTTTGTATTGACTAAGTTTGTTTAAGGTGTTAAGGTGGCCCTTCCAAGGTATACACTTTTTCACTCAAAAATCCTTTTCAAAGTGGGAAGCACAACTGATTCCTTTTTGAGAATCCTGAATCAGACAATCAAAGCTCAGTACACCGGAAAGCAAATACACACAACTCTGCAAGTCATGAAGCTACATAACAGTATTCCTTCAAGACAGCCAAGAGTAGTATGGTCTCCAAAGTCACTACATACCCAAGTAACATATTGTACAAATAGTACAACAAAGCAAAATATTTAATGCAGATTTCAGCTGTATTGCAGACAAGTGAAAATCTGTGTATTACAGACAAGTAGAAATGCCCATGGATAACAGCAATGTTTATCACACTTCTTATATGCTGTGAAGCAGGAGTTGAATTTGCCCCTGGTAGGCTTTAGTCCTCAAAAAAAGAATTTTTTGTCTGAAATTACATGCCTTTTTTGAGACATTTAAGTGAACCCTAATGTCCAGAGGTTTATGAGTAAAAAAAAATATCCCACAAACAGCAGCTGTATCAAATGGCTTGAAACCAGTGTCTGAAATGTCAGGCACTGAAAAACCTTCCAGCTGATTATGACTGCATGTAGCTGTGAGCTAAATGCAGGGGGTGGTAGGGGGAGAGCCAACAAAGAAACTCACCAAAACCCCCCAGAACTTATACAGAAATGCATTACCTCCTTACCATCATTTTTTTTCGGGAAAAAAAAGTAAGGTAAGTAGGTAACACACGATTCAGTAATTCCACATTCTTAAGTGAACTAACTGTGACTGTTCCATGACTTGGAAGGTTGATCATCAATCCTGCTAAGCTTCTTAGCTTATTCAGAAAGCACTGTGCAACCAGTGATTATTTTTTAAAAAATTATAATCCCGCTAGCCTGGAAACATGGAAATACAATAAAGGTACTTACATTTTTCTTTGCAAGGTTATTTTTAAGCTGGAACAGTTCCCCAGTCTGCAGTTTGTGTGGCATGATAAAGGGTCATAACAGCTACAAAGGAGGCTGCAGAGGGGCAGCAACAAGCGGTTGAGAGAAAAGAATAAGCTCTTGAGCTGATAATACACTCAAAAAAAATTCTGCAGTTTGAGCTGCACTCCAAATTTATTTACAGTAAGATCACTTTAATTACAACAGAGGAAATTAGCAAAGGTCACAGAGTAAGGAGATTGTCTTGTACCAAAGGAGACTAGGCAATGCCAAAAGATACAGCAAGAAGAGGTCAGACCGAGTCAAGTTTTGGCCTCAAGCACTGCACAAATTCTGACAAAATTAGAATCAGATGAAAACATCACATTTGGTACCAAAGTGCAGTTCATCTAATCAGTCTATAATAATATCATCATGTGTTTGGAAAGCAGCTGAATTTAATGAAACACATCAGAAGCCTACAGGCTACAGAGCTGAGCTCTTTATAAGATGGCAGATATCACACTGATTTTAAGATGAAGTGACAAGAATGGAATATGAAAGGGATAGGCTGTCATCAAGAAGATTACAATGGTGGGGACATTGCTTATGACAGACAGACAACACAGCCAACGGAGAAAAATAAAAATCTGACCAGAAGAAAGGTCAATCTGACTTGGCAGCAAAGCACCAAGGTGATTAGAGAGCATATACATAGGCAGGAGAAATGTCTTGAAGTGGAGGAAATAACTCCAACCAGAAGTGAGGATCACTGTACTGCTTTTCACATTTATAGAAATGTTCCAAAATGAAGACAGCACAGCAGATGTGCAGTCTCTTAGTGATTTATGGCCTTACTTTATTTTGCCTTTGTAAAATAGGATGCATGCAATGCATTCCTTGAGAGCTAAAACAGAACCCATCATAAAAGCCACTACACATTTCTAGTCAGTTACCAAAAAGCACATACCTACTAAGAGGGGGGAAAAAAGTGTCATATATAAGATTTTACTTAATAGACTAGAAAGAGATCCATTATTGAATTTAGCTGAAAGCATGCTTTATGCCAGCTGATCGCTAACAACCACTAAGAGAGTTTGTATGACATCACTTGATTTTGCTTAATGTACACAAAATGTATTTGTAATATTTTGAAAAGGATTTGAGTTTGTGTCTTTCTATACTATCCCTGAATATCAAGAATAAGACAAGTGTTCACTTTACATTAATATTAGATTACACCTGAGTACTTCACAAGTATTACCAAAAGACTTGCTATAAACCATATTAGAAAACAGTACTGAAGCTAAAAGCAGATTTCTTTGTCTCCTGAAAGATGAGTTCCCAGCTTGCTTAGAATACAAAGAAAGACAAAGAGCAATAAGTTGGAAAACTGAAGGGAGTAAAAGGAGAAGAAAAGAATCAATTTTGTAAAACAGCTAAGTAAGCAGTTGTGTAATTGTAACTCCTCACATCCTTCATGCTAAAACAGCAAAACTCTTCTTACAATACTGATAATGACAAGGGGTAACTCAGTAATTATTTATCTGCAGTGTTCATACTTAAAGAAAAATTCTTTAAAAACTGAAAAATTATGTATTTTTTTTATTTTGATCCTCGTTAGATTTAGCAGTCAAAACAAACAATTTAATCCAAAGGAAACTCACACAGGACTACAAAAACATAATATAAAATGTAATTAAGGAGCAGCCTTTCAGGAATTGATGTTTCTGAGAAAGAACACAGAGATTTATACTAAGTACAGCTGCTTCCAGTACTCAAAGCATCTAGAGACAAAATATGTTACTAGAGTACAATTTTGTATTGTTGGTCTAAATGATTCTCCCTTGATCGTACAATATAATTTTATAACCTCTGAAAAATCATCATCTTTTTTATTCTGTATTCTAACCTCAGAGGAAACATCACCCAGTAACAGGGAAAATTAGGTTCTTCTTTTCAAGGCCAGGTTGGATGGGGCTCTGAGCAGCCTGGTCTAGTGGAAGGTGTCCCTGGCCACAGCAGTGGCGCTGGAATGAAATGATCTTTGAGGTCCCTTCCAACCCAAACCATTCTATGGTTCTATGATTACTTCCTAGGGGTGCCTAATGGAATTAATACTGCGAGCAGGAGAGCATAATTTTTATATAGCCCCAGTATCAAATAAAGTTCTTTATTCTCACATACAATTGGATACATAGGGGATGTTGAGAAAATTATGCTGGCTGGTTTAGATGACTGGGGTCAAAGATAACTCCCAATGCTGGGAGACAGCCAAACCAATAAACAAAAACCGAACTGCTTCCCATAATGAGGATGGTGGAAAGGGGAAAGGAGGGAGGGACAGAAGCCTAGAATAAGAAGATTTTAAATTATTTCATTACAAACTCACTGAAATATGTCATAGGACAAGAATAAATTCCTGTGCATGTTTTTGTGTCAGAATTGGAGGAGACAACTATCTGGACAAGGCTCAGAGATTGCCTAGGATAATTGCAATTCCTCCTATTTAAATGAATTCCTTCTATTTAAACCAGTTAAATTATTAAAAATAATAGTTATGTTGAAGGTGTAGGTGACCCTACTAACATGAGCATAGTATTAATTTTAGAAGTAGGATGGAAGATAAATAACCAACAAGAAAGAAAAGTATAGTCACCTTTCTCAGTCACAAAGCACTGTCATTTGGTTGACATTTCATTTGAAAACTATGTCACATAAAACGGTCATATCTGCATTTTAAATGTTACCACTTCTAAAGCAACTGCACTGCTAGAGGATATGAGTGATCTATACTGTTTGTATCTACTTCATTTGAATTCGGAAGATTTTATTTTTTACTTCTGTTAGTGAAAGTGTTCTCAGAATAACTGTACTTTGAAATATAAAGCCCTCCATCTTCTGAATCTCATGGCTACTGTCTCTGCTGAATATCTAAAGGAGGTACACTTTAATTTTTCCAGATTGTTACATCTTATTAGATAATAGTTTTCAGTAGTAAAAATAACTTGTTTAAAAATAACTCGTTCAAAATTTTATTAAGTCAAGCAGCACAGATGCCATCACAACAAATATTTTTAATTCAGTCATTACCAAGACATCTGGAAAAATTCCTGGTAAAACAGAGCTCATCTAGAGTTTGTGAATATGAACATAAACCTAATTAAGGAAACAATCTAACCTACAAATTGCAATCACATTGCAATCATCTGTGGTGCTTAAATTTAAGATAAACAAAATAACAACAGTGCTTAGCTTCTTACATATTCTTATCTTGTTATTGCTTGTCTAAGTGAGTTTTTCCTGCAGGTGGCATCCTTAGAAAACCTTTACCATGCAGAACCTGCGGTTCACAATGCAGCCTTTTGCAAGTCTTTGGAGATCTCTCCACCCTCAATTATTTGACATCAGTCAACAGTGAAAATTTACTCGATAAGAGTAACAGATAGGCAGCATGACTGTTTAAACCCCATTTCTTTAGCAAATGTAAAGAAAAAAAAACCAGTATTCTGCCACTCAGATGTTGAGAATAGGAAGACACCACTAGTTCTGAAACACTGAGTTTGTAGAGCTCTTAAATTCTATGCATTATGAACAGTCAAAGAACTTAGACTCTTGAATTGTTGCACTTATCTCCTCCAGAGATTCTGTCCTTACTATTCCTTTTATTCCCTTAGGAGTAGGATAAGGAACCACAAAGCAGGTGAAATGGCCCCTCAGTTATCTCACTTCACTGTCCTGAGTGCGAACTAAAACAGTCATCATTTCTCAATTTTGCAAGGGTGTAATTCCTTTCAGGATTGGAGGAAAATACTGCAGCTGACCAATCAGCAGGACATTATCAACAGTTTTTGTTTAACACATTATTGCATTTCAGTTATTTCATTTTTGAGACAGCACAGCTTGAACAGTATGTCTTGCCTGTGGCTCAAAAATAATTTAGAAAATAAACACACAATTTATATTCACATTAAAGGAGTAGGAAACATGGGTGCTTCCCCCTTCGATCCAACGACATATATTGCATGGATTCACCGTGACATAAAACAAACCCTTGCTTGCTATTAAAAGATAATAAACTGACTTTGTGCATGCACTTCTGTCAATACCTCTGGTTGCAACTATAATCTTAGGAGACAGAAAAAAGTTACTATGCATAGATTTTCATGACTGTGTCTTTCCAAAGCAGTATTTTCTTTTCTTCTTCTTTTTATTACAGTTAGTAATTTTTATCCAACTCGAGACTTACACGTATTGAAGAAACTGCTTTTTCTGCATTGCTCAACTGTCACATTCCAGGGTGCAGAGATGGAACACCGTGTCTGGAAAGTCCATGCCAGGCTAGAATAGGAACAGCAACTCCCCTTCACTGGCACAGAAGCAAACCCTGAGAACAAAGACAGAAAAGTACTCATATATATGACATTTTCTTCCTTAAAACATTATTTTCTGCAAATATATGCACCAGAAGAAAAACAAGTAATTTTCAAAGGGAATCAGATTCAAAGCTTTTGTATTGAAGTGCAAAGCAGAATGTGGGAGAAATACATTGCAATACAAAATGTCACAATGAGCAGAAGGCTAGAAGACTTCTATGCGCTCAAAAAGTAGAAATATTGTCCTACCAGCACAATGTGCAACAATGTTCCTGGACATAAAAGTGATAAATAAATACATCATAAAATCATGTACGTGCTATGAAAACCACATTGGTAATCGGCCCAATAAAGCTGCTCAGTATCTTTATTAATGGCCTCAGTGGTGGGGTAGAGTGTACCCACAGCAAGTTTGCTGATGATACAACACTGAGAGGAGCAGAAATACACCAGAGTGCCCTGGCGATTCTTGACAGGCTGGAGAAATGGGCTGGAATCTCATGATGTTCAAGATGGGCAAGTGCAAAGCCCTGCACCTGGGGAGGAACCACATGCACCAACACATCCTGAGGGCTGAAGAGCTGGAAAGCAGTGTGGCAGAAAAGGGCTCGGGGGATCATGGTGGCCACCAAGGTGACCATGAGCCAGCAACGTGCCCTTGTGGCAAGAGGCCAAAAGCATCCTAGGCTGTGTTAGGACTGTTGCCAATGGGTTGAGGGAGGTGATCCTTCCCCTCTAAAGCAGCCCCAGTAAGACACTCCTGGAACACTGTGTCCAATTATTCCATTAGAAGAGAAACTTGGACATAGTGGAGGCTTGGACATTAGGAAAAAGTTCTTCACTGGGACAGGCTCCCCACAGAAGTGGTTGCAGCACCAAGCCCACCAGAGTTCAAAAAGTGTCTGGATGATGCTCTTAGTCACATGATTTAGTTTTAGGTAATCCTTTGAGGAGCAGGGAGTTGGACTTGACAATCATTACGGTTTTCTTCCAAATTCAGATATTCCACAAGAAAGTCCAGCAAAGGGTCACAGAGATGAATTAGAGACTGGATCACTTCTCATTAAGAGGAGAGTCTGAGAGAGTTGGGAACATTTAATGTGGAGAAAAGCAGGCTCAGGAGAGATCTTACCTATGTATACAAATACGTGAAGGGAGGGTAAAAAGAAGACTCAGCCAGGCACTAGTGCCCAGTTACAGGATACGATGGGTATAATTTAAAAACAGAAAATTCCATATGAACATATGAAACCTTTTTTTTTTACTCTCTAGTGAACATGGCCCTGGGTAATCTACTCTACCTCATCCCTCTTCTGTGCAGGGAGGGTAAACCAGCTTCCAACCTCTACTATTCTGTGAATTTGTGAACTTTGGCATTCTGAAAGGAGAATGTACCTTCTCCATGGCCCTCCAGATTTGATTATTACAAGGATAGCCAATTACACATGCTGTTATCATCTCCAGAACAGATTTACTTCAGTTTAGCAAGGTGATGCAGATAATGCAGAAAGTTTGCTATTCCACTAGCCAAAGGAAGTGTGTTATAACTGCTAAGGCTCAGGTGCTTACCTGCAACAAGGAAAGCAAGATATACTTTCATTTATTCACAAGTACAGAGAGCTTGTTCTTCCGAAGTAGGGAATCCATATTTTTCCTACTTAAATCATCAACCAATCCAAAGAGTGTGCATATTCAAGGAACTAAAATGGCCTATACTCTCTTGAAATCAATTATTCAATGTTATTCAGAAGATGACAATAAAAATTAAAAACAAAAATTTAAATCTACTTCTTCCTAAACTACATTTAAATTTGCTTAAGCTAGATTTTAAAAACAGAAAATAAGCATGACTTTTGTCATGTTGTTACGTCATGAACATGAATATGTCATGTTCAGTATCAATAAAACAACAATCTGTTTTGAAATCACGACAATAGCTCCCTCTAGGCCAATAACAATCAGTTCAGTTAACTGGGGGAATGTAGCAGGAAGTTCTAAAAAATTCCTCTCAAAATAGTCTTACAATGTAAATTTACCATCATTTATATTTACCATTTTATTGCCTATTCACTCAATGTCCAGTAGTCCTGCAGGCAATAAAATTCTGACAGAATGGCTGGGGCACAGAAGAAAAAGTCAAACGTCAAGAAAAGAAGAAGCCAAATAAACACTGTTGTGAGAG
This sequence comes from Cephalopterus ornatus, assembly GCA_013396775.1. NCBI lineage: Eukaryota > Metazoa > Chordata > Aves > Passeriformes > Cotingidae > Cephalopterus > Cephalopterus ornatus. Next base: position 168,243 of record VZRE01001838.1, read on the forward strand.
AAGGTCAGAAGACCTGATCTTGGCTTCACTGCAACCAGTGACAAATCTCCTAGGATACAACCATTTGTAAAGTGAGAGCAACTCCTACTTCTATGGCTGGCAGTGAAAGAACTCACTTCTGAGCTGGCAATCAAAACTGCATGTCTAGGAAAGCCCACAGGAGCTGTGTTGACCATATTCTGCACACTGGGAGAAAAACTGTTTTGGAGTCTGAACTGAAGCAGGACAAGAGGGTGGAAGAAGACGTGGCCAAAAAACTCCACTCAAACCCACATGATTCCCAAAGTCTAATACACTGAGTGCTGGCATTTAATAAAGTATACCAACACACTTTTGTACATAGACTGCTACCAAGGGAATAGACATTTTGAAAGGAGAGGACTTTAAAACACAGCACACATAGCTTCCTGAGCTAAGCATGGAACACCAAAGTAACCAAATCAAAAAGAGTTAGAGGATCCCACCTGAGAAGACACAGATGATTTTCATCAATAATTTAGGAGCAATTGAAGCCTTTTATTTTTCCTGGTCTACCTGCAAGAAATTGTTGGAGTTTTTTAAGGATATTCTTGTGACTAGACAGTGAAAATGTTTCCCTCCATTAGGGAAACACCACTGGCCTGTTTTCCAGCCCCTCCCTCAGATGTTCAGGCTTTAATTGCAATTTCGCTACAGAATGGGTATCACTTCACTGTAGATTGCCCTGACTAAAAGAGACCTCAAATTCATTAATTACTTAGATTTTATTTATTTTTTTTTTTAGGACTGGAGGCAAGGAAGTTTTTAGAGGACTGTAGAAGGTAAAAAAAACCTAGAGGACTTTATATTGCTTTTTTAAGGTGGGGAAGAAGGAATATGCTCTACTGAAAGCAAGAAACATGCCTAGCTTTCAGGTGTTCTAACAGAAAGCTTTAATATACTTTTACCAATGTAATCTGGTATTTATTCCCACTTCAATAGTTTTCCCTGGAAAACACACAGGCATTCATGTAGTTCATTATGACTTTGTCTGTAACTTAAGTGTATGCAATCTACTTCGGCTGTGTAGAGGATTGTGAGACAAGGTTCACCAAGATTTATTAGCAGGGTGCATTGCTGTTGGCACTCAGTGACTCTCCAGTAGTGCAGATGATTTCCCAGTAAGAATTTCCCATTTTCATCAAGATCCTTGTAAACTCCTCACCGGATACATGCAGGCTGGTTGGCTGTTAAGCAGTATGAACACATAACTAATGAATCCAAAACCTACAATCCAGAAGAAAGCAAAGGGAAGAACAGAGTTTTCTTCTACTCCTGCTAGTTGTTACCCAGCAGAACTCACCAAACACTACAGGGATTCACAGCTGCAAGATCTTAAGGAAAACAGCATGGGAACAAGGGGAAAATACTGTCCCAAAGGCTGTGCAACAGTGCCAGGGCTGCTGGAGTGAATGGGGACAGAGCTGCTGAAAGGCACAGTGAAGTCATAAATAAGAGGGCACTTAGCAATACCAAGGCTCAGGTACCCATGGCATTACACTAACTACATCTACACCACCTCAAGTTTATCCAAACCTCAGGAGCATGCAGTGGTTAAACGCATTGAATAACAGAAAAAATTTAGAAATTTTATCTTAAGAGAGCATGCAATTAAAAAAAAAATCTCAAAAGTAACTACAGAACTCAGAAAATGCCACTCAGCCGAAGTTTTCAGTTGTATATATGGATGTGTAGATGGATGGATGTACGGATGTGCTCATGGACAGATGTACACATGGATGTAAGTAGTACACGTGGATGTATGGATGTGCACGTGGATAGATGTATACATGCACATTATATATATACATGTATATTGACGTGCACATGAATGGATGTACACACGGATGTATATATGTACACATGCATATATGGATCTGTACACGGATGGATGGATGGATGGAAGGATGCGCACATGGATGGATGCACACACTGATAGATGCACACATGGATGTAGATAAACATGGACTTACGAATGGGCACATGGATGGATGGATATGCACATGGATGTGCAGATGGATGTACACATGGACGGTCTTCTATTGGTTAATGAGTACACGCGGATACATGCACGTGCATATGAACGTATATACGGATATATGTAGGTACACATGCAGGGATGGATGTGCACACGCGGGGCCCGGCCTCCCGCGGCGACCGCCCGGACCGGGGCGTTTGCCAGGGCACACGGGCCCGCGGGCGGTAATCGCTGTCCTCCCCGCCGCCCCCCCGGGCCCCGCGCTCCCCCGTCAGCCCATGACCCCACCATCCCGCCCGGAGCACACGCCGGCCCCCGTCACCTCTCCATCCCGCCCGCAGCGCTCCCCAGGCACACGCCCGCCCGGCCGCCACCACCGCCGCCGCCATATTGGCGCCGCCGCCGCTCCCGGCACCGTACTGGGGTGCCCCGCTCGCTGCCTGATGAGAAAGCGCGGCCGGCGGGAGAGCGGCTGGGGGGAAACCGGGACGGGGAGGCAAAACGCAGGGGCGGACACTCGGCTGACGCTTTACGGGAACTCTGCCGCCGCCCGGGCCCCTTCCTGCGGGTACCCTCGCCGTAGCGACCCAGCAGGCAGGCGGCGAACAGCCCCGCGGGGAAAGGCGGGCGGCGGCTCCGCGCGTGCGAAGGCGGAGCCGCGGGAGGGTTGTGCCGGAGCGGGGAGCGGCGGGAGGGCGGCGGTGGGGAAACGCGTTACTCAGGGCTGAGGGCACTGCTGCGACCTTGTGATGGAGGCGAGGGCATGTAGTAATGCCTTTCTTTTCCGTAGGTTCTTTGAGGGGGGCGAGGGAGGAGTGTTTCCGTGAGCGGCGGAGGATGGAGTTCTGGGGTTACAGTCGGTGGGCGCTGAGGTCTCTTTTTTAGAAGAGGTTTTCCTCGGGTGCTTCTTTTCCACCACCGCTGGTGTCTCATCGATTGAACTACGCTTTTGAAGGTTGTTAATGCTTCATCTTCCGGTGTTGGGAATAAATGCCGGCGTCAGAGAAGTGTTTAGGTTTCTAGTCTCCCTACGGTAGTACTGTTCACAGAAATTGTATTCACTCCCCGGTGTGCAAAAAGCCAATAATTACACACTCGAGAGAAACGTTGATATTTATTTCATAGTTGTGCAAGCCTCGGGGCTCTGTGGTATTCCACAACTCAAACACACCAAATATCAAAACTTTTTACTATTTATGCATTTTAGCGAACGAAGCAGTTAGCGAACAGTTCATTTGCTACAAGTTACCCAGTTCTCCTATTAATTAGTATTCTGTCTTCTATTGGTTAATGATTGTCTTGTTTCTCAGGCTGATTAGTCCACATGCTCTTCTTTTGAGGTTGGTTTCTTGGGTCAGTGGTCTCTGAGTCGGTGGTCACAATTTGCCCCTGCCAGAATTACCTTTTACGTAGTCAGAGCTGATTTCAGCACAGTTGCTGAGTTGGCTTTATTAGTTTCTTCCTTATCTTGGGAGTTCTGCCAAATGTCCTTGTGGCCCATGTGAGAAACAGAGTCTCAAAATATTGTAAGTTTTAGAATAGGAATTTATTTATATGATAAAAGCAAGCAGTGCTGGGTGACAGGAGGGGACTTGCCGCTAAAGCCTGCCACCCCGAAAGCAAACATAGGCTCAATATTTATTGCAGTTACTTCATGCATATTCATTATACACAAACATAAATATCATACATCATTTAGGAATTCAACAGGTGTTAGCTATCTATCACAAGTCATAAATTCTCATAGCTTCAAAGTGTTAACAATCTTGTTAGCTAGGTTTGGTTCAGATAAAACTTATGTACAAGGGAAAAGGGAGGTAATCTGTTTCATGTTTTGATGAGGCCCAATTAAGTTTTACAATTTATCTGTTCTTCCTTCTGTAGGTCATATTGACCTTACGTGTTTTTCTTTTAATTGGAATGTTTGCACGAATCATCTTTATTTATCACAGCCCATAAATTCTGCATTCATCGAGTCCACTCTCAGTGGTACCTCCTCCATCCCAAGCTTTGTTAACCTCCCCCTAGGTCTGAGATCACTGAAGCATATCCAGCCCTAAACCTTAACAAGCCAATTCTACCAACAAGTAATTTGTTTTTCTAACACCTGGACATCACTTAGAGCTTGCTTGTTAGCTGTTCTCTGTTTCATGAATTAAATTTTCTTTCTTGTTGATTAATCTTGAAAGTATACAAAGATCAAACATCAAAGAACATCCTTTCTTAAGCAAATTTTACATATTCCACATTTTGGAACAGTACCTCTTCCTATGCCTCTACAACTTTGGAATTGTGTTTAGTTCACAACAAAGCTGAAATCTTGGTGACTGTATTTTTGCACTGTTAAACGTGTAACAAACTGTGATAAAACTCTATACCTCTGTCCCTCTGATTTTGAAAGGCTTTGTTGTAATATCTTGCGTCGGTGTGTTCCCCACTTTCCTGCGCTTTCTGGAACAAATCACAGAATTACAGAATCATTCAAGTTGGAAAAGACCTCTGAGATCATCAAGTCCAACCTTTGACTGATCACTACCTTGTCAACTAGACCATGGCACTAAGTGCCACATCCAGTCATTTCTTGAACACCTCCAGGGATGGTGACTCTACCACCTTCCTGAGCAGTCCATTTCAATGTTTAACAACCCTTTCCCTGAAGAAATTCCTCCTGATGTCCAGCCTGAAACTCCCCTCATACAGCTTGAGGCTGTGTCCTCCCGTCCTGTCACAGGTTGCCTGGGAGAAGAGACCAACCCCCACTTTACAACAACCTCCTGTCGGGCAGTTGTAGAGAGTGATAAGGTCTCCCCTGAGTCTCCTTTTCTCCAAGCTAAACACCCCCAACTCCCTCAGCTGCTCCTTGTAGGACTTGTGCTCCAGACCCTTCACCAGCTCCATTGACCTTCTCTGGACCTGCTCCAGCATCTCAATGTCCTTCCTGAATTGAGGGGCCCAGAACTGGACAGAGCACTCGAGGCTTGGCCTCACCAGTGCCCAGTATAGGGAAAGAATCACTTCCCTGGTCCTGCTGGCCACACTATTTCTGATACAGGCCAGGATGCCATTGGCTTCCTTGGCCGCCTGGACACACACTGGCCCATATTTAGCCATTGTTGACCAGCACCCCTAGCTCTTTTTCTGCTGGGCAGCTTTCCAGCCACTCTGCCCCCAGCCTGTAGCACTGCATGGGGTTGATGTGGACAAAGTGTAGGACCTGGCACTTGGCCTTATTGAAATTTATACCATTGGCCTTGGCTCATCAATCCAGCCTGTCCAGATCCCTCTGCAGAGCCTTCCTGCCCTGATCAGCAGATCAGCACTCCCCCCCAACTTGGTGTTGTCTGTGAATTTACTGAGGATGCACTTGATCCTTCCGTGCAGATCATCAGTAAAGATAATAAACAGGACTGGGCCCAACACTGATCCCTGAGGGACACCACCAGTGACCAGATGCCAACTGGATGCAGCACCATTCGCCTCCACTCTCTGGGTCTGGCCATCCAGCCAGTTCTTAACCCAGCAAAGGTGCACCTGTACAAGCCATGGGCTGCAGCTTCTCCTTGCAAATGCTGTGAGAGACACTATCAAAGGCATTACTGAAATCCAGGTAGACAACATCCACAGCCTTTCCCTCCTCCACTAGGAGGGTCACCTGGTCATGAGATCATATTGGTCAAGCAGGACCTGCCATTCCTAAATCCCTACTGGCTGGGCCTGATCCTCTGGTTGTCCTGTATGTGCCTTGTGATCGTACTCAAGATGATCTGCTCCATAACCTTGTCAGGCACTGATGTCAGGCTGACAGGCCTGTAGTCCCTTGGATCCTCCTTCAGGCCCCTCCTGTAGATGGGTGCCACACTGGCCAACGTCCACCCATCTGGACCACCCCAGTTCGCCAGAATGGCTTAGTGAGCTCTCCACCACCTAACTCAGTCCCCTTGGATGAACCTCATCCAGTCCCGTAGACTTGTGTCTAACTGCACTTCAGGAACTTCTTGGGACCCTAAACTCACTCAAAGCAGGGATAAGAAAAAGATCTGGCAGTTGAGTATTGCTGCATATTCCCTGTACCTTTTGGTGCAGTTGCCTTGGAGTGGGAACCATCTCCTGCACAGTGCCTGCCACTGTGGCTGTGAGACGTTATTATACCAAGGATGAAAAAGCAGAATGCTAGGGAATTAATTCTTGCTTTTTCAGAACAATGTTCAGGGCAGGGAAAATTTTGCTGGAGAGGCTTCACGGCAGCTTTTTTCTGTCTTATTTTTCTCCTTTCTGTGCAGCAAAGCTGGAGGAGTTGTTTGTCTAAATACTCTCTACTGCAATACAGGCACGTTTGTATACTGCATTACCATTCTTCTTCCTGATGTACTAGTTTCAGTATTAAAGACTACTGTGATAACAAATAGCTTAATTCACATTAGTGAGCAGAAGCACACAACCTACAATGTATTCAGTATTTGTCATACACTCAACATGTAACACAGTGATTGCTATGCACCTTATGGAACAAAAATTCACCGAGAAGCTATAAAGAAGAATTTCCTCCAGTGCACTGGCAGACCAGCTGCTGGCAGAAAATTGATGCAAGACATAATCTTTTAAATAGGATTTTTATCTTATCTTCTGGCGCTTTAAATATGTCCATTCTCACAGCATTAAGATACCCCCTGACAGTGTCACTAAGGATAAAACCAATTAGTCTCCCATAAATTCCTGCAGATATTTTCACTGTGGTGTTTATTTCCAGTTCTTCCTTTTGGAAGTAATTTTGTCACATAGAGAATTAAACTCTCTTTTATATTTATGCACTGGATGATCTTATGGAAATGCCACTTTCTGTGCATCATTTACCAAAGAGGAAGAATTTGCCTTGTACAAATTTGTTGCACAGGCAGTGAAATGACTATTTAGTCACTGTACCTTGTTCTACTGGTAAAGCTGGTCAATGCCACCATTGCAGGGGAGAGTGTGTCTTGTCTTGCGTCAATGGGAATTGGTTTATGCACTAACCAGTCTCTCAGAATGCTGCATAGATTAAGAAGATGGAGAAAAAGTGACATACAGTCCTGAAAGCTGATTCCTGAAGTTCATCTTCAAGACCCAACTCAACAGTACAAATTTCCTCCTTTGTGAGAGTTGTTTATTCCACTTATTTTCCTCCCACCCCCTCTAAAAATGGAGCTACATTTTAAGAAAAAATTTTCTAAAAGACTAAAACATCTTGGAGCAAAACCTTCCAAGTCTGAAAAGTTAACTTGTGAATTTACTCGGAATGGTTTTATGGTTTGGGAGTTTCACTTAGACCCTCTTAAAAACAATCTGGTTCCATTAGCTCTGAACTATTATTATCTTACTTGGCTGGACCCGAAGTTCTCTCCTTGAGAGCACCTCGTAGAAACACATGTCCTGTGAGGAAAGGCTGGGAGAATTGAGATTGTTCAGCCTGGAAAAGAGGAGGCTTCAGGGTGGAAACCTGAGATTAGCTCAGTTAGAGCATGGTGCTAATAATACCAAAGTCATGGATTTGGTCCCTGTATGGGCCGTTCACTTGGATGGATTTGATGATCCTTGTGGGTCCCTTCCAACTCAGAACATTCTGTGACTTAATTGTGACATTCCAGTACCTGAAGGGAACTTAAGGAAATATGGGGCAAGACTATTTACAAGAGCAAGAGCACGTAGTGACAGGACAAGGAGGAATGGATTCAAATTGAAAGAGAGTAGGCTTAGATTAAATGTTAGGAAATAATTCTTTACTGTTAGGGCGGTGAGACATTGGAACAGGTTGCCCAAGGAAGTTGTGGGTGCCCCATTCCTGGAGCTGTTCAAGGCTGGGTTGGATGGTGCTCTGAGCAACCTGGTCTAGTGAAAGGTGTCCCTGCTCAGGGCAAAAAGTTGAAACTAGATGACCTTCAAGGTCCCTTTCAGCCCAAACCATTCTATTATTCTATCTGTAGAATGGGAAATAGCATCTCTCTCTGTGCCCTGAGCTCCACAGAGACACAAGTAGCCTGCAAAAGTTTTGTCTTATGGGCTGGGGTCCAAGAAATGCACCTAGTGTTAGCGCTTTGTTGCTGAGCAAGAAGCTGGTGTGGGTGATGCCATGAGAAGATAGAGGGAAAGCAGATGACTCAAGTCATGGTTAGTGCCAGCATGGCACTGTCATGGCAGACAGGAAAGGATGTACCCTTGGTGGGGAAAAGGAACCAGGACCAGCTAAGAATGTGCTGTTAAAACATATTGCAACCACCCTTATCCCCGTGATGAGGAAGCTAAGGTGAAAAAGCATCAGTCCACAGGCATCCATCAGGCAGCCTGGTGCTTTTAGTATCCCACTGCACTCTGTGAGACACGTATCAGGTATGTCTTGCACTGAAATACTTTCAGCGAAGTGATGCTATCAGCTATTTCTTTGCTGTCTCAAGGCAGAGAAAAAAAATCCCATCATATCTAATAACTGATTTGAACCAGTGTTGGCCACCAATGTGTGAACAGTGCTGCCACTGGGAGGGACACCAATGCAGGCTGATAATGGACCGTTCAAGGGCAGGCTGCCAACTCCAATAAAGGAAGAATAGTGCACTCTAACAGCACCAGACAAAATTTCAGAGGAGATGTGATTTTGTTTAGGGCTTTCCTATCTTTGAGTAATAGTCAAGTCTCAATCTAGTTAATTTGTTTCTGCAAGACTGATAAATTCAACGATTGATAACACTGGTTTTGCCTGGTGCATTGCCTGTAAATCTCTAATGTTTATAGTCACTCCCCAGTGTACGTTTTCCCATTGTAAAAGCAATGCGTGATGCTGCTTCGGCTCCTCCTTGGTAGGAACTTCAGATATGCAAGGAGAAAGTATAATAGATTCTCCATGGAAACCTGCACTTTAACAGTTTGCTTTTGTACATGTTGGGGACTGATGAGCACCATCAAGAATCCTGTTTCAATGAGGTGTCATTAAAGATGCCAGAGGATGCCATCAACAGTATCCATGAGACCATGAAGGTATACCTTGCCAGAGTGCTGCTGCCTTTTAATACCAGGGTGTTTTTGGAGTTTCTGCCAAAACCCTGTGTTTCTCCTCAGCCAGTCAGCAGTAACTGGCACATCATCTCCCAGGTGGTCAGTCCTTTGTTTTATGCCAGCAAAATCATCTATTCTCTTTGCAAAGCCTACCCTACTGCTCCTGCCTGTGTTTGTGTCGTGGTTTAAGCCCAGCCAGCAACCAAACCCCACACAGCTGCTCAGTCACTACCCCACCAGCAGAATTGGGGAGAGAATTGGAAGGGTAAAAGCTGGAAGACTCACTGGTTGAGACAAAGACAGTTTAATAGGAAAAGCAAGAAGCCCTGCATACAAGCAAAGCAAAACAAAGAATTAATTAATTGCTTCTCATGTGCAGGTAAGTGTTTAGCTATCTCCAGGAGAGCAGGGCCCCATCACGCCTAACAGTTACTTGAGAAGACAAAGGCCATCACTCCAAACGTCACTCCCCTCCTTCTTCTTCCCCCCACTTTATATACTGAGCATGATGTCACATGGTGTGGAATATCCCTTTGGTCAGTTTGGGTCAGCTGTCCTGGCTGTGTCTCCTCCCAGTCTCACATGCACCTCCAGCCTCCTCGACATTGGCGCTATGCAAAGCAGGAAAGGTGTAAGCCCTGCTCAGCAATAATGGGAACATCTCTATATTATCAACCCTGTGTTCAGTACAAATCCAAAACACAGCCCCATACCAGACACTGTGAGGAAAGTTAAAACCAGCACAGTTTGCATGGTGTTTCATTTCCTCCTCTGCTGTGCCAGTCTGTGGAGGCTCCTGTGCTGTAGAAGTCGAATATTGCTACAGAGTGTATCTCTGGGGCCAAAGATCAGATGCCAAGGAGAGTGGCAAAGACAATACAGCTCTTTGCTAATCTAGAGGTGCTACACAACTGCTGAAACCAGTCAGCTTTCAGTATTTTGAAATCTTCAATGGGTGTTTAATACATCTGCTCACTGAACTGTAGTAAAAGAACATTCCTGCCCTGATCAGAATCCTTTCTCTGCCTCTCTTGTTTCTCTCCCTCTTTTTTAAGTCCATTTGTCTCACATGTGACTGATCATTTGCTTTCTTCAGGAGTTCTGAGTACTTGACATTTCTTCTTATTTGGGCATAAGCATCGGTTTTTTAGAGGTGGTGACATGAGAATCCCAGGTGTCGACATTATCAGGGATATGCATGACAGATTTACAGCAGCTGTAAAGATGCTGCATATAAAAACACTGTGTGATGTGGCACCAGGTGAAACCCTTGTTTTCTTCCCAATAAAAAAATATGGCAACATTTATATCTAGAGCACTTTCTGGTTTCTCTCCCTGGTTACTCTTCCACTTTTGATACGTGGCTGGTCAGCGTGGGCCTTGCAACTGCTCGTTGTGCTGAAATCACGCAGGAAAATGAGCGGGTGCACTGGCCATTCAAACAGTTAACATGCAATTGCACAGTGGTATTGCTAATTAAGCCAAAAGAATGCAATGGCATTCCTTGGTATTTAATTGTTTTGAGATGGCATCTGTGAGTCCCAAAAGCCACTGCCAGGCTCTTAGCAGAGCAATGTGAAACCAGCATGTTGCTGATTGGAAAGGTTAATGTGACTACTGCCATCATTTCTCTTGTGTTACTGAGGTAAACATCAATAACCTGCCAAAGTGAAAGCTGGAAATAGATTGAAACTTTCCTGTGGCCAGCTGCATTAAGGCATACTGAATTTCAGGCAGGACAGAAAATCATTTACATGCCTCTTGAAATAGATGATTACTGCCAGGCACCTGGTTTGAAGATTGTGCAATCGGAACAGTAGTCAATCAGTTATACAAGGCAATAACCATATATGCAAAGCAGGACCGGGCAGGCCCAGGAGGCTCCTCAAAGATACCTCTCAGCCAGGGTAACATTCATCTGACTCCTGCTCCACCACACATTTTCTCTGAGATCTAAATATTATTGTTACCTGGCACCAAATGCATCATAGTTGATTGCTGTATGGCAGCAGCCAGAGATATAGGAGTAGTAAACAAAGCAATTGGTCTACTCTTCACATTATTTATTTGTTCTCCTTTGCATTGCTGGCCATAAAAAAACATTCTCCACCTGTCTCATACATATAATTTATTAAGCAAAGGCTGCTGTCTCCAAAAAGCTGCTACTGTTGCTAGCACCCAGGTGCACAGTCCACTGACTCTGCCTCTGAAGAGCTGCTGCTGGAAGACAGGGACACTTGCTCTGGCAGTGCCAGTGCAGTGACAGCACACTTGACCAATTCAGGGTCTTAGTACAAGTCCTGTTGTTAATACTGTGCTGGCATGAGCAGATTCCAAGAGTAGGAAATCGCAGAGGGTCTGTTGCACTAGGCTTCACTACAGGTATTCAACACTGGATTTCCCTGAGACCTGATGTGAAATGGAGGGTGCAGTGAGAAATCGTACAGGAACAGCTGCTGCAGTTAAGCTGGACACTCAAATCTGCAGATGTCCTCTTGCAAAGACTTCTCGCACTATCACGTGGCAGCACAAAATGAAATAAAGCTGCCAGCTGTTGCTTGCAGGCTCAGATTCCTGCCTCTATCTGGAGCATGAGTATAGTCAATAAAGAACAGAACAGTCAACTTTGATACTTGTCACCCTGAAAGATACCACTTACCCCAAAGGAAGGTGGAAATTCTGTACAGGACAAAGGCATTACCAGCACTAAACCTATAGGGTCTAAATTGGAATTGCTTCCTTGACTATTTGGGGTCTTTGTTTTCTTTCTTTAGGAACACTGTACTTAGAGAAGTAAGAGCAGTGTGTGTCATAGAGTCACTCCATACAGATATTTTATGTATATAGTTCAATGGTGCATGCCAGACCAACAGATGATTATTTATCTGCCTGCAGTATCTCAATTTTTGCAGTGACTCCAGGACCCTCAGGACAGCTTCCTGTTACATATGCTTAGGTTGTTAAATAAGCTCTAGCAGTCAGTGCTGGGAATGCAGATGACACAGAGCTAGCAGGAAAAGACAGCTTAAACAGTTCTCACCCGTCCTATACTTACTCACTTGGTTTTGCCTCTTTCCTGTGGTGTTGTCAAGGATGCATTATGAGCTGGTGAACTTGCTGCCACGAAGTTCATTATCTTTTGGACTGTTGTCTGGGACTGTCCTGCTCTCTGGTAGCCAAGCACCTTACATTCACTTACTTCCTATCTGCATGACTTGTTTGAGCAACAGCCAGCCCAATTTATGGACCAAAGCCTTATCCATGAGATAGCAAATGTAGTGAAGAACCAAGCAAAAAGTCAAGTCTTGTGTCAGTTGCCCATCATAGCAACACAAAACTAAGAGGCTGGAGTGCTAAGACCTGGTACTGGGGGACTGCTTCTCTCACAGCAACAATGAGGACTGGCCGGCCTTGTCTTCCTGAGGAGGACTGCTGTGTTTTCCCAAAAGTCACTCAGGGTCAATAGAAATCAGTCCTAATAAGAATGAGATGTTGCCAGGGACTGGGACATCTCTAGGGAATGTCAATAAGCCAAAGAGTACATTACAAATAATGGAGATTAGAAGTTATGGCTCAAAAAATAGATGCTTTCAGGCACAAAATAAATATTCCTTTTGCTTGAGAGAACTTTAAAAAAATTAAAACATACTGTCATCTCCTCTTTAAACTACATTTCTCGAGAAGAGGTGATGAGATTTTCTTTTCTCCCTCCCTGACATGTCAGAGACTGAGGAAATTTAAAATTAATGCAACACTCAAAAAAATTAAAAGAAAAAAGAAGTCTGCTCTCTGCCTGTCCCATGAACTGGTGGAGGTGACCTGGGCCAGGGCAGCTGAGCTGCTTTATGTCAGCGTCTGAAATACAGAACAAACAGGCAGAATAACTGTCAGACAGGCCTGAACTCTCTGCCTCAGACATCCCAGCACACTGAGGGGAATATCAGACCCTTTTCTCTTGGGTGTGGTAAATAAGCATGAGCACACTGTCAAAGAGGATGTGAAAAGCTACGCTGCCAGTATCAACTTCAGCACCTCCATGTCTCTGTAGGGCAAGCAAAAAGTCTTTTTCTCTCCTGCTTCCAGGAGCACACAGGGAAAGTGCTAACAAGAATGGCATCTGTCTGTGTGCCTCTGGGACCTGACTGCTTGTGCTGCTCAAGTTCTGCTCACTCTCAGGGACTTCAAAGGGCCTGTATTTTATATTATGTAAGGACACAGGCAGTGGGATTGAGTGCACCCTCAGCAGTTTTTCCAAGGCCACCAAGATGAGTGGTAAGATTGACACTCCTGAGGGACAGGATGGCATCCAGAGGGACCTGGATGGACTCGAGAGGTGGGCCCATGGGAACCTCATGAGATTTAAGGCCAAGTGCAAGGGCCTGCTCCTGGGCAAACCCTAGTACCAATCCAGGCTGTGCGGTGATCAAAGGGATGGAACACCTCTTCTGAGAGGAAAGACTGAGAGAGCTGGGAGAAGAGAAGGCTCCAAGGAGACCTTATTGCAGCCTTTCGATACTGAAAATAGTCTTAGATGAAAGATGGGGGCAAATTTTTTAGTAGAGTCTCTTGCTGTAGGATGGGGGATAATGGTTTAGAACTAAAAGAGGGTAGATTTAGGCTAGATATAAGGAAACATTTTTTTATAATGAGAATGTTAACACAACTCTAGATGCCTTGAGAAGTGGTAAGTGCCCCATGCCTGAAAACATTCAAAGTCAGGTTGGATAGGGCTCCTAGCAACCTGATCTAGTTGAAGATGTCCCTGATTATTGCCGACTAGATGGCCTTTAAATATCCCTTCCAACCCATACTATTCTATGATTCTATAATTCTATGATCTTTATAATCATAATCACTCAGTGTGTTGTATTTGGTACTTCATCAAACATATTAAGACTCGTGGTTTACAGAAGAAGCTGTGATTATTCTCCTCAAGCTTCAGCTCACTCATGAAACATCATGTAAAATCTGCCGTTTGAAATCTGGTTGGAACCCCAGTCTGCTCCATCTGGAATTCAAAGTCTGATAATGCCCTCAATACAGTGGTGGGCACCAATATATCAGTACATGAAAATGAATATCATCTGTTGACAGCTGAGTCACACATACCCTGCTGCAGGTTCAGGGCAACTTGCAAATCCTGAGTCATGCTGCTTCTGCTGGGTATCATAATTAGTTCTGTTAAGGTACTAGAAGTTATAATACATATCTGAAAGGCTTTACCATGGGTGTTATATATCCTTTTATCTATTCTTCGGTCCTCAAGTATGTTGGAAAATCTGGACTAGCAGGCTGTATTGTCTACAAACATTGGTAGAACAAAATGAAACAAACAAAAAAACATGCCAAACCAGAAGCTAGCACTGAGCACATTGCCCATGCTCCATCTCTTCCTTCAGTTTTAAAATGACCACATGGAAGAGCCTGATGGTAGTGGGAGTAGTCATTTGCAATGACTTCCATGAAGGACAGTGAGAAATACTGCTTTATTGCCAATCCTTTCAGTGAACTCTTTGGATCCCTGAATCTCCACAGACACTCTCTGGACTACTTTCACCATGGACTCATCCTCACCTTGTGCAGACACTGTAGCAGTCCAAATTGGAGCTGGCATAAATTGTAGATACAGTATGCAGTGAAGTGGGCTGGTATCACCACACTGTAAAATATTGTATGTATTGGGTTTGCATGGCAAGGTTGCAGTTGTGGAGGGGCTACAGGGATGGATTCTATGAGAAGTCTCCAGAAGCTGCCACCATGTCAGACAGAGCCAGTGCCAGCTGCTGACCAAAGCCGAGCCCATCAGTGATGGTGGTAGCGCTTCTGTGATAACATACTTAAGAAAGGATAAAAAGTGCTGAGCAACAGCAGCTGGTAGAGGGGAGTCAGAAAATGAGAGAGAATCAGCCCTGCAGACACCAAGGCCAGTGAGGAATAAGGGGAGGAGGTGCTCCAGGTGCCGGAGCTGAGATTCCCCTGCAGCCCATGTTGCAGACCATGGTAAGGCAGCTGTGCCCTTGCAGCCCACGGTCCCCACAAAGAAGCAGGTGGATGTGCCCTGAAGGAAACCATGACCCTGCAGAGAGCCCATGCTGGAGCAGGCTCCTGGCAGGACCTCTGGCCTGTGAACAGGAGCCTACTCAGGAGCAGGTTTCCTGGCAGGACCTGTGACCTCACTGGAGACCCACACTGCAGCAGTCTGATCCTGAAAGACTGCACCATGTGGAAATGACTCCCACTCGAGCAGTTCCTGAAGGACTGGAGTCCATGTGAAAGATCTACATTAGAGAAGGTTGTGAAGGACTTTTTCTCGTGGGTTATAAACTGAGTCAGGCTACCTCATGCTGGAGCTGGAAAAAAGTGGGAGGAGGAAGAAGCAGCAGAGACAGTGTGTTATGAGCTGACTGCAGTGCCCATTTCTGTCTCCCTGCACTGTTCAGGGGGAAGAAGGTAAGAAGCTGGGAATGAAATTGAGGCCATGGAGGAAGGCAGATGTGTAGGTTAGTCCTACTCTATTATTAATTGGTAATCAATAGAAGTAAATTCCCCAAGATGAGTCTGTTTTACCTGTTATGATCATTGGTAAGTGATGTCCTTCACCTTATCTTGACTCATAAGCTTTTCATTGTATTTCTCTCTCCCTGTTCTGCTGCGTGATAAGCAGAATTGAGTACAGCCCGGCACAGCCTGGGACGTGGTTAGGAAATACTTCTTAGTCATTACCCAGGTGTGCACAACATTCACTTACATCTGCACAGTCACATACAACCATGGATGATAGTTTTAAGCTTAAGAATGGTCAATTTGGATTAGAAGTAAGAAAAAAGTTTTTTACAATAAAGGTGGTCAAACAGTGGGACAGGTTGCCCAGGAGGTGGTAGATGCCCTGTCCCTTGAAACATTCAAGCTCAGGTTGGATGGGGCTCTCAGCAACCTCGTGTAGTTGAAGATGTCATTGCTAACTGCAGGGAAGTTGGACAATATGACCTATAAAAGGAGCCTTCCAACTCAAATTATTCTATGAGATCTGCCAAAAAGCCTAGCTGCTGGCTCTGGGAGGGGAATCTGATGAGAACGGGCTCCAATGAGACACCTATCTCTGCAATGGAATAGACTAGGGAAGAGTCACAGCAGAGACAGAAAGTTGCATAATTTATAACACAGTCTGCTGATATGTTCCTCCTTCTTTTTATTGCTCCCTACTTATCTGTGTTTTTCACTTTTTATTTCTAATACTAGTTTACCCAAACCATGAGGTAGTACTCCTGGAGGGACCCTGGCTGATGTTGTGATGTGTTTGCACAGCCTGAGACATCTAGGCAATTACAGACTGACTAGAAATCAGTGGAACAACTTCACAGCCACATCCTGTTAAGATTTGATCTAAGCAATTGTACAAAAATTGAAAACTAGTATCTTCACATACATAATGCATGCTTTTATTTTCTGCTTGCTTGGCATCCTTCTAAAGAAGCTGTTGAAATATTCCATCAACAAATGAAGATCTCAGCAGCAGCCTGAGATAACATGCTGAAGGAGAAGAAAGGAAAGCAATGTGAGACACTATATTTTCCTCAAGTCAAGCCCTGTTCTGTTCCTCAGCGTTTATGTGACAAATACTGGCCTATGAACAGTCCAGGCAGCAGATGAGGGCCCAAATGTCTGGCCTGCTTGTGGAAAATGCTGCTCAGGCAGCTGCATGAAAAACAGTAGCAATTCCCAAAGGTGCTTATGGAAGCATGTCCACAAGAAGAGATCTTTGCTGAGGCCAGTCTTCTCTTTCCAATAACAGAGCCAAAGAACAAGGCAGAAACCTTTTATTTGTACTGGGCTTCGAGAAAAACAAAAAAAAAAGAAGAATTTTTGTAAGCCCAAAGAAGAATAACTACAGTCTCCTAAGAAAGATATTTAATTTCCATGTTGAGAAATTTCACTGGAACTCCAACTTCAGTTACTGTTTTTTTCCCAGTGTCTTTAGCCAGTAATAAAATAACTACTTACAGTAGCTTTTCCCTCTCCCTACCCTAAGTAAAGCAATGCAATTTAAACTATGTGCAGTGAATCATTTAAAAAATACTGCACAGAAATTTGCTTGAGCAAATTGTAAGAGATTAATTAATTAAGCAATTGTAAGAGATTATTTTAACAGCACGTTCAGGGTGTTTTGCACCAGAACATGACCTCTGGTTTGCCAACAACATTCCTAATAACTAAATCAAGGACAATATATCCAGTCCATCATCTGAAGTCTATGCAGGTGTTTGAAACCACTCAGGGTGTGCAAACACCTCCATTTTACGAGGGAAGAATCCCATGGCATAAATGCCATGGAATAGTTCAAGACCATTAGCTGAAGCTAACATTTTGGGACCTTCAGGGCTTGAAGGACAGCATAAACCTTGGCATGAAAGTGTGGTCTTTAGGCCAGATGGCCTATAGCGTTACTATTTGTCATTTACTAAAGAACAGAGGTCTTTCTTCGTGAAGGCACATCGTGTCCTCGAAGGTCCTATTTTCAAGCAATAGCAAATCCATGCAGAGAATTTTATTCAGTCTTTATTTTCAGGCCACTTGAAAAGATCCCTAGAAGAAATCACCACCATGGGAAAAAAGTGATAGTCATTGCATGGCCACACTTCATGAGCAAACTGTGAGTAATTTTCTCTTTTTGGATGGCCATGGAGAAAATGCTCTTATCATATATATCATTGCAAAGGTAAGAAGCTGAACACTTGACTTCAGAAACTAGAAAATCCTTGTCAAATGAGGGTATTTTGCTTTTGGGAAGCCAAGCAAAAGCTTGTGTGTTTTTTTTCTTTCCCTTTTTTTTTTTTTTATTTGTCAGATATGCTGTCTTCATTGTGTGAAAAACAGGCACATGGAGAAATATCTGTTCCCTAAGAGGGTGGGAGAGGATAAACCCTTAGACTGAATCTTTCCCTGACAAGCATTTTAACAAGAGTTGGAGATCAGGATTGATTACAGATATTTCAGAAGTCTTATAAGGAACCAGGTGCCCAAACCCTGTTGAACCTCAAAATTGTTTCAAGAATCTGAAATTTCTACCTATGAATACGGCAGTCACAGATATCCATTGCACCAGAGAAAATAGCACACAAAAATATGTTAATGCTGGAGACTTAAAACCTTAAATATTCAAAGGGTTATTGAAATATATTGCTAGCTTCAAAACCAGTGTACCTTCTGCTTTATAACTGGGAGTGAAATAAAAAAAAAAAAAAGAACAATGCTGAGAAGGTAAACCATTGCTCTTTTTAAATCCTGAAAAGAATGCATTTTTTAAGACTGGTTTAATCATCAGACCAGCCAGGAACAACAAGGAGTAGAAAAATGAGTTATCCAAGGTGCTATCAAAAACCTGCTTCAGATATTGTGAGAATAGCAAGTGCTGACCTGTAACAAGTTCACAAGAAGTTACTGAACTATACACCTCCTCTGGAGAACTGCACAGCATTTGTAATGTTGATGATAGTCCAGAAAAATGTGGGGAAACCCATGAACTGGCAGGGATGGGCAGTGCAAGCAACATAAGTAAAACAGACCATCCCATTTCCCTGCCAAAATCATTTGAACTAGCTGATGAAGTGGAGACTGTTGCCACAGAAAACAATTGTAGCCAGAGTCATCAAAAGGTCTATGGTTTTGTGAGGATTTCAGATACTGCATCTCGTTATGATGTTTTGAAATTAACATAGAACCTTAGAATTGTTTAGATTACAACCCTTAAGATCATCCAGTCCAGTCATAACATCAGACCTTTCGCTTGAGTTTAAGCACTCCTTACTAGATATCTCTAAGGCAGAGGTGGGACATACATCTGCCTAGAGCTGTCCTCCTATAGCTCTGGAAGCACTTGGAGTGATTCCTGTTCAAATGGGAACAGGTTCCTGCCCAAAACCAGAAGACACAGTCTGAGATCCCTGGCAGCTTCCAGAGGTTCCCCATTTTGCTTCAGGGGTTTGTTTCAGCTGTGGATGTCTCAGCAGCTGTGTGAGACTGACTTGGATCAGCTGTTGAGGACTGTAAATCCTTCAGGGGAAGCAGGGAGTAACACCCTCACTCAGCCAGCATGAGGGCCCCTCCTCGTTCTGCCAGGCCGCCCACTCGAGGGGTGTGCAGCGCCAGCTGACTCACATGCACCATCTCACACAAGTGCTGCACAGGGTTTGCTGTGCTCCCAAAGTGCCTGCAGCTGCCATGCAAACCTCTCAACGCTCATCAGAATAAAATTCAGGTTGAAAATTCTTCCTGGAAGACCCTCTTCATAGCCACTAATTATTCATCTCATCCACGTTCCCCAATCTTCTTTTTGTCTCTCCATTATTTTTGTTATGTCTTATAACACTTGCCAGGTGATTCCAGTCACCAGCTGCACACTTGCAAAATGCTAACATGTCCCAGGCTCTGGGATACTCTCAGGATATTTTACTTCTGGTCTCACAAACACCTTCAGTATTTGTCTCCTGATCCCAAGGGAGGCTTTTCACCATATTTTGCTGATTAGTGCTCCAGGGGAAAATTCACCCTGCCAGGGAACAGAAGTTCTGCTTACCCTGCTTAGCCTGTCAGTGCCTTCAGTTTCTCCAACCACCTCCTGTGCCCAAAGACCAGGCAAGGACTGCACAGTCTCCACTACTGTCAACACACCTGCACACAGCAGGTCAAGACTAGAAGCTCTCACCTTGGGATGAAACCAAGAATGCACAATTGTATGCATTGGCTAAGAAGGTAAAGAGCAGGAAACTGATTTGTGTTTCTGCTTCTGCTATGACTCCACCAGCAAGTCTGTAGGAGTCTCTACAATTCTCCATGCTTCTGTTTCTCCTTCTGATTCTCTTGCCACCGCTTCCTTCCTGCATGAATGATGAGTTGTGCATCATCCAGGCATTTGAATCCTGGGCTCAGCCACATGAGTGAAGAGGTCCAGGACATAAAGAGCAAGATGGAATTTTTTCCTGTGTTTGAATTACTATTAAATTTCACTGAACAAGAGAAATACCTTCCCCTAAGAGAACCAGTGTCTTGTTTTTGTGGGATCTAGAAGCTATAAAAAGTCTGCCAAAGGAAAAGCATCTCTTCTCCATTTTCTCTGTCCCTGCCTCTCCCCTCAGCAAATTTGGTCGAAGTGAGTCTGAAGGTTTTCAAGGTTTGAAGGCATCTTCCTTACATTAAGCAAGAGGGAAAAATAATTCCTTGGGACAATGCAAGGAAAAAAATGTTCGTTGATATACCTATTTGTCCAGTTTGACTGCTCCCAATTGAAAACATTGAAATTATATAAACTGTGTAGGAGAGGAAGGCTGCTAGTTATAATCCCTTGAATGTTCATTTGTGAGTGTCAGATTTTAACTCTAGAAGTGAGATGTTTCTGCTGCTTTTCTGCCAGTTTGGTGCTGCAAGTGCCTAAACAGATAATGGTCAGCATATTCCCAGATTTCTGCTCAGCAGCACATTAAGGAGTTACATGGGGACCTCTTGTGGGATCCCATTACAGCTCATCCCCAACACACAGAGCACCATTTCCAAACCCAGTGAGAGAAGCCTGGCAGCAAAATTACAGTAAATGCTCAGAAGAGGAGGCAAGTTCCTCATCTTGCTCTGTTTTCTGTCTAACACTGAGCTTTGCAGGTTATATTGTACTAACAAGGCAAAGAGGTTCCAGTCAAACTATTTGTAAGGAAAAGTGGATTGATCCAGGGGTTTTCTATTTCCCTTACAAACAACATGCATGCTCTCTATTGGTGGAAGTGAACAAAATAAAACTTCTTGAATGAGAATGGGACAAGGCCAAAATATTCCTAAATAAGATTAACTTTCATTCCGTGGTTACAAATCAACATACTGGGAACGTGCTGAAAACTTTATTCATATTACTATATTCAGTTCTATCTTGAGGTTGGGTGGTGTGTCCATTTTTAAATTTAGGGAGTATCCCAGATACCTTTAGGAATGTTGGACATCGTAGTGTAATAAAGTACTCCATTTTTCCAGTGGATGCCCTATGTCTTATTAATCGTTAGGAAAAACAAAATTATACCACCATTTTTGAACAACAGAAGTGAAATTATGAATTTGATGAATGGTGGCTGCTCTGGAGATAATTATTTTTTCTTTTTTTTTTTGCAACTAGGGCAAAGATGCAAACTCTGCATATACAGCATCTCCCTAAATTTGCCACAGATTTTTCCCTGTACTGAGGAGAAGGGGTCACCTGGGAACTGGCTGCTCAACAAAAACTTAGCTGCAGAAATGGCCTGGGCCATCTTATCCATTTTCCTTCCTGCTTTCTGCATAGCTCCCCCCCCCAGTCTATGGGTATGCATCCTGATGGACTGTTTGCAAGCTGCTGCACTAGCCAGAGACCATCCCAGAACTGTTTCCTTGCTGCTCCCCGTTGCCATAGGGGGTGCAGCACTGCATTCCTGCCCACCACCGTCCTTCAGAACAGATTTTTTCCCTCATAAGGACAGACAACACATGGCTATGTAGCATAAGACTTTTTGACTACTGCTTTTCTCAACAGAGGTCTTGGTGATCCCCTGCAGCAAGTACTGTGACCTGAAAATTGAAGATGTGCTTCCCTCTGCTGTGCGACGCATGCGCCTGTGATGGCTTGGCCATTGCAATTGTAGTGCTGGGAATTCAGGGAGCTGAGAACAGCAGTGGAGCAGGACAAGGAATGATAAATACATCCCTTGAATCTCAGGGGAACAGAGGTCCCAGCATGTGGGAGCCTTGGCTTAACAAAACTCCACTGAGTCTGAGATCATTGCATATCTGAGACCAGCTCTGGCTCTGCCGTCCAACAGCCCCAGGGAATAAAGGTACATGGAGGAGCCACTGTGGAGTATAGGTCAACTCACAGTGCTGCAAAACTACCCAAACAGCCCTTGAGGAAAAGAGAAGCAGCATCAGCATGAAGTGAGAAACTACATGGTACCTATGGACACAGGAGGAGAAACATAGAAGTCCTAAAGACTAAGGCAAAATTTGGAGAATTCTCAAGATTGCCATTGGGAAGGAGTGGGATGAGACAGGAGGGAGAAGACTGGCAAGTCTGGTGCAGGCAGTTGCTTTGGAGGAGAACTTGACATGCTTGGGTGGAAAGTCTTTCAGGGTCACGCAGTGATTTCAAAAACAATATGCCCCCATCCCGTCTGGAAGTGGATCCTCCCCCTGCCATGCCATCAGCTTGGAGGACACTAGATTGAGAATAATGAGAACCACTCGCATAAGAGAAACAATGTTAGTTAAAATGTCATAAATTTAGTTAATTACTGAGCGAATTGCTTCAATACTACACAAAATACACATCTATGTTTAATGAGTTGCTGAAAGGTTCTCTGGGTAAACTTTAATAATATCACTATTCTCACAGAGGAAAATTGCTGCAGGGCAAAATGCATCTGTTCACACCTAAAATGTTCCAAGTGACAGCTCGCCAACTTTTATCTTTAGGGCACGCAGTAGTCAATACCATTAATATGAAATTTTAAAATATTTATGCGAATCACTAGTGTGCAGCCTCCTGGGCAGACCGCAAGCCCTGTTGTTCTGGTGGCAGAGAAGACAATTCCAGGATAGTCTAAATAAAGTCAACCCCTTCTTTTTCTCAGTGTTGTAGCACATGTTTCCTAGGGCTCAGACCTGGAACAACCTCATGCTTTTCCCGGGACTCTCTCCAACAGGCCTACATCCCTTCCATGATGAATGCCCCAGCTCAGACACAGCTCTCCAGCCCACGGCTGACACATTGGAAATAGAAAAAAACAGTTGACTACAGACATGCAAGAAGAACAGCTGCCTGTGATACATCCCACTGTGAGGTGTGCCTTCTCTGGAAGAGCACAGTAGTCTCCTCTCTGTGGCTCAGGTAACTTCAGTAGCTTTCCAAGCCAAGGTTAGATTTGCATGTAACTCCTGCCCACATACAACCTGCATTGAACTGCATTTCATTTGTGGGTCTAGCTGTCAGGTGGAGAGGGGCAATACACTGACAGTATTTTTCTGAATACTTCCCCCAGGAGTGTCCCGGTGCCTCAGCGTGACTTTCTGTATTGTGAAGAATTGAGATAACCCAAAACACTTAGAGATCTGACAACTCTGTGAGAAGCATTTGTTTATCTTTGCTTGGAAGAAATGTAGTCACTTGGGAAGATAAATTTCAGAGATGTTTTTGGCATCCATAAACAAAGTCAAATATTTTGACTGTAGCGATGTAGTGACTGCTATGCATTAAAAATACAGTTAGAAGCACTTTCTGCTAAGCACTTGATCAGGCTGGTGGGTACTTGGTCTGTCTTCTGTTTGTTGCCTCATTCAGAATACCGATGTTCTGAATATAATTTTTGAATACATTAGTCTATTTTAGACTCAGGGAATGCTTCAGTCTTTTCTGATTTTCAGAGTACTTGTGAAGGACCAAGTACAAACATTCTTGCCTGTATCATTATTGAGGAAAGAAACCAATAGCTGCAGCAAGAGCAATATCTTAGCTATGCAATTACACTTATGGCTAGTCATTTGCCACAAATGCCTAGAGGAAAGAGAGCTTTTATTGCAGAATTATGCTGAAAAAGAAATAAAGCACCTGTGTGCCAGGGAGATCTAGACTTAACTTGCTCAGCAGTAGTGACCAGGCCCGTTGGCTCCATCTCTTGATATACATTCTTTTTATGAGGTAGTTCTTGTTTATACCTCTCTGCTCATGTGTCTATAGCTCACCTTTGAGTAAAAATTATGAACACTGTGTTTGCAGCATAACACGTTACTTCTCTGGATGCTTTTGTCTCCGCCTTGCAAAGCCCTGCCCTCAGAATTACAATCTGCTCAGACAATAAATATGTTTGGAAATATACATGGGGCCACAAAATCCCACGTCATAATCTGCACTTTTTGGTTCAGTGCTTTAAAGGAGGCTCACAAGATATATAACAGGCTAAGTTACTGAATGGGAAATGGCTTGTGGATTGAGTTAAGAGCTTTTTAGAGATTTTTTACAAAGCAGGCAATTCTGCTTTGAGCCTCTTTGATCTTCGGTAACAAGACCTCCCAGGAGACTTACAGCTCTTCCTGGCTACTGCCAGGCCAAAGAGAGCAGTATTTCTCTCTCTTTTTTTTTTTCTCTTATTGAAGCATTTTGCCCTCTGGGCATATTTTCCTTCCATAACAGGCTGATTTTCTTGTATTTTTTAAAAAAGAGGTGGATTGGGGAGAAAATCGAAACAGCAAAAAAGACAGGCCAGCCACATTTTTGTCGGGGCAGAACTAACCTGAAAGGAGATTAATGATGAGAATGCGTCCCTAATCAGCCATTGAAACAAGAATCAGGCCTAAAAGA
>VZRE01001839.1:0-82198 GCA_013396775.1 Cephalopterus ornatus
GAGGTCTTTTCCAACCTGGCCGATTCTGTGGTTCTGTTCTGCACTGCTACAGATTGGTTAAGAACTAACTCATCGCAAACTGTTGCCCTACCAACTTGGGCTCGCAGGGCACAGCCTTCTGAGATACCTCTAGGAAGTTGTAAGTACTTCTTGCTAAAATTAAATAATATTAAGGGCAAGGGAAAATGCTTACAAAAGCTGTTAGAATGATGTTACCTATGGCTACAGCAATATATAACAATACGCACGGTTTGAACAACTTCGATATTCCTCAAATACATTGAGGAAAAAGTGCTCAGGTGTGATGGGAGTTATTTATCCAAGGTAGGCAGTGGAGCAAAGTGGAAGTCGATGTTACTTTTAGAATTTGCTTAGAGTATCATGCTGGATTTCTTATGCCTAATATTAACTCAGTATTCATTTTGCATTCATATGATTTAAGATACTTATTTCATTTACTGTTTTCACCAAATATATATTGCTAGGTTATATCATGCAGCAATGCTTTCCAAAAACTAAGTGGTCGTTTTCCAGGAAATTTCACAGAGATTTATTTTGTTTTCAACAGGCATAATATTTTCCTCAATCGGTGAAAGAAAATATAGGTTGTTTTCTGGAAAATGCTATCTATAAATTTTTTAACACTTCACCTTTTACTTTGAATTTTAAGGATACTTACCAAAAAGGAAGGAATAACCACTTCTGATTCTGGCCCTAATCATTTTCAAGGCTAAATTATCCTAATAAGCCATGGTGACCTGTACTTCATAAAATGTTTGGTATTTTACAAGAAAACAGATATAAGCCTCAGTATTTTAAAAATTGTGTAAATACATTCCAATAACTGGCATTAAGCTAATTGTTTAGCATTTCTTCTGTGGGGAGTGGAGATTTTACCAATATTTTGCTTAAATTCAGATTTGTTAATGCAAGAGGAAAAGTGATATTCCCGTTAATAAATGGTAACATTGTAAGCCGTGAATAGTTTCAATGTCTTTTAATAAAGTTAAGACATGTTTAGATTTTCATGAAGAGTTAAAAACCAGAATTAGCTTCTTTTGTATAATGAGTTATGTTAGTAGAGCAAGTTTCATGTAGCTTTGAAGAGCAGCTTGGAGGAGAAAAGATGTCATCTTGGAGTTCCTACTTGTTAAATGACAGTTTCTTGAAAATAAGGCACAGTATTTATTCTCCTTTTAATAATTATTCTCCCTTTTTAGAAAATACCCATGATTTGTTCTCCTCAGTGTGAAATAATCTCTTTCGCAAGATCTATTGACTTAATTTTCATAACCTCTTGTTAAGTATTATAAACAGTACAAAAATAATACTGTTTTATCCTTGGAAGTTAATATGTGATCTCCGTCACATACTGTAACACTAAATATGATTTCACTATTTTCTGCAGGAGCACCTGTCATTAAAAAAGTACATTGTGGACATTGTGATTGAGAGTTCTGTTCCTGTGGAACCACTAAAAGATGGAGAGGAGAAACAAAAAATTAAAAAGAAAGCCAAGAAGCTCAAGGCACGGATGAACTCCAGGTAGTACAAATTCCTTGGTCTAAACTTTACCTTTTGTCCTTTAGTATGAGTTCAGTGGAAGGCTGAAAAAAAAATGTAAAATTATTTGCTTTGGGAGTGTCTTGAAAATAACACTGATGAGCCTAATTTATGGCCACTTTCTCTGATTGAGAAAGAAAACTGAATATCGATCTGGAGCCCTTGGTTTCACCTGTTAAGAGCTTTTCTCATAATTGGATGCCAGTGCCCTGCCAAAACTGTAGCCTCTTCTAGCATACAATAGCATGTTTAAATTTGTGTAAACCATGCCTATTTTTCTTTCTAGCTATTGATTTTTAAATGAAGTATCAGAGAAAATCAATAGCAATCAACAAATAGAAGTCAGCCCGCTGTAGTGTCAAGTCCCATGACTGAATTTAATCATTTTTTGTTGCCTGTCACAACAAGAAGAATAAAAATATCTTAAAATGGAAAGTGAGCTGTCAGACCTGCAATTTGTTCTTAGTCTAAAAAGTGACATCTGCAAATCAGTATGATGTGCAGGACATCATTATATCATGAACTGGCAGTGTCACTCTCTACAGCTGAATAGTCCCTGGCCCAGGTTAATACTTAATTGAATATTGTGATATATTTTTGCATTTCTCTCTAAAAATACTTCTCAGTAGGTAAGAGTCATTGTTACATATTTTCCCTGCCTTCTTAAGTAAGAAGGGCATCAAAGAAGAGAAAAACACCTGCATGGATTTTTTAGAGCTACAGTAAAAATGAGATGTTTTATTAACTCATAATAGTGCTAATAAAGGCACATCAATCTTCAAAAACACAACACTTTTACAATGTATTACTGTTTCTGATTGCTTTCCTCTTTGGATGAGCATATCCAGTATCTGAATAGCGCATTAGAACACCCTGTTGAAACTGGATAATCTTCTTCCAGGTTTCTGATTGCTCAAGATGCAGAGTTATTCATATGACCTGTTGATTTAATGCAGTTACTTGGTCCAGTGTTAATTATTTCTCCAGTGCTGCTTCTGTTGAATTTAGTCAAAGATTTGTCAGACCTCAGAATACAAGTTCAAATTATAAATAATTTGTTATTGGCACTGAGAGGAGAAAAACTTTTTCAGAACAACTTGAGTTCTTATGTGTCAGACTGCTGGGTGAGTCAGCATATTCGTCATGAAAAATTGTAATTAAGCCAGTAATAAAGGGGCATCATTTCAAAAAGGTGATGTACTGTTTGAAATACAGCAAAAGCTTCAAAATCTAAGAGGAGTTATCTTGGCGAGACATGAAATCCATGTTCATTAGGCTTGTTTTTCCTGTTAAAGGGTGACTAAACTTTCCAGTGGGTTGCTGTCCTGGAAGATAACTGAGAGTTAAACTGAAGATTTCACGATGAGTTTTCTGATGTTAGCACAAAAGACTTACTAATAAAAATGTCCATTAGTGGTATAAAGCAAAGGTATTTTGATGTTGATAATTTGGAGTTTCATAGGTGTTAGATTATCTACAGACCATGTTCTAGTACATATCTACAAGTCTCCCACTTCCCTACAAAAAGAAATAGTTACAACAAATGCCCTTACACCTCAGCTCTTGAAATGATACCTTCATTTCAATTTCTAGGAAGCTGGGATATTTTAAACTGGAAAAAAAATAAGAACTGCATCCAAAATGGTTCCTGTTGCACTCTCGAATTTCCAGATCTTAAATCACTCTTGCAATATCAAAGCAGTGAAGGGCAGAGGTGAATGAGGGGACAAATGGTGATCAGTGGGATATTAGATACGTTGAGAAGTTTTGTTAGTCTTATTAATTATATTTATAACCCTAAGCCATTTAACTGGTGCTATCAGTAACAGCTGATATATAGCTAAGTAAATTATCTCTGCTTATCATGTATGTGCTGCTAGCAGAAGAGTACTTGGGTGCTCCCATGGCAAAAGGAGTCTTGAGGAAAGCTAAATTTAAGCATTAGAGGTGGTTACCATATAGTTGGTGTGTGCTTTGCAATGGCTTTAAAACACTCCAGCCATGTGCATTTAGTAACAGGTATTTTGGGTGATTTCTCAAGTTTGACTGACTAATCTGTACAGAAGCTGACATGTGTTGTTTCTGGGTAAGAAGGCAAGAGGTTAATAAAGGAATCTCACCTTCGTGTTTAATACTAAATTCGGCTGTGATTAATAGCTTTATTAATGACCCACAAATCAGAGCTAGCAGTGATGTAACAATATTTGCATGGAGCGGTTAAGCTGAGGGAAAAATCTGAGTAGCTTTGGGAAACTTGATCCATTTGTGGGAACGGAAAATATAAAGGAAAGTTTACTATATATACCTGAGAGAAATGAATCTGCGTTGCTGTAGTGCCTGGATTAGTTTTGCTTTATTTGTGTGTGTGTGTTATTAAAAGCAGGTTACAGGATTAGCACTGTGAATCCTGCTTTGGTCCACGAGCAAATCATGATTTTCACCTGTTGGCACAGGCTGGCTGCAGTGAAAACAAGCAGTGCAAAAAAGTCTTGTCTCCCTCTTCCTACTTTTTGGCCTGTGGCCAGCGTAAATAATAGTTTTAAGGGACTAAAGAGGTGGTGTTATGTTTCCAGCAGTAAAACAGTCATTCCTTTGAGGTGTTTCTATGCTGTTTGCCTAAAATTTATTATATTACAATACAATCAGTAGTTACAGAAAAAATGCTCCTTTGCCTGTAAATATAACCAGATATTTATATGTTAATTATAATCTGTGATGTACTGATCTGATCTGCACTGCATGTCTAAATCACTCATGTTTTTATATAATAATTATATATTTTGTATTTATAGCATCATAATACAAATTATTATATCACTAATAATTTCATAATAGGCAGTAGATTACTACATTTCTGTATATCACTTGTGCAGTTTTCTACCATTTCAAAAGTCAAATATGCCATTTGTGTACTGATGTTATTCTAAAGCAGTAATATTAATTATAAATTGTTAATGGCCAGTAGTTCAGCACCAGTATGGATTCTGACAGGGCAGCACTGACAGAAATGCTGTGCCTTACTGTGAACCAGAAAAAACCCAAAGGTTTGAACTCTGTCACTAGTATTACATCCTGTACACCTCAGACAATAGTCAATAATAATGAATATTTTCTCCTCTAGGGCAAAGGAATATGAGAGCTTGATGGAAGCAAAAAATGCTGTGTCTGATTCCCCATTTAAAGCCAAGTAAGCATTAAATTTATGTACTTTAGACATACGCCTTTTTTCCCTGTCTGTTGCAGAAGTGCTTCTGAAATTTCCAGTGGAGCAGGTGTGGAAGGTTCTCCCTCAACATGGGCCATGTGCCATCTTGAGTTACAGATTAGTTTCTAATACGAAAGGTCAGACCTTATAAATGCATTTTTTCTGGAAGACACTGTATATCTTACACCATGGAAGTTGCTGTAGTAAAGAGAACATATGCTCATAGTTTTTTCTTACCTGGAAACAAGAAGGTTCCAGTCTTGCACTTCCAGACTGATGGTGAAAATTCAGCACTGGAATTCTGGGGCTGAAAATCTTATATTTGGCCTCCTTTTGGCCAGAAAGAAAGGTGAAAGCATATGATGTTTTACAATCTGACATTGAGCTTTTCAAAGAATAGACCTTTTGGTTGTCTAGGATAAGGCACAGATGAAAACAGCTGGATGGTAAGATTAAAACAAGACCTGTGGTCAATGACAAATTCCTTGTCCTTAGTTTGAAACTGAAAATTACTCAGCTCTTGCTTTCTGTTTTCATTGAAACCAGTAGGGAAAAGATGCAGAATATTTGGATTTCCAAAATTATTTTGATAAGATCTGTCACCAGAGATTTTAAAAGAATCGATATAGCTGTATTTTAAGTGGAAAACAGTTAAGAAATTGAAAAGAAGTGGAGTGTTTGATCAGTCCTTGGCAGAACAGGGAGGTCACCAGTAGAGTTCTGCAGTTCTGTGCTGTTTAACATATTCACAAGTGACTTAGAAAAAGAGGGCAGGCAGTGAGAGGACAGAGAGTGATGATCATGCAGAGAATCAGGACAGTAGGGACAAGAGCTGATGCTGAGTGATAATTTTGAAGAGAGTTAGTGAGGCAATAAAATAAATGGCAGGTGAAATCCAGTGTGTATTGAGTGCTACACAGTGAAGGGAGAAGGCAGAACTCAGTTATATCTTCGCATACAAAGGTTGGGCCTTGAATTTGCAGATGTGATAGGTAGTTCCAAGAAAGTATCAGCTCAGTACTCTCAGTAGTTCATAGAAATCCTTTGTTAAAATTATTTAGAAACTAGCAAAAACAGAACAAAGAATGTCATGTACAAGTACCTGGGTCATCTGCATCTTTTGAATACAATGTGCATTTCTGGTTCTTTGTCTCCAAACAGATAAGCTGGAACTGTTAAAGGTTCAGAGAAGGCAGGAATGGAAATCTGTAATAATTTTGTGTATAAATTCTATATTAAGGAAATAAGTAAGGTAATACTTCTCATTCTGGGGAAAAATGTGCTAATGTGAGGAAGTTCTAATGGGGAAATATTATAGAGACCTATAAGGTCATAAATGGCATGGAAAAGATGGATGGTGATTGTTTGCTGCTCTTCCTGCTACCACAATGAGGGAGCACAGGGTGAAGCTGGAGCCGGGTTCGGAAGAAACCAAATACAATGTTCTCGAAGCAGAGTGCAGGGAGATGTGTGGAACTCCCTGGCTAAAGTCCCACAGGTGATAACTGACAGTTTACCTGCATTCTTGCAGTTCTAGGAAAGGGCATCCAGCTCCAGAGACTCCTGAGATGAAAATGGGGAAAGAAACAGATCAGTAAAGAGGATTATGCACGCCTGCCCTGTTCTTAATTTTCCTGAGACGTCCATTTGCAGTGGGCAGATGGTGTGTGTGCCTTACTTGTAGCTGGGCTCAGGGAGTCTGTAGCATCAGCCAAGGAGCTGTGGGGTCTCCACAGTTGGATTCTAAAACCCTCGTCCTGAAATCACGATGACTTTCCAGATTGGGAATGTTTGTCTTCAGCCCAAGGTAATGACCTGTACCAGATCCTGTGTGTTTTGTGGTTGCTTCCATCACTCATAAATTGCTGAGATACTTGAAGGTGGCATTTTGTAGAAGTTACTGGTGGTTAAGAAGTTCAGATCCTTGCGGTTAGTCTGCCTTGGTTGTGTATACAACTAGCCTGTAGGCAGTATCTTTTACATAGTCTTTTCGATAGCCTGAAAACCTGCTGCTGAATCTGAGATGTGTTTTAAAATAATAAAAATCCATCACTGAGGTTTGACTTAAGAAAATGCCCCATCTCCAGCAGATGGCACACCTGCATAAACACGGGGGGAAGGAGTTGGCTTTGTTTCTTAGTCATCAGCACTTCCCTTTTCAAGATTAATTTCATGGCATATTAAGACTTCTAGATTTGTACCTTCTGTGTTTTGCTTTTCTTTGCTACCAGGAAATAAAAGATTAAGGCCTGGTTGTCAGAAAGGAGAAATGTGCATATTTAAGTGACTGAAAATATTGATAAGCTGTAGTGCCTCCACTTTAGGTTCTTTCTGAGATTATCAGCGATGTAACTTGGTCAGTTGTGTCTCAATTGAAGCACAAGAAAAACTGAGATTTTTAAATTTTTAAAAATATTTTCAAATCTTTTGACTGATCCTAAATTTACTGTTTTCATTTCTCTTTATGTGACTAAAAGTTCCTTTGCTTTCAGACAGAATCTTCTGTTCCATCTGTTTTGTTAGTTTCTTCCTTTATTGCCTCTGTTATTGCTGTGCCCTTTTAGATACAAACTAGTGTTGTGGCCACTGTGTAGCTCACTTCCATCACAGATCTGAGGTCTCTTTTGCAGTCTTCACGTAGAAACCTTGTGATCTAGCAGATGCTTACATCTAAATTTTTAAAACATAGTTTCAGATATCATAGTTATTGTTCTTTTCAAAATTACACAACTCTTTATACTATGAGGCTCATATGTTTGCAAGCTTCTTGGAAATCAAGGGGGTTAGCAGTGAGAGCTCAAGTCTGAACTGGCTTTTTAAGAAGAGGGGAGTTGTCTGTGAGTCAACCAAAAGCCCAGTCTATTTCTATTGAAATATGTTCACTTTGCACAACATGTATTACAAAATGGAAGAGTAGAAAAGGATAGTTTTATCTCCTTCTGTAAAGGAAAGCATGAGAGGGCAAGAAGTTTCATGAGGCAAGAGTTTTAGCCCAGACTGTGTCTGTTTACATGGCAAAATGTAATACAGGAAAAAATAATAGGAAAGCACCTTTGTAACAGAACTAAGTACGGGATCCTACTTAGCCAAGACCAGTAGGAAGAGGAGTCAGCAGAAAGGAACAAACAGCAGTAGGTCTGCGCTGAGTGTTGTTACATTGAGAAGCTTGTAAAAGTGGTCAGAGTATTGGCTTTTTAGCCAGAACACCGTGTGCTGCTCTAGGATTCTGCGTTTAGCTGCTGCTGAACCTGGCTGAGAGAGCAAACCCCTGCCAGTGCTGGGAGTCTGCACAGCTCTCAGGAGACCTGTAAAGTTACTGAGAAAGGTTGTATCACAGAACGAAGGGGGACAGCCTCAGAGTGCTAAATGCATTCTTTGTGTCCAAACAAATGCCAATGCTTTCTGTTTACCCCAAAGGAAGGTTTAAGGTGGTCAGATTGGAGTGGAAGTATGCTAATGAACAGAAAACATTTTTTGACCTAGTGGGCTGTGGAATTTCGAAATTGAAAAGTTCCTTTTTTAAATTCCATTGAAAATGTGATCCAATTGGTAGGTTTATTTATTTGCTTTAAAGAAGCAAATGTGTTTTAGAATTAAATCAGTAAATACGTCTTCCTTTTATGCTTCCTTGCTTATGCCACATTTCTTTATCCACTCCTCTCCCCCAGACTTATTGTGTCT
Source organism: Cephalopterus ornatus (assembly GCA_013396775.1). NCBI lineage: Eukaryota > Metazoa > Chordata > Aves > Passeriformes > Cotingidae > Cephalopterus > Cephalopterus ornatus. The sequence goes on from VZRE01001839.1 coordinate 8,450, forward strand.
TCACAAACAACTAAAACCATTTATGGAATGCAATTTCTTATCTGATTTTAGTTGTTCTTAGTCATGTTGTCAGTTGTTACAGAAGGAAGACAGAACCCAGAATTAGAAGTTGGCAGGTAAAAAGCCTTTTTAGATCACCTTCAAGATTAAGCCACTTTAATATTATAAGACTACTGATTTCCTGCTCCAGCTGATAGATTGTTTCAGTGGTTTTTACTAGTTTAAGGTTTGAGATTTATGAAATCTTTTGCACTGAGGAAGCACTGATCCAAGTGCTTTCTAAGCTCTGCAGTGGTACCACACTTACAGCAATAAGCAGACAGGGTTTATCCTGCTTTGATAGACACTGTATATCCCTTTTTCAGTTCCAGAGTACTGATTCATGACTGGGATTGTGAATGGCTCTAAGTAGTTCTTTCTTAGAAATGAGTTTTAAGAGATGACTGGGAAAGCTTTCTTTTTTTAGTATCTATTAAAAATATTGTGCGCATGAGGAAGTGGGGGGATAAGTCCAAATACTGCCTCATTTAGTGAGTATTCTGCTCTCTGAACTGTTTCACATGCCAAGAGGGACATTCAAGGAAAAGGACTGTGGACATTCTCACCTGGAGCAGCCAGGTGTTGCTCCTGGCCTCTCTCCACTGTGCATTTGCTGGTTGCTCGCTGGTGGCACTTGGGTAATTTTATAAATGCTGGTGGACTCTGGGTGGATTTATAGTATTAATTCATATTCTCTGGGAACTGATCGGAGTATTTGCCTGTTGTTCAGTCTACCAGCTTAACCTGGCAAAAGGTGTGTCAGGTGTCCAGTAGAGCATTCTCAGGTGTCCATCAAAACACATTTTCAGAAGGGAAGGAAAACATTTTCTCAAAGTTAGAGGGTTATTTACATCTATTTAGTATCTTCTAATCCAAAGGCCATATATGTCAGTGTTAAAGCAATCTGCAGGTAGCAAAGTGTAAATGTCATCTTTTAATACAACAGGGAAACTGAGGTAATGAAAGATTGCCTTGTGCCTGAAGGGAGTTAACAAGACTGCAGGGGGGAAAAATTTAACCCCTTGGTCTAATATTGTAGCCAGTCTCTCCTCACATAAGAAGGAATTGTTTTCACATATTTTTTTTACTTACCTTTTTCTTTTAAACTGTTTATAGGGATTCTTGGGGTAGAATGGAAATGGGAGCCACTGTTATCCTGAAAACAGACTGCAGCACAAAAAGAATAGAGTTAGAAAATTTAGAATTATTTCCTGTAAGAAGATAGGAATGTATTATGAAGTTTGTTCTTGCAGAGGGCCATAGCTAAATGTCTCTAACACTACAGTACTTTCTTAACTTTCATTATGGTATATCAGTGAATTCACAGGATAAACTCACCTTGTAGGTTTTCTTGGTGTACTAGGCTAGAGGCCAGGTAGGCCAACTATAAGATATTATACCAAAATACTGATTACTGCAGAAAAAAAACAGCGTCTGAAACTGGAAGTACTTGTGCAAAATTTAGTTTCCAAACAGCTCTGGAAACTGTAGAAGAGCCAAAGTGTAAATAAAATCAAATTCAGTTAAACTTTCAAACCAGATAAATAACAGGTTTATGATTGGGCCAAGGCTGGAACATTCTCATAGGAATACAGATAATGCATTCAGAAAATGAGATTTATAGGAATTTTTCATCATTTTTCGGAGAGCTTCCTTTCAGACACTGCGGAGGGTGTGTGACGCTGCAGATGTAGCTGTTTCTCATCTGGCGGTGTCTGGGCCTGTGTCCAGCCGTGTTCCCATGGCGTACCTGGAGCCAGCGGAGGGTGCCCCACGTGTACTGCGGGCAGCACAGGGCGTGCAGGGGCTGTAGGTTGCTTCGAGGGGATACAGCAGAGTTCCCTTTTGGGCTGGGCAGGAACTTCCACAGACGCTCTCAGTTCTCTCCAGGCTCGGGCTGCCTCGGGAAGAATCGGGGCTGTGTGTCCGGCTGGCATCTGGCCGCCCTCGCGGGAATGTCCGGGAGGAGTAACCGCTCCTGCCCTGCAGGAACTGCACAGCATCCACTGCTCTGCCCACTCACACTAATCCTTCCTTGCACACGTCACTGGACAGCCAAGAAATCATGGATTTAAACCTGCAAAGCGCTGAAATACATTGATGTTACTATTCAAAGCTTTTTCTTTCTGGAGATGAAATGTGGCCTATAAATATTAACAGATCTCTTTCCTTTAGCCAATAAATATATTAAACCTGCTAAAAATATTTAGCCCATGCTAAAAAGAAAAACCTTTGATATTCAATATCCCTTGTTTTTCCACTTGCAGTGCAAAAAGATCAGATACTGTATTTGTATTTGCTGAACATGCTATTTTTTAAAGTTTATGTTATGGTAAGATTCCAAGACCAGTCAGTGCCTTACGTCCTTTCTGATATTTCTTCTGCATTCTGAATTATCTGTTTGTGGGCAGTACTAAAACCTTAATTAGTAAGATGTAAATAGTTTTTCAGAAAAAGGCGTTAACTTCCCTTTTATCCAGCCCCAGTAAAGTTTCAGTCATTTATCATTCCTGTGTGGCATAGTAAGCATCGGAGGAGTGAAAACTGGAGGACAGAAGGAAGATTAAATAATTGTCTTGAGATGATTGAATTTGGACTCAGCAGTATTTCCACATAGTCACTGGATCAGGTGTTGATGCCAGGCTCTAGTAATCCACAGTGCATACCAGCAGTGCACAAGGAGTCCAGAATGGACAAAGAGTTCTCTTTCCAAATCCGTTCATAGCAGTGGTAAATTCTACATCTGAGCCCAAGTCCTCTTGCATAGATTTCTAGTCTTTTGAAACAGTCCTGCAGTTATTCTTGTTTCTCTGACATGGCCAAGAAGTCAGTATAGAGGATATTAAAATAATTTCTCTGTGGGAGGAGGGAGTTTTTATTTCCGTTCTCTGCCCCATGTGATCACACAGCATCCGTGAACTGTTTTTGGCAGAAGATCCAGCATGCAGTAGGAAGTGTAAGAGGTAATTCTTTGATGTGGTGGAATTGTAAATTTAGCTTTCAGGTTTCTTACTCTGTGATGCTGACACACACTCAGAAAGTTTGAATTTTGGAAAAGTATCCAGAAAGACTTTTAGAAGAAATGGAAAACTGGAAGCTTTTCCCTGGGAGTTAACGTGCTGTACAGCTTTGTTTTTAAACTGAGGACAGAAACTGAACATGGTGTTTAACTTGCAGAGCATCTTAATAGACTGAAGAGAAAGAAACTTCTGTTCCTTCTGTCAGCAGAAGTATTGGTGTAATATGATTATGTTCTCTTTGAGTCCTTGTGAGTAGCGTTTTGATAAACCTTACACGTTGTGTGTGCCGATGCCTGATGGAGATTAGGAAAGTGCCTTTCTTCAGCCTCTGTGGTTAATCCTGGTGGAATTCCATTCCTCTGATGTTAAATGAAGCAAATGGAAACCTGTCTTGCTGTCTTTTGTCAGACGAAGTTACAATATAGTGTGGTGGGTTTTTTCAGTGCCTTTATGCTTTAATATGCAATTTGAGTAGATGTTTCAAAGAAATAGTAAGACTTTTTTGCTTAATGTGCTAGGATATAGCCATTTTAAATACCATTCTGTGAGAATACCCGCAATACTCTGCTTCTGGAGCATCTCTCTGGACTGCAGCAGTTCCACTTCTCATTGGTGCTGTGGTCTTTTGATTTACTGTCCAAATCCTGCAGGTATTTGGCTTTTGGCCTTTAATTTTGTTTCCCATTTTAGCTCATGGCTTACTGTGATAGACAGAGGTTTCCTCCAACCTCATTTTCCACAGAGGAAATAGCAGTGCAAAAAAACCTCATCAGGATGTAATCTCCTTTTATTTTGCTTGTCATAGAAAAATCCTGGTTGAATATTAGTGGATTCAGCTGACCAGATGATAAGAAGTGCAAGACTCAAAATTCTGCAAATCATTTTTATTTTTACTTTAAGAACATATATGTATCTTCAGCGTTTCTTGAAAGCCATTAACAAAGCTCTTAATTTTTTCAAAGAGAAGGCACAGAGTTTCCTGTTTCCTCTTGATTAAGTGGAAACTCTCTGCTCTTCCCCAAATGATTATTCTGATATCGGTGATTTTTGGTTTTGATATATGTGACTACTGTGGTACATTCTCCAGCCTTTCCATCCACAGCCTTCCTGTCTCACCTCTAGGAGACCAGTTAATGTCATTTTCTCTTTGCCATTACTCTATGGTCACTTTGGGCAAGCCTTCTGGCCCTTTTACGCTGACACCTCTGTTTTATGTTAAGCATTGTTACCCTTCCCCTCTCTTTTCCTTCCTATAGATATCTGTATATAGGCTTCTGGTCACAACACTGTCCCACTCATCCTGCTCAGCTGCCAGCTCTGTCCCACCTCCAGTGCAAATGGCTCAGTAGATGAAACCAAAGGTCCGCCAAGCACTGTCCCTGTCACTCAGAGCAGCCAGGAGCAGGTACTGAGGCAGTGAGAAATACCTGGCAAACATGGAATGACACTTCTCCTGCCCTCTCTCAGTCTCCAGTTAAGGGCCTGTGTTCACGGTGTGTGTCCGCTCCAGCACTGCACCCACGGGTGCAAAGTGCGCACCTGAGCTCTTACTGCCTTCACATTCAAGGCACAGAAGGATAAACTATGAGTGTCTTTTGACTGCTGTGTTTTAGACCTTAGGGTGAGAGAATTGCGCCTTGGAACTGCGTATTTCTCCTTGCTGCCTCGCAGGAGAGCAAAGGGGAACAGCCCAGAGGTAGAGATATAAAATGGAAATGAAACCTAACCCATGTGTGTCTGCATCTCTCCCACCTCTGCATTTTGGCTTCAGCACTGACCCTCATTAACAAAATGCCCTTTCTGAGGAAGGCTGCAAAGCCACTGGTTTTCACTTATTCACATAACCCTGAGGAGCCATTTCTTTTATGATGCCTATAAGAAATTAGCCAAGTGATGTTTGCTGTTTCTGTTTAAGTCTGCTGTTCTGTTTCCCTTACTCATCTCAAGAGTGAATTGCTCAGCTGAGTGAGCCAAGATGACTGAATGGTGGGAGCAAAGCAGAATGAAACCATTTTAAAATGAGCATGGCAAAAACTAGCAGGATAAACTGTGGAAAGAGAACAGGGAAACAACAACAAAACCAAAGGTAGCTAATAAAGAAACAACTTGATGGCTATGCTGTTCACACTATTTCTGTGCTGTTTCCCTGGAAAAGTAGACAGCAAAGAGACACAGACATTCCAAGCTGACTGTATCTCCTGGGATGTTTCACATGCTGTTCAGAATAGACAATTATAATATTTTTATGTAGATTTTCATGATTCTTTTATCATTAGCAGAGGTTCATTCCAAAGGTGAAAGTTAGCATGAGTTTTTGCTTAACTCGCTCTTTGTTTTCTGTTGAAGGTTACAGCGATTAGCAAAAGACCTTCTAAAGCACCTCCAAATGCAGGATAGCTGCTCACTGGGGAACAACAAAGTACCTGGTCTGGACAGGACTTTAGGAGAGATCTCTCGTATTCTGGAAAAAGAGGTATTGTGATTTTTACTTGTATGATTTAGGATTATCCTGTAAAATGTGTTGCCCTCAAATCTCATCGGTTTGGGTTTGGGACTGTTTTAAACGTGTGGATGAATACATGACCTCTGTGCAACAAGCAATTTCTGCGGTTATACTTTTCACTTTTTTTCCTCACTCTGTTTTTGCTAGGATTTTTTTTAACCTGGGTCATTTTAGCCATCTAGTTTACAGTGCTTACCCACAAACAGCCTTTACAATAAGGGGCCAAAACAATTAGCAGAGAACAGAGGAAAGAGTTGGAGCCAGCTTTGCTGGAGCACAAATCTGTTGAGTTTTCCCAGGTACAACAAAGCCAGTAGGTCTTTGCTGGAGGATGAGGGTGTGATGGGCCTATGTATGGGATATTTCTATGTGTTTAATTTTTTTGAAGTCCGTGATTGTAGAGCATATTTTGGTTTATGGGAAATGTTGGAATTTTTTTTCCTATTAATAGCATAGCATTTTGCATCTTCTTTACTGTTTCATCGTGGTCAGTCTGCTGCCACAGTGCTTTGTGTCTTGTAATACAGTTTTTTTGCTCCATTAGGACCACAGAGTATCTGAGCTTTCAGGTGGAACATTATGTTCTGTTCTCTCTCCAACCATTAGAAAGTACTTCTCTTTCTTATCTGTAATCAAGAAATAATGAAAATTAGTTCTGAGAGAAACTAAATTATAGAAATCTGAGGGAGGGGTTGCATCATTAATGGTTCAGGGTTGATGTTTGTGAAAATGAGAGCTCTGCTTGATGGTTTTCACAACTTAGTGTGGAACACAATTGCTAGTGGCACATTCTCTGAAGTGCTGAAGGCTGCCTGGGGTCCTTACGTGTGTTCTGTTGGTCCATCAAGTTTAAGAGTGTTTTTGAAAGAGTTGTGCCATTTTCAGATTTTGCAGTGTTTGCATTAATTATTGAGAAATTAATTTTTTATTGATTTCAAAATACAGAAATCACGTTGTTGCATGACTACTGTAAAAAGATGTGTCTATTTCAAAAGTTATCTAAGTAATTCTTGGAAACTCTCTGGAAGTGGAGTTGTATTCAACCTCTTACCAGTAGTTGTTTGCTGAGATTTTTTAACATTATGTGAATTGCAGCTAAGTGTTAGTCATTAATTGTTCACAACATTTTGCTCGTTGAGTCTGCAGTGGGGAATTAAAAGCTAAATTTTATATTATTAATATATATGCGTTATTTTGGTGTTGATTTGGGGTTTTACCCTCAAAACATTACTCAGCCACCGGAGAAGTATTTTTATATCTGAATGTCCTAATCAATAAGGTCAAAAAAAGATTGATTTCAGTAGCTCTCGCTGTGTTTACGGCACAGATCAGACACGGTCATTTGTAGAAGTGGGTAGTAATTCTCTTGTTAACTTGGGAGTCCAGAAATCAGCAGACACATCTTACATGTCAGTGGGCAGTGAAAAGTCTTGGTGGTGTCAGTCATGGACTGAGAGGAGGAGACTGACACTGTTAATTGAATTTCCCTGGAGAGCATAAAAATATACCCTAATGTGGGGGGAGGAATGAGGGAGTGGAAACCACACAAGCTGTCAGTGTGTGTGAGCTGATAACATTGATTTACCCTTGCTAATGGCCTGGGTTGAATAAAGAATTGCCCTGAGGGAGGGCAGGGTTCACTACAATAGATCCTTGCCACTTACTAGAAATTCTTTGGGCTCAGAAGTTGTCGCGCAAAAGTATTACAAAATAAAATTGATCAACAAAACCCTCTTTTCATTCATACTGTGAAACATTGGATTTTTCTTTTGTTAATAGTTTACACTGCCTGAAAAATGGAATTATACAGGATCACCAGGGAAATAAAGATTTGTTTTACAAACCATGAAGTAAATTGCTGAGCTATAGTTGGTAACAGTAAATAAGAGAAATAAATGCCATTAAATTTCTCAACAGAAAAAAGGGTTATTCAGCTCACTAGAAATTCCATGACTGTGCTGAAACAGCATTAAATGATTGGGTGTATTTTTTATGCAAACGTGAGTCACAAAAAAAGCCACACACAGAAGACTGGCAGCCCTGTCTTGCTGCGTTTTGCCTTCAGGTACAATCCAATCACTCTGACAATTTCTGTTCGGACTCAGCCTTCATCTGATGTGTTCCCCAGTACTGAGTAAGGATTTTTCTCACCTCTGAACTTCTTTCACAGTGCGAGACCATTCTAGGATGCCACGTGCCTGCATGATTATTGTGGTCACTCTTGCTCTTGTTTTGCCTTCCTGGTCTGCTGGACACAAGCACGTTCTGCACTTGGGGCCAAGGGATTTCACCAAAACAGCAAAAAGAGTTTGCTTCATGCAAACTAAAAGGTTTTTATATCAGTGTGTCCTCTACATATTAAAATATGAGAAATACCTCTCTTGGGCAAAGATGCATCTTAACCACTGTCTGTTTTGGAGTCCTGGCTGATATTGCAGCACCTTACCTGCTTCTCCATAACACGGAATTATGAGGCTGCTGCTGGCTCCCCATGGAACTGAGCTTTCATTTGGAATCCAGTGCATGATTTGAGTGCCAGCAAATGAAAGAGATGTTGCTTTGCTTTGCTTCAAGTGGTTGTTAGATCTCCAGACGCTTCTTGATATGCCCATGTTGACTTACTTGGATGAACTCTACAACCACTAGAAGCTTTGCACCCTGTGCTGGAAAAGTATTTGCAAAGTAAAAGTATAAGCAAGTTGAAGTGCAAGTTCTGAGGATCTAACTTGGAGCATGGCCATTAATTACATGAAAGCTGTGGTTCGCATGTCTTTAAGTTAAATATACAGAAGAGGTGCTAACGTGGTTCCAATTTTAAATAGACTTCCACCCCTCAGGTCGCGTGTCCTCGCTCCTGTTGGTAGGAGGCACAAATCCCAGTGGTGTTGGATACACCTAGTGTGCTGTCCCCAAGGTGTGTCTGCTGCTGTGGCTGTGCCCTAGGCTGCTGGAAGGCAGTCCTTGGGTTTTGTGCATCTCATCCTTACTGGCAGAAATCCTGGAAGGAAGTTGTGTTCACTTTCACCTCTGCTTTGTTTAAAAGTACATAAAGAAAACAAACACACGCAGAGCCACAACAGCAGAGTGAGTGCAAATGTTCCCAGAAAGCCCTGGCCTGAGGTTGGCAGATTGTCATATGGGACTCTTCAAGCTCTTAATAAGATCTGATAACGCTCAGTTTAAGATCTCCCATGAATCAGCCTTTGATACTCAAAGTAAAACTCATGTAACCTCTTACATGTTTGAAGCAGCAGAACTAGAACTGGTTTTCTGCTGCAATTCTTTTTATATTTTGCATGTTCATTCCTTGATGGACTAATCTTACACATCCATCACCAAGGGCAAGTGTGTTTCACTGAATTGGCTGCTCGAGGTTGATGTGAGCAATCCCACAGAAATGTCGTGTAATAGGGAACTCTTTTAGAAACCAGGATATTGACAGCTCTATATCCTGTTAGTGTGACTGCAGGTACAGTTCTAACTTGCTTATGCTTATCATTTATTTCCCTCAATGTAAAGAGGTGAGATTTACTGATTAAAAACCTGCTGATTAAAAAATGTACTGATTAAAAAGTGTCTACTATATAGACATTAGACATTAAGCTGCCTGAAGTACAAGGCTGTGACCCTGACCTGGGTCAGAGGTTGCTGCCTCTCAGATGGTCATCCTTAGACTTGCTGACAGAACATCACCTCCCTAAAGTTCTTCCTAAAATTTGTTATTAGACTTTTGGGTTTGGCTCCGTGTTTTAAAAGTCCTACTTCTAAACATTAGAAGTATTTCCTGTGGGTTTGGATGGCCTGTGCCAGGCAGGGCTGGCAGGATGCTGCCGTCAGTGAGGGTGGCGACAGCAGCTGGGGGCAGTGGCCTTTTCACCTGGCTCAGCTGCAGCTAAAACACTGCAGTTAAATCACTTCAGTTAAATTTGTACGATATTTACTTGTGACATCTAGACAAGCCCATAAAGTGTCTCTCATCCATCTGACTGGGAATGTGACAGAGATTCAGTATGATTGTGAGGGAACCTCATGATTTTTGGAATCCAATTGCAACAGCTAATCTGCTTAACTGGAATTATTTGTGTATGATGCTTCTTATTGATCACTAGTTTGAAAAAGATCTTCACCACAACAGAATTTATAAGATTCTTTTAACTAAGTGATTTGACTGAAGATCTTCCAGCTCTGCTCCCAAAGAGAGGGCTGCAGGGGCAGGACAGAGGTTTGATCCATGTCCCATCCCAAACATACACTGAAGCTCCCATGTCCTCACAAGGCACAAAGTCCTAACAAACAAGATTTCACTGGTTCTGTTGGTAAAACTTAGCCTAGTTTCGTATGGGTTTGAGGGATAGCTATGTCCCTGATCTCCTTCAGGCTCTCTAGGTGCTGTAAAAATCTCAGTAAATAATAGCGAGTGCAAAACAAGTTGTTAAAGTGTGGTAGTAAAATGGAACCAGAAACAAAAAGAGGAGGCCTTTGATAGTTTGGGCCCCGGTGCTTATAGTCATTTACCAGCCCTCTTTATGCAAATCTAAAAGTAGCTGCTTTTCAGTAGGCTAAGTTTCAATACAGTTATTTACATTACTAATTCAGAATAGTATTCTTAGTGGAAACAGATTTCAGGGGGAAAATACGCTTCCTTAGAAAAGGAATAATTCTATAACTGAAAAATGTGTGAATATGAGCTAGTAATTGACTGCTCTGGTTTAATCCTTTTTTTAAAAAAAGAATCCCAGTGCTTATGACCTCTAAAACATGCTCTCTCAGTGACCATTAATGGTTTTTTTTTTCTGTCAGGCAATGTTTTTGGGTTTGGGATTTTTAGAGAGATTTTTCAGCCTCCTGCTTCAGCAGTGGTGATGTCAGTTATTTACATTTCAGTAAAATGTTTGTCGTAGCTTTCAAATACATGGGGACTGTAGACAGACAGTGTTTATCCCATTGTAAAGACTGTCAGGAATGGCTGGCTCTAACAGCACACTCAGGCCCCCTATTTATGTTTTATTCTCTAAACTGTTGGGCCCGTTGGGTATGGTGACCACAGCCAGGGTGAGGAGGGCTTCCCCCCCCAATAATACAAACTCTTAATCATCAGAAACTGAAACAATAAAATTAAAAACTGTTGAAGAACTAATGTATGGCAGTGGAGCACATGCGAGCTTTTGTATTTCTTGTGGTAAGTTTTTTCAAATATCTCTACAGAGATTTAAAATTGCCCTGTGTGTGTATACGTGTGAGTATGTGTATATAAATATATATATGACATGTATACACAGACAAAATAGATTTTAGAAGCAAATACTCTACATTATAAAGACTTCAGTATTGTTACTTAAAGTATATTTAAGAATATAGTGGGAATTGTGATTCCCAGACTCTTATACATTTAATTTTGGTGCTGCAGGTGACCTAGGTAGCTGTGTGTTCCTCACATAGCAGAGTGGTGTAGCCATCAGAGAGAAAATTGAAAGACACTGAATGTAATGGCTGGATTTTATTTTTCACTAGAATAAAATTCTGGACCAGCTGAAAGGCAATGATGCACGTTTAAGCTTTTCTTAACCTGCTGTTGATTATATTTGGGCTGGATGTGGCCTTGTTGCTGCACATAATTGTGTTGCTTTGAATTAGTATTAGACGAGACACTGTAATTTGGTATCAGACTTCTGAAGGAAACTTGAGTTCATAAGTTAAACAGGAGTGAGATAAATAGGAAGTGTATTTGATGCTCCATTATGTCTCTGGAAAAATCAGGCTATCTTTATAGCACACAGGCTGTAGCTTGAGGTTTGTGGGGTTTAATTCTTAAATGAAAAAACCTTCAATTGTGAATTAGGAGCAGCAAATTTTAAACCTAAATTTTGGCTAAAAAGAATTGATCCAAGTTGAACTTCATTCTCTTAATCAGCTAAACTCCATAAAGACAAGGATGATCAGTGTCTCTGAAGAAAGCTGAAATGTTATCAGGTGGAGCAATGATTCAGTAATCTTTTCAATATTGATTTTTTTTCCCATACTAAATTATTTTGGTTGACTGTATGAAAAGGAAGACATGGAGAGAAGGCAACAATGAAGGAGTTTGGGAGCTGTGAACGGAACAGATTGTTCATTTCAGAAGCAGAGCGTTTCCGTGGGCAAGCTGCAGTCACTAATTAAGTTTGTGTTAAGGATATTTACACCTCTGGAAGAAACCCAGCATAAAGCCTGATCCATGGACTCATGGAGGGCTGGAGAAATCACTGGAGGCGGCAGCTTATCTGTCACCATGTTACCTAAGGCCGAAAAAGCATCATCATGCATTATATATGAAAAAGGGTGAAAATTACTGTTTTAGTGAATTTACCTGACTCATGGACTAGTGGCTTTACCCACATTTTCTGTATTTTGTGATTTAATGTATATACATGCATCCACACACAGGCACGTTATTTGTGTGTCGTTTAATGTACAGGTTATTCTGTATAGCCCCACAATGGATTCATTCCTCAGTCTGACTGAAGCTTTAAATAGTTACTTAACATTTACCTTCAAGCATTATTATAGCAGTGAAAAGCTTGGTCGAGATTCCAGACTTTTACAGGCAGGTTTGTGATTGTGAGGTGTTTGTATTCCTTGACAGGATGATTTCTGCACTCAGCCCCTTCTGTTTGCTTGTTTATTGAGCATCCGATGTGTCTCCACTAGAGGACACTACTGGCAGAAACAACAGCGGATCCTTTGAATCCTTACCAGTAATGAATCTATTTAGAAGTAGAATTTCTTTTTTGATGTCAGGTTCAGATGTCACTGTGCTTAGAAATCACACAGCTCTTTTTCCTCCGAAGCTGCTTACAGCAGCCTGCCTGCCGGTGTAGGGTGTGTGAGAGTTCCTACCTGGATAATCACTCTATGTCCTGAAAAGTCTTAAACTTGCCATCAGTTCTGTAGGAAAAAAACAGAAGTACACACGTGCACAGTATTCACTTACAAAGAAAGTAGCCACGTGCCCACAGTTCAGCAGCACACTGAGAGGCCCCGTGGTTCGTGCTCTCTGCATCCTGCACGGGTTCGTGGTGCGGACCAGGGTGTCCCGTCCAGGGCTCGAGCGCTTCAGCTTGGCTGCAGTGCAGCGCTGGCAGGGGACCAGCAGCAGGGCTGAGCTCTGGCACAGCTGCCCAGGCAAATTGGTGACTGGGGATGGAAGAAGCTGGAAAGGCCTCCAAGCCCCCATCAGTCCTGTGCCCTTCCCCCCTCCACCCGTGCGACACTGCGGGGGGACCCTGCAGAGCCTTCAGGACTGTCGTGTGTGACCTGCTGCCTTTCTCTTACATGTGTGTGTCTTCTGGCTCCTAGCCATGTGAAGATTTTGATGCATAGTGCACTGGTTTACACCAAAAAGGTTGCTTTTATATCGGGCAGTGGGCATTTCACTGCCAAAATTTTTAAAAAGCGAAATAAACACTCACACACTGCATTAACCGTGCTTTCATCATTATGGGTTTTGTTCTCTGTGAAAGTAATCGCCACTCTTATTTGTTATAATGAGAAGTTAAAACTCTAAGATTCATTTTAGCTAAACATATGATATATTTCTGTGCAAAGAATGGCTTAATTTTTAATCCATCCATTAATTTTTCAACTTGGGATACTCCTGCAGTAGCCAGTTCCAAAGCTATAGTGATGTCACATGAAGGGAAGTCATTAATCAAATGTAAAGCTGAACTATAACTGTTTAAAAAACTATTTAAAGGCAAAATCCAGACTTTATGAAGGGTGTTGAATTACAAAACTTAAAAATAAGTTTTCAAACTCAAAAATAAGGTGTTTTAAAACCTAAAAAATGAACTAATAAGTTTTTTTAAAACTAAAAAATAAGTTTTACCAGCTAAAACTAGAATTCAGGCCCTTGGAATTCTGTATATTGTCACCAAAAATCTGATAATTTTGCTCACACAGAAGGTAACAGGGAATTCTGTATTTATGCTTCCTTTGTTGCAAATGTTAATCAAGTCTTCAGCTGCTCATAGGAAAGTACAGAACCTGAGGCAGAACTCCAGACCTGATAAAGCAGATATAGTGATGGAGAAGCTGAGATGCAAGTAACCCTCCTCAAAAGTAATTCACTTCTTTAAACCCTTTGCCTGAGTGGTTAGAGAATTTTAATGTACAGATGATTAGCACTGAGTGCAAGTGGTGGACAGAGCCTCTAAAACATGACTTGAAGAAAGTTCAGCAGTGTTCAAAGCCTGGAGTATCCATATTGTCCTGCATCTGCCAGCTTATCTCCACATAGTCCAAGCTGCTAGTAGTAGTAAAACATCACCTCCTCTGTCAACTACAGCAGCAGATTTGATAGTCACAGCACGATGGCTGTGGGTTCAGGCTGTGGGCAAACACAGGAGGAGCTCCTCAGGCAGCATTTTCCACCCAAACAGCCTTTTCCTGTCAGTGCCAGGAGGAAGTCAATAGGTCAGGTGCGTGTTGTGTGGTGCGGGTTGGACCAGGCAGCTTTATATCATCAGTTCGTTTGCCTGGAGTTTCTGTAATCTGTGGATTAACCTTTTTCTCAAGATGAACATATAAATAGGAACTTGTTACTAGAGGTCAGCCACAGAATATTTTTTAACTTGTTTGCTGGAGATGGTATTAAAAGGCAAGTTCAGTTCACAGATAAGCTCTGCAGTGTTCTTACTCCAAGATTATTTGGAGGTTAATTTCTGTGCACAGTTAAAAACTGCTGTGGGATGTAATTAAATGCTGTCAGCTTCCAGTGTTGCACTAATTGTGGCTTTTTGCTGTCAGATCAGGCTTCTGCGTCAGTTAAGAACTAATACATCATATCAGAGTGGGTATAATGAATATATATGCATTCCAAGGTATGCAAAGTTTCTTCACTACAGGACAAGCGATATGTTTTATTAAAGTCCGGACACTGATTTCTCACTCTTGAGAAAATGTCCTACACAGGCACATTTCTGCTAATAGGGGACACCGACTTAGAGATCATGATAAAGTAATGATAATTCCAGTTTTTAAGGAAATTAAGGTTTTGTTTAGTTTGGTCTGATGATACATCTATACACATATTTTCTTGGAAGTATTTTTAAAATTCAGCAGTGATTTAAGACCGTCACTTCTGACTTGAGAACGTGTCACGCAGAGGTCTGCTCTGATGTTTTCAGTATCTCACAAACCCACACTGTTTACAGCCCTTTGGGGCTGTCCAGATGGGGTTGTGGGCAAATAGTCCAAGAGGTTACAAGAGAGCACCCAAGGCAATCAGGGTGAAAGCTGTGCTTAGAATTCAAGTGCTCTTGACTGCACAACAGGTCTTTAAACAGCCACCACTCCCTCTCCGTGTGTCCTTTCCCACGTAATTTTAGTGTCTTCAGGTGTGTTTTGGTTGCTCCGGATTTTGTAGTTTAGGTTCAGCTGAAATCAGTGCTGCTTTCTAGTGGCTGACAGCTCTCAGTAGTGACCTGTCAGCCATAGGATTTTCAGATTCAGTGTTGCAAGAGACACCTAACTTTCCTAACTCATTGTGTAGTTTCTTGTCCAATCAAATGCTGAGAGACAACAGGACAAGATCACATAATTGTGCTTTTTATTTACCTGTTTGGGAACTTCTATTTGTGAGATTAAAAAGTCAAACTGGCCTCAGCTAATGGAGCCATCTATGGAGATCCAGGAGCAGTTGTTCCTGGTATTAGGCTTAAACCTCTGTCCTTACTTTCCTCCTTTAATTGATGCACTTACTAGATGCCCTGTGATTTATAAATAGACTAAACATTTATTTTTAATAAAAGCACATGCTGCAATTCTCAGTGCTGTCTTTCAGAATACATATAAAGATAATTCTTACTTTCCCAAACAATAGTGTCTGTTTCCTGTTATGCTGCTTAGCACGAATGAAAGCAGCTGAACAGGTAGCACAGAATTCACTAATTTACCTTTATCTATCTTTCCTTTATGCCTTTCCTGGACGCTTGAAGGTACACAGTCAGGATTGTGAGGGCCCTGTCCTTGTCAGCAGAAGTGTAATAGAGTGCCTCTGTGACTTTACCTTTGAACTGAAAAGCCACGGCAAGAACTTGGAAGGAAGTTGGGTAAATGAGGTTCACCCTGCTCAGCGAGATCATACAGCGAGTCAGTAAGGAGTCCGTCGAATTTGGTTTAACCTCACAACGTGGGCAGATGTTTGGAAGCGGAAAAAGGAATTGAGTATATGATGGCATGGACAGAAATTAGGTTTATGCACACGGGACGTTTAGTGTTTTCAGGACAGGCTTAAGAGTCAATAGTATTGGTATTGTCCCTAGGCCTGAACCAATTTTAAGTCACCTGCCAATAGCAGACTTTTAGAGAGTATAGTAGTAAATGCCTCTCCTTCTTTTATTTTTGATTTAGTTAAAAAATAAGCTAAGCCCCATCTTTCTGTTGCGTTTGAGTGATGTATCAGCCGCTTGCTTTTTCACCCTTTCTTTTTGTTGGTCCTAGATATTTGTCTTCCTTTGCACTAAGTGTGCTCTGTGAAGCTGCAGGTAACATACCTTAGCTATTGAGGTGAAAAGCCAGTATTATCCAGGTGGATTAGATGGTGGAGGCTGAGCCCTGCTCAGGAGTGTGCAAATACTGACTGTTATGCAGGGAGTGAAACACCTTCTGCAGGATCAGGCCCCTTTACCTGCCTGCCTTCAGATGCCTGGTGACCACCCTCTTCTAGATGAAGCCACGGAGATTAGTCAGTAAGGAGAGTAAACACAGAAGCCAGAGGAGCTGCCTGAGCTTTAAGGCTTCAAAATCAGCTTTCAGGCTTCAGAATTTGCACTTTGCTTTGCAGGACAAGGCGGGATGGAGCATTTCTCAGGGCCTCCTTTCTGGGGCTTTAACCCATTAGAAACTCCTGAGGAAGGAGGTGACACAAATACATGATCAGTATATCCTCATTGTGAATGAATATCTCCCCCCAATGGTGTGCAAATGCTACTGAGCCGGTTCTGGTTCCTGTTTTAATCCTAAATTAGTTCTCCGTTGATGTTCAGTGGTTGAAATTTTATTGTGGGTGAATTCACTTGTGTTTGAAAACCAGTTTGAGATTTTCAGATGGGGCAAAGTATTGTTACAACACTAATTTCAGTAGAGACAAGTATTAAAGGGAACAAAATTGTCTATTTTAATAGAAAATATTATTTTGGTGTACTCTACAGTCATTTTCAGTGTATAAAGTTTTATGTCTGGAGGACTACTCAAAGAATGTAGATTTTCTGCAGTCACAAATATACCCTTGGGTTTGTGCATGTAGATATACTTGTGTATTTATTTAAAGGGGGAGGAAAGGAAAAAAAAAAAGGAGTAGCCAGCCCAGGATTCAGTTGTCTGGTTTGTTTTTCTAAGGCAGCTTTGAACTGCATTTCTTAGCCCCTGGCATTTTAGATAGAATCTTCAAACACCAGATAAAAGGAAAGAAAAAAAATTCTTAAGATGGATTTCTACTATATTTTACTAATTAGTTATTATTTCTTCCTTCAGTGAACAGTTTAACAAGTGTAGAATAGAGTTGCACAAGTTTAGTGTGTTGTTTCAGAAATAGAAGTCAGGCTGTTTCAAAGCATTTGGGTTTCAATCAGAAATATTTTCTTCTGAACAGCTTTAGTTCCTGAGGTCTGTTCAGACAGGCTTTCCAGGTCAGCTTCTGATTTGGACATTCTGCAGGACTAGCAGAAAGCATTCTTCGGGTTGATGAAGGAAAAATAATTTTCCTAAATTTCCTTTTTAATCTACATGAAAATATTTATTTTGGAGGTTTGTCTCAGAGGGAGGTGTTTACACCAGAGTATTTCAGTTGGTTCAAAAATATTTCAAATAGTCAACATGTGAGGTGATAAGGTCACGTAGAGCAGAGATGGAAAAGCTGACATTAAATCATTTCAGTTGTTAAAGCTCAGCATTATTTCTGATTCTGCTCTACTTATTAACTAATAATAATACTTTAACAGGGGAAATGTATGGAAGTGAGTACTTTGGTCCAGGACATTGGATGTCACCCAATAACTCTTGCACCAAATTAATAAATTATGATTTAACTAGGATCATATTTTTCTAGTAGATAATCAGGTTTGATTTAAAAACTTCAAATGATTGAGAGTCGACCATATCCTAAGTATATTATGCTCATCATTAATTACTCTTGGCATTAAAAAAAATCATTTTATTCTTACCTGAACTCATCCAGTTTCAGCGTCCAAATATTAGCTGTTCCTGTGCATTATCAGAAATATTCTTCCCATTCTGGTTCTTCCACACTGCCCCATCATATTTTTACTTTCCCTAGCATAAACTAAATTGTACTTCTGTCGTGCCTACTGGTGAGATCGATGTCTCTGACCTCATCTCTTCTGTTTTCCAAGCCTTGCAGTTTGCCCCTGCCCTGTGCAGGGGGGGAGCAGCAGAGCAGGACAGAGGTTTTGGTCTCTCTTCTGTCCTGGAAGTACTGTACAAACAAGCCAAAAGCTGTTGCAAGTTGGTGCTGGCTTTATTTCACTCTGTGTTACTTTGTGTTACCCACTGAGTTGTATAAATACATCAGAGATTTTCCCCCAGTGTGGTTTTATTTCAGCACACAGTTCATATTATGTGACTGCTTTGATGAGTGCAACAAAACCCAGCCAAGTACCAGCACAGGCCAGTTGGCTTTTTCATGGGTTTCTTTGTTGACCATGTTGAGTAGGATGAGGCATATGTGTAAATCACTCTTTTGGAGCTTTGTGTATTTTCCTGTACCAAATGTCAGATAATGAGATGAAAACGTTATATTGAACTTTCTATTTAGTCTGCTCATTTTCGAATTTGCCAAACATACTTGTGTCCCGGGGTAAGTGGTGCTTCTGAGGGTGCCACAGATGCCAAGTCCTGATAAAATCTACCCTATCTTGTTAATGAACACACAAACAGTTGTTCCCCATCTGCTGCCTCTGTCTGAAAGGTTAGGAAGCCCTTCCTTCTTGATCACAAAGGACATAATTATTGTCTGTAGAGGAGTCAAGTACAAAGACAGTCCATCCAGTCTGACTGCTACTACACTGCAGGCCACCAAAGATTAACAGCTGCTTCTCCTTTGATTAGGTTAGGTAATAACAGTTACTTTAGTTAATAATTGGATGGATTCCCAGGCCATGTAATTCAGGTTTAGGCTGTCATTTTTTGCTGGCATGTAGCTGAGCTGTATTATTGGAACAGAGCCTGTAATCCTATTAGTCAGTTGTCACTCAAGCCGTAGGAGAGAAGGGGAATTCAGATCTCTTAAGGTGTTGTAACAGGTAGGTAAATAAGTCAGCCACACTTGCCCAGCGTGCAGGGAGCTGTCTTGACTGTTTGTCACGTATATTTTTTTTTAAAGGATTAATTTTAAGTTTCTAAACACGTTTAATTCACAGTTGATCCATAAAATGGATTCTTATTTCTGTTTACTGTGCAACACATGCATTAGTGTACACACATTTCCCACTAAGTTCCTTGATTCATGCCCTGTTCTGCTGAAGTTGGAGGCTGTGTGCTTCAAATGACAAGTTCACAATGGTCCAGAGACCAAGAATACACACTTACTGTCACATCAGCTGTGTTAGCCTTCCTGCTCTTCAGACAGCACCACTGCACTGCACAACAGTGGGCTTGGGAGGGACAAGGAGAACAAGGCTCTTCTCAGGGATTGGTTTTAAATGCTGTGTCTGCTGTTCTGAGGTCTAAATCTCTGTTGTTGTTTTTCTAATGTTTAAGACACATCTAGGTGGCATCCCCAAGGTTTCTGTGCCTCCTCCTCTCTGTTAAAAAATGCATGGGTGACAATAATAATCATTTTTGCCTGTATGTTCATTTGTCTCTCCTCTCCTGTGTCACCAGGTAGCATCAGAGCCTTGAAATCCTTCTGTATTTACAAGTTAAATTGTTTAAAAATGTTATTTGAAGTAGTTGAGAATTTCTGAAAATATATTTACACTGTTTAAAAGCAATGTGTAAAAACATGTTTATATATTTTCTGTTACTCAAAGAACGTGAATTCCATTATATCAATTGCCTTTGCTGAATAACCCTCCCAGTCTAAACGTGTAGCCACTCAAAGAACAGTTTCTATAGTGAAATTGGGAAATGAGTTTCATAAACAGGAGAGTTCAGTCATTTGGGAGACTATGTTAGAAGTCTGGAGGATTCTTTCAAGCAACAAAACCATGCAATGCTGGTTTAAGCTCTTTTCAAATAGGATTTTAATATTTATTCCCTGCAGGATCTATCATTTTTTGTACTCACATGATGCCTGATCTACTCAGAGCTTTGGTGCCACCAGGGTAAAAGTTGTAGTTACCTGAAAGGGTCTTTCTTTCTGACACAGGTTCAAATGGGGACCAATGTAAATAAGAATATTATGTGAGCAAGGGCTTTGAATAACTGAGATGCTTCAGTCCCCGTCTTTTGCACTTCTGTTATGTTTTAATATGTACCACCTAATGTAAGTAAAACTTTAGCACTATGGGACAGTGAGTTTGTAGCATATTTTCAAGGATATTGGTTAATTTTGGAAAGAAAGACAGATAAATTGGATAAGATAGCTTGCTCCCATATGTTTATGGTCTACCAAAGATTTCTTTCGGTATAAAAAAATACTTAAAATCTGAAAATTACCTCAAGTAGGAATTAATTCAGACATATTTTGTGTGGTTTGCCTACTTCAGAGACAGACTGACAGTATGTTTCAACGCTGGGCGGATTGAATGCTGTGTGTTCTTTTTACATGGCTCACCAGGATGAGGTCTTGTGTCACGGACAGCTGAGGGACAGTTCCTTTTTTCCGTCTTTCCTCTGGTGCCATAGTCCTCAATGTTCACTCTGAAAGCATCAGCAATGCCATACTCAAGTGACTCTTCTGCTCCTTTGTGGACAGGGCTCGTTTTCCCTTCAGTTCCCATGACCTCCACTGGCCCAGGGAGCTGTGCCTGAACCTGGAATTCCTGAAAGCAGGACACTTGCCAGGTGTCCAAGGTCATTCACAAGCACCGCATACCAGCAGCTGCTTTGGGATCAACATTGTCTTCCAGTAAATGGGTTAAAAGCCCTTGGGGTTCTCCATCTTAAAAGAATCATTGGAGATAAATATATTAAGTATCATGCCAGAAGTTATGTATCCCTTATCTCCACGTGGCAGTTTTATAGGCCTCTGTAAGCACAGGGAACAAATACTGTGCTCCTGGATCTTCCCCAGCTTTGCTGCTGGTTGTACTTTTACTGAGTGAAGACTTTTCCCCCTCTCTTCCATGCACATAGGTAGGGATTTATTTTCATGATGGATAAGTGTCAAGTGCTAATGAATTTTTACGGGTAATCTAGAGAAAGGAATAATAGGACATAGGGCTAAATTATATAAAATCAGGAGAGATTATAAACTTGCTTCTGCTTGATAGAAAACTTCTGCTTGCTTTAAGAACTGGAAGTTTTAAAAATGTAAATGTGTATTTTGACAGGTATCCTTGTGTTTTAGTCAAGTATTAGACAAAAGTGAACCAGGCACTCTGAAAAAAGTCTGTCCATAAAAGAAGTGATGCTCCAGGTTGAAGTGGAAGGAGAGCACATAGGAAATCAAATAGCTTCAAAAGGTTTATATTCTTTTTGAATATATCACAATCTCCTCTCAGAACAGGGAGACATTGTTGCTTCTTTCAGTGTGGCTCTGGTGACTGATTCAGGGTGGAGGGAAATTCCTTTCTGGACACTTCATTACTAGATATTTATGGAGAAAAGAGGAGTTCTGGAAAAAAAATCACAGCTAAGAGAAGTTCGCGTTAAAAAAATATAAAAGAAAAGGTTGGGTTTAGCATTAAAGACTATATGGAGTTGAGAAACAAGCCAAGTGGGAAAATGTAACAGTGTACAATTGCAAGAATGGAGAAATTGCAGAGGGGAGAAACAAAATGAGTGCAATAAATGGGATATAACTCAGAGTAATGGGATGAAATAGAGAAAGGGCATATTTGGTCTAAATGACAGGAAAGACTTCTTGCCACGAGAGCTAATAGGTTGTGGCATAATCTCCCATGAGAAATAGGGAAAGTGAGAAGTGGAAAGTGCTGGGCACATTTAAAACTGGAGTAGCACTAACAAATAGGCTGCAGCAAATAAATCAGCAGCATCACGTCGATGTTGTTGTGCTGCACTGCCACGGCCAGACACGCTGAGATCCTGCAGTGCCCAGGCCCTGTGTCCATTACCAGGGAAAATGCACACCTGAACTCACAGAATCCCTCTTGACACCCGTGGAGTTTTAGGCTGAAGTGGACATGGATAGGTTGGGAAGGCCCCCGGCTCTGTCTGGAGGAGCTGCCCCGCTCTGCGGCGCTGGGGGAGCGGGTTTGGGAACTGTGGCCCTGAGCCAAAGGTGCTCAAATTGTATCAATAAATAATGATTTGTGGCAGGACTGTTTCTTTGCTGTTTGGGTCTTTTGCTTACGGCTCTATCAGGAGTTTAGTGCAAAGTGTTGTTTGGAGCCAAGGGTGGCTTAAGGAGGCAGGTTTTGGGGGGGTCTTTTTGATGGAAGGGAGGAAGAGGAAGCGGAGGAAGAATATATGAATGAAACTCAAAAATAACTCTTCAGTTAAGGCACACACTGGGCTAACTGAGCTAAAATTAACTCCTATAAGTTATATTTATCAGTTAGCCTGTAAGAAATCAGTGGTTTATTTTCTTAACTGCTTGGTGAGTTGGCACAGGGATTTCCACTCATTTAAAGCCAGTTATTCCTTTGAAGGTAAATCTTTTGGCTGTCTAAAAATCTACATGAGGTTCATATTAATTGTGGAAAATGCTTTCTTTTTTGAATATCTGGCTTCTGTGAACAGTTTTTCTCTACTAGGAACTTAAATGCAGTGTAGCTGTTTGCTTGAAAGAAACTTAGTGGAGAGAAAGTTGTATGATTAAAAAAAAGGTAAGGTATATACTTTTGTGTGTAATGTCTGATCTCCCGGGGGCAAACGTTGTCCATCTCAGTCATATTGTAGCTGGTGAATTATTTTTCTAGTTGTTCAAATAAAGATTTTATTGTCAGTCACTGAAAGTTTTTAGTGCTATGCAGTCTGTTACAGTACAATACATTCTTTACAGACTAAAAATAATTGTGTATATAGAGGACTCTCCGTTTTTCCCCACATGCCAAGTGCTTGCAGCTTTGGGGGAAAAAAGAAGAAACTATTTCTTATTAACTAGAATATCATAACCAATGACAAAATCAAGATGATCAAATACAAACTGCCCATAAAATTATACAAAACTAGCAACTTAAAAGTAGAGGAGAAAAAGATCTTACCTGTTTTAAACAGTAGGATATAAAAGCAATTTTGCAGGAAAGGAAAAGGGTGTCAGTTCTAAAATCCTAGACCTGTTCCAGCAAAACCTCAGGCACTTGCAAATGGTGAGAATAATGGTAAGATGGTGTTTAAATGTAAAATTCTATGAAGTGGCAGTTCCAAGTGGACACCAAGGATGAAGAGATCTGCCTAAGCTATTTTATGCACTACTCATACTAGAGGTTGTCTGTACTTTTTTAAATCGTATATACAAAGCAATACAGTAACAAAGATAATAGCAAACAGATAGAGATTATCTTCATTAAAATCCCATAACTGTATGTCATTACAGAAAATACTGTGTTCAAGTGCAGTACTTGATATGTACATATGACAATTGAAAATAGGTAAATATGAAAATACTTGTACATATGATAATTGCCTAAAATAACCTCAGAATTTCAACTCCTGCTCTGAAGAGTGCATGAGCAGTGAAATGCTATTTTTCAAAGGTGTTCAACATGATAAATAAATGTATTAAGGGCTTCCTGCATTGGGAAGATCCACAGCGGTTGGGCATACCTTTTATTTAGCAATTTCTTTAATTTCTGTTGGTTCTCTTCTGTGTTTGTGTTTCTCTAGAACACAGCAGATAAAATCGCGTTCCGGGCCGCAGGAGGACTGACTGCCCTTGAAAACGTTCTGCAGATGGTGACTTCTCCCACCAACCTGAGCGCAGCTTCACGGGTTCCCTTAAAGTGAGTGTGATGGGTCCCTCATCTGACGCTTAGAATCGCTAGAATATTCATTTCGTATCTGCTGCTTGATTGCTGCTTCTTCTCATAGTCCCCTGCTGAACTTCAGAATAGAACTCATGCTGTACTCTGCGCTGCCCTGGAAGGGGGAAGGCATTTCCACTCACCCGCTGGTTTCCTGCTTTGAGCTCTGATATATTTGAGCAGCAGCATCCCTGACTGTACAAAATGAGAAAAGACAAAACTGTGTTTAACAGAGGAGGAGATACATATCTTTTGAAGTTAGTCTGTCAGGATCTCTAGTGGGAAGCAGGAGAATTTTTTTAAGGGTTGTAATTCACTGGAGTCTGACTGCTTTTAAAATTAAATAGTTGTAAGATGCTGCTAGCTGAAAGGGCTCCTACAAAAACAGGTAAAACAAAATTCTTGTGGATTAGAGAAATTCCTCTTTATAGAATGTGTGAATGGAGAGGTTTAAATGCCTAATCCCTAAAAAAAAACGGTGACTACGCTGATAACTCAAAAGCGTGCTCTTTTCCCCAACCTCTGACTGCAGTTTTTGTACAGTCAGAAGCACATAGGTGCTTTCAGAGCACAGCTAGGCATGGTTTTAGTACAAGAGGAACGAAGCCCAAGATATCCTGTTGTGTGTCATTGTTGTCATTTGCGTGTAGATATATTGAAATATTGGAATAATTGGAATTTATGCACTACATTGCAAGAGTCTGGATTAAACTGGCCATAATATGTTGCAGGACAGGTGTGAAGTGCCAGGAAAGAGCACTAAAGAAAAAACATGCTTCTAAAGATATATCTTTAATTTGCCCTTCAAAGAAAATAAATAAAATTCCTGCCTTCCCAGTCGTGCTGAATGCAGGTGCTGGAAGCCCAGCCAGCTCCACCCGTGAGCAGTTCTGAGTTGGGTCCATGGTGAGCAGCTCAGGGACAGCTTTTGGACTCCTTCTTTTGCAGAGTCTCTAATTTTGAGTTGTCTCATCAATGTGGGATAAACTTTGCAAGGGAAAGGCTTGCACTGTGTGCCCACATAGCGTAGATTCAGCCTTAAATTCTTAGAATGGGCACCTTCTATATATCTTCAGTTTTTGTTCTTGCATTTTAGGAGTAGTCTCGCTTCGTTGAGAAGGTTTGAGAACGTTGTGTTTACATTACTTAACACATTGTGTTTGAAGTTTGTTAGACAGTCTGAGGATATATTAGTTTTCGAAGGAGCTTGTGTGCCAATAAATAAAACCCCATGTCAGCCACATTTGTATAACAGAAATCACATCCAAAGAGTTGATTAGAGCTTCTCCTCTCTGTGACAGTTGCTGTCTATCTCATACCCATTTCAGACCAGTGGTTTCTCAGATTCTGGAACCTGTTCATGACTGAATTATGAAAAGAATTTTTGCATCTTTGAAAAATTCTCTAAACATTGTTTTATTAACACAAGTTTTCCACTAGTTGTATTTTCAAAAGAAATATTGGGGCAGAAAAGAGATTAATATAAACTCTTCTGACAGCGTTGTATGTTAAAAACATCTTCTGAAGAGCTGTGCTGCACTCCTGAAATAAAGTGTTTAATTCAACTTCACAGCAAACTGCGCTCTCCAGTTTGTAGTATTGAATTTGGGAAGTTATACATCAAGTTGCACATAATTTGACACAGGATCTTGCTCTCTAAAGCTTATTGCTCTTGCAGGAGTTTTCTGCAAGTCTGATTGCTTGAGTCTGACTTAGGGAGTCTGGAGTCTGCTGGAAGTGTCCCAGGGAACTTGGTGTTGCTGCCTGGGATGCAGAGCCTCCTCTCTTGGTATTTTGTGGTCTTCTTGATAGAGAAGAATGTTTTGTGCAGAATCTGCACCTCAACTGTTGAGAGCGAGCAGCAGTTCCAGAGGGTGGGACTTGCTATGAGCAGTTTGAGCCAGGCATAAACCATGTTCATGGGAATTGCTATGGTCTCACTGAAAGGATTTAGCAGATTTTTTCATATACAGAGTGGTTGAGGGAGGTTCAAAACCGAAGGATAATCATGGAATATGTTTAGTTCTTTAAATGAGGGAGAAAATTCAGATTGCATTTCTCCTCATTTAATTTTGAAGTGAATTAGCAATTATTTTTCTTTCTTTTGTGCAAATATCATTTATCTCCTGACTTCTTTCAACGTGAATCTAGTGAAGCGGCAGTTTTCTCTGTTTAAAGACAAGGCAAAGCCCTGTGGAAAGAAGCTGAATTAAGACCTTTCATGAATTGCCCTGCAGTCTTCCCTGAGCCAAATACACTTAGCTAAAGGACACTACTGTACTTCAGATTGTTTGTGTGCTTGTGCAATGTTTAACCATTTGTACTCATCCTAAATTGGGCATTTGTCTGTTGCTTTGTGATGAGGATAAGCTATTTACAAGTAGGTGAGGAGATTACACGGGCTATTATCTACATCTCTCTTTCTCCAAAATCCAGGCAGTATGGTGCAGCTCAGAACTTTAATCCCATGTCTACAAGATAAAGCTTTATTATCAGAAGATTTAACAATGTGCCTGTTGTTTTGTGCCACTGTCCAGATTGGTAGTTAGAGCAGCAGGACGGGAAATGCTGAGAGAGAGACGTGACATTTATGGGACAGATGATACATTTGGTGTTGGGGCAGTTTTTCTGCCCTTCAGATAAATCACTGAAAAAGGGAAAGAGAAAGCAGTGGGTCATAGTAAGTTTTATTATTAGTGTTAACATAAAAAATTAATGTCCAGCCGTGTTGTTTTTTAAAGCAGCATTCTGTAATTTTCCAGGATTTGTTCAGTTCTCCACAAAATTAAGACATATTCAGCAGAAGTTCTAAAGGCTTCAGAGCCTTAGGGTATTTTTCCTACACTTCCACTGAAGAGCAGATGGGAGCTGCACAGCAAAACAATTTATTGCCAAGAGATGAGTCTCATCCCCTCAGTGTTCTTGCACCTTTGCTATGGGCAACTCATTTAGCCCCTTTGTGCCCTGACACCTCACTGGCCTTGACACTCCAACCAACCTGCTACCAAATGAGGCTTGTAGGGTTTGTTTAATTAACATTTGTGAAGTACTTTGAGTTCCTTGGGTGACCAGTGTTTTAAAATAGAAATTGGCAGTAGTGTAAGGAACAAAGGAGGACTTCTGTTACAAATTGACGTATAATTCAGGTTTATTATAATGTATCTTCTATATTCATACAATTTCTTGCATCATTTATTTAAAGCAAATATTCTGGGGGTAAAAAAGCTCAAACCATAATTACACACATAAGAAACTAGTTCCCCCATAATAGTCTGGATGGAATTGATACAAATTACTTTTTTCAGTAAGAACTATTTTGAACTAAGAACTGGTTTTATACCTTGTTCTCTGTAGTTTTTACTTAGGTTTATGAGCAGACAGTCTTAAGCTGCACTGTTACTGTACATTCAGTTTTATAGGATTGTTCACAACTTTTTTTACGTGAAATGCAGAACAAGCTTTCTCGTTTTCTTGTAAGGTTATTCCAGGTAGAGAAAATTAGCAGTTGGTGCAGAGACATAGAGACACTCTAAAGAGAATGATCACTGTGCAAATTCAACATGTGAAACATGCAGCATCTGCCCCCTCCCGTGGTGTATTCCTGCTGTCTGTCTCAGCTGGATCTCAGGCTCAGGGCTCAGGAATAAAGAGGTGTTGCCCTCATGTGCTACGCAGGAACAGGTTTGATTATTGAAAGCAGCTCTGTGAAATGTTATGAAACTTCTGGATTGAGAGCCAGGTCTTGCAATGAAATGATTGATAAGCCAAGGACTGGAGAATTTTGGTAAAAAACTTTCAAATTCCATCCCACCTGTGAATATTGGGACAAATTAATTGTTTGGTTGTCACTTGTCATCGAACACTTTATTCATAAGTACAGCAGCATTTCAGAATGAAACTCCACTCTGGTTTTGGAAGTGTCTTGAAGCAGAATTGATGCTGAGTTTTGTCTAAATTTTATAATGTTTAGGTTTGTATCATTTCACTGCCAAATTGAACTTTTTGGCTTATTTTCTTCATTGATAATCAAAGTACATTCATTTATAGTCTTCAGAAGTTGTAATTAATATGGAAAACCTTTACACTTGAGACAGGTTAATTGTTATATGTTGATGCCCTGATTTTTGTAAAGCAAAAGTTAGGTTCTTGCCTCTGTATCCTGGTGCAATGTCATGGATTAGTTTTGTGTGGTTGCACACTGTTGATGCCTCAATATTTTTATACCAGGCAAATTGAGGAAAGTGAAGATGTGCTGGCAATATAAGAAATTTCTGTGCAGGCGTATAAACTGTTGAGATCTAGCTGGAGTAAAAGGAATCCTCCTCCTTTTCCTTGTACTCATGTAAAACAAATGTAACATACACATGCATATTTTTGTCTAGTTTAAGGACAGATTTCTGTTTGGCTCAAAGTTTGTGTACTATAATGAGTGTGTTATAATTGGATTTACTCTGGAGGAAAGCCTTGCTTCAGAGGGCAGCCTTTCTGTGGGGCTGGGGTTTACAGAGCTGTAAAGCTGATTTGTGGGTGTGATACAAAGTTTAGAGCAACATCAGTAATCAATAACCACCTGCTTCACGGGAGCCTCGGGCTTTAGGCCTTCCACTGATTTTGATATCTCTTGAGATAACAGGTTTGGAATTAAGAGCAGCTAAGAACTTCCAAAAGGGAAGAGACTGACTGGAAATGCGTTGAGCTTTCCACCCCGGCCCATTTAACGTGTGTTTAAATAAAGTTGTGGCTTTGCCATTCGCAGCCCCTCGCTTGTCTCCGAGGCCTTGTGCAGAAATGGTGACAGTTGACAGCTGTTGTTCCCTTAATAAGATTAAAGTAAAGAAATTAGTTGTGCTGTCTTTAATCTGCCATTTAACACTGTGAACCACCTGGGGACACTTCTGTGGCGACACTCCCAGTGCTGAATTCCAGTCTCACCGTGGAGCCGCCGCAGCGCTCAGCGCCTGCCGTGACCAGAATGCGTTCAGACGAGCCGTAGTTAGCAAGCTTACAGGATCAATTAAATGAACCCTCTTTATTGTTGTGAAAAATTAATTTGACATCCATTTGCTTACAGCACCTTTTCAAATTGCATTATTGGAGCCTCTGAAAACACAAGTATTCTTTCTGACACGGGGTTCAGCGGGGGAATACGAAAGCGTGATGTGTTGCTACCGTGGAATTTGTTCCTTACATAAAGTGGGAAGTTCTTGTGGTTTCAAATGTAAAATAAATGATCCTCTTAGGAATTAGGAATCCCATATATCAAAAAGCATTTATTGCAGTGATTTAACTAAATCACCTCAGAACTCTGAAATGCCATCAAAATTAACCTACAGAGTCATATTTGACACTTTGGATGAATTATAATGTTTATATTGAAATGGGATTGATGTTTATTTTAGAAGAGCTGATAAAATGAGAGAAGCTGATTTGAAGCATCTTCTCAACAGAAAATAGAGACTACCAATATAGTTTCACCTCTTTCTCCCTGTGAACACACCTCCACAGGGGAATAATCTTCTGTGAAAGGTAGAAGTAAGTGCCTAATGAAAATATTTTTCAGCATGAGGGAAGGGAACTAAATACCTTTATATAATCAGGATAGAAAAAGAGAATGGTATTGTAAGGCAATTAAAAAATGCACATGAAGCATGCTGCTTAAATTATCTAGAGGGTAAAATTTATGTGAAATAGGTGAAAATTAACGTGCCTTTGACCAAAAATTAATTACTTAATACTATTTTCACATCATGTGAACTGGAGATTGAAACTAATTTAATTTGACAGAGTAAAATTAATTACTAGTACAGTATAATAATATAGCTTGGTGATATGGTGGTGCTCAGAAAAGGAGGAAAAATATAAATGTTCTCTTGTTTCTTTTCTGAGTTCAAAATTATTTCTCCAGCTGAAGCAAAGACAATCCAGACATACAAATGAAAAAAATTTTACTCTAACTTCTCTGGCCTCTGAGCATGTCTGGCTTTTCTTAGCTTGAGAAATACAATGTCTGTGTGTGAGATGCTTCCATTTCAGCTCTGGAGAGCCAGGCTGAGTGACCAGATGCCTCAGCGATGAACACAAGCAGCCAGTAAAGCAGCTTTCCTTATTGTCTAAATAATTTTGTTGTTCCATAAAATATTTTAGAAGAAGGATAAAGCGTAAAACTCGACTCTAGAAGTATGTTGAATCAGTCTGCAGCTTGTTCTGTGAAATACCAGCTTTGATGACTTCAGTACAGTAACTTGGTGTTTGTTGCAGTCCCACTTTTGTATGACCTTTCAACAGTGCTCACAATTTATTTTCTTCTCTGCAGCTTATTTGAACTTAGTCACATTTTTTAACATGTTGAAAAAACCCCAACAAAGTAAAAATTCTTTTCCTTTTGGTTTACTTTAGACAGACAACTCGAATGTCTAGCCATCTGTATTTATTATTGGATATATTTATGATGCATTTCTGTTGTGTGTCTGTGTGTGTGTTTGTATATTCACAGTGATAGCTTTTGTAGTAAGCAAAGTTCAAGAAATGAATTTTATGTTTATTCTGAAAAAGGATTCTCTCTGGTCAGATTAATCTGCTTTGCGAGTATATTCTGTAGGGCTGGTCCCTGTTTCCCTGCAAGTCCTGTTTTGAGAACCCTTTAATTGGAGCAGATGGAAATCACTGCATGTGATGCAAAGAACAGTTGGACACGTGCTCAGGATTCCGTGTTCTGACCGCTGCAAACCTCTTCCCCCAGCCGTAGGTGTGGGGCAGTCGATGCAGTGGTGCCACGCCGACACTTCCAGGCTCTGCAGTGGCTCACAGGGTGTCAGGAGGATGGTTTGGGCAGGGATTTCTCCTGCCGTTTTGCTTGCTCAGGACAAGTTCCTCCATCATCCCCATTCCTTACATTAGTGCCCAGGCACTGCTCTGAGCTTCTCCCTGAAGCTGCTCCTGGGAATTGCTGGGAGTGACTTACACAGGGTTTTGGTCTTGCAGGTCGTGCCAGGAGAGGGACCTTATACCCGAGTTAATTGTGTGCTACAGCCGTAAGCCACAAAAAAATAATATTACATATCCAAATTATGAAATTGGCTGATATTCTGTGGAAGTTTTTGTACAAGTTTTGAGTACAGAAGAGTCCATACAGCACCCATACAGTACATGACTTCTGACAAGTAGGGCCTTACTGGTTTGAAGTTATTAATTATATAATTGATTTCATTGAAGGTATTAGTTCTGTTTGGAATCCCAAGTTGGAGAAAATGAATGTGAATTGCTGAAAGGTTGTTTTGTGATGTGCTGCCATTTGTTTGCTTTCAATTTACTGAAGAAAAAAGCCTAAAGTTCTAATTTTTCTTCCCTTCTGACTTTTTAGGTCACTGTGCAGTACAGTAAATGTTTACAGCCTCACCTGCAGCAACTGCATAGAAAACTGCACCTATGTTCTCTTCAGTAATAAGATCACTTCTCTGATGGACCTGTTGATACACCAGTTTACGGTATGTAAAACAGGCTTTTTAATTTTGACATTTTTTGTATGCTTCCCAAACATTTTTAAGTATTTAAAGTAAGAATGACAGGAGATAAATGAGAATAAAGGCTTGAAAGAATAAGATTCTTTTGTTGTATGTATTTGGTGGCTGTATCTACTATACTCTATAGAGATGGGTGTATTGGCTTCTACTAATACGTTCTGCAATAACATGCGTACCAGGAACTCTACTGAGTGGATATTGTTCTATTTTTAACATTTTCTGAGGTTGTTTTCTTTAATTCACTCTAAAGAAATATTTAAAATGCAGAATATTGTGAGTTGTCCGTGTGTATTTGATTTCTACTTGTTTCAGTGTCAGGAATCCAAGTCAGGTCAATTTGTTGCCATAGTCTGATTTGCTGAAGTGCTTAAATAGCAGGACTCTTTAACGATGAAAGTTTTAATTTTCCGATGTTACATCTCATTTGAAATGTCATTAAATATTTTATTTGAAAACTCATTTTTAATTCATAGTGACCTGCTCATCATAAGATATTTAGTCTTGGTTTTCTGCTTATAAATTGTGTGTATGTATTTTCATGAGCCAAGCAGTTTGTTAATTGAAAAGTTATGTACATACTTTTAATAATTTAGGTGACGCTGTTGGAATCAACAGCCACAGGACCGTTGACGAACACTTTAAAAACATAGTCCGAGGGTCCTTGACACAAAGACAACCCAAATGCAACCTGTGCATTCTCCTCTAAGTAGCTGCCAGCTCATTGTTCCTCACCAAATCTTTCCAAGAGGATTCCAGGTATTAGGTTTCAGTTGTGCTTAGTGAAAGGTGTGTGTGTTGTGCTGGGCACTGCTGGCTCTGCGGGGCTGGGGGTGATTACAGCACAGGGGAAATCCCTCAGCACTTCACAAGTGACAGGATTCACTCTGCTGCCAAACCCCTTCCCTTCTCTCACTGTAGCTGCAGAATGACCTGCACTTTTCCTGAAGGAATACAGAGGGTGTTTCTTAGGCAAAGTTGGCCACCTAGAGCTCAGAGATACTGCAGAAGGATGATTTACTTCAGTCTGTTGCCAAATACTACCCTTGAATTGCAGCAAAACTGTAATTAAAGCTTAATGCTTCCCATGATCCACAGTGGACTTTTCTTTCCTATGCATAAAGTCTCTTATGTTCTCTTCATGCAAAATTGGCCCTTAAACCAGGATATCTTCATAGTTCCGTGAGGTACCTATGTGAGTACAAAACCCAAATACAGTGCTGCTTTTCTAACCCTGATTTTTCTCTCTTGAAAATATAATAAATCAGATCGAGTTGGAATTTTTCTTTTTTACGAAAAAGAAGTGTACAAGAAGAGAGCAGCTCCAAATACCAAAATACTGAAACACACTCCTTCAAAATATTTAACTGCTTCCAGTTTTCCTGGTTTGGTGAGCTGGATGATGCAGCCTTTGCCCATGTTGTGTGTATTTCCACTCACTGTTGGAAAATGAAGCCCAAGTGATACCAGTAATAAATGAAAATGATAATAATAAATGCAAATGAAAATTTGTAAGGTTTTAACAGTTAAACAAGTATGCCAGTATTTACTTAATACAGAAAGAGAAAGAATCTGATTTTGAGAAACATTTCAATATAGTCTCGAATGCATCCAGTATGAACCTCATTTCCAACCGGTTTAATGTGGGTTTAATTTTGGTTTTATTCATCAATCGAATGCAGTATCATCTTCACTACTTCAGAAGCTGTACATTTTAAAGAACAAAATTTAAAACAGTCACTTTTCATTGGTGACAAAATGTTCAGTTTTCCCTATACAGTTGTAACATTTTTCTCCTCAAAATATTGCTTGAAGCGTTATAAAAAGAAATCATTTCTCCAATGAAAGTACCAATGGAAAATTATAGAATAACAAATGGACTGTGTTTATCTTTTTTTTTTTTTTTGGTGACATCCAGCCTGCCCAGGTTAGTAGTTTGAAGTGTCCTGTTTAGACCTTTCCTTATCTCCTGCCTAAACAGACTGGTAGGAAACCTTCTGCAGACTTTACCTCCCATCTGAGCTTCCTTAGCCTCCTTAGCTCAGGTAATGCCTCAGTCGGTGTGTCTTGAGGTCAGCACTGGTGTTTCCTCATTTCCGTGATGAATGGATCAGACCTTCCCACCCACATTGACACAAGTCCTGTGCTCGAGCTGTAGCTTCATTTATTTACAGATTCTGTCTCTGCTCCTCTTTGTCTCCTATACCTAGAAGACAGTTGCAAAATAATGGGAACTTTTCTAATTTTATGTTTGGGAAGATTTCACACTGTCAAAGCCAAGTAATTAATAGGGCTGTAAGCACTGTAATGACAGTTTTTTAGTTTGGAGTTTTTATTTCCAGTCAAGTGACAGCTATCATGTACTTTCCACAAAGATAGCTGAAAAGCCATATGTATAAACCATACCTATCTGTGTGATATCACGACAGATCACTGTGATTATTTTTTGAGGCAATCTTTAGATGCAGAGTATCTGAAAATTCTAAATAAAACATCATTAGTGAGTGTAAAAGCCTATACAACAAATATTGCAATTTAAGTGGCAATCAAACAAATGTAGAAATCAAAAGTCAGTTGCGTGTTATTTTTTCTTCTCGAAAACACAGTGCTTAAATCTGGACTATATTATAGGTAAATGGCCTAGGAAATCTTACTGGGTTTAAGTTAACGTGGCTATCTAGTCACAGGGAAGTAATTTTTCTCCTCTGTTTCTTCACTGGAATTTGCTGCTGTTTAATTTGGGTACTTCAGAATGACAGTATCCATCCCATTGCAGTTTATTTGTGCTCAGGTTTTTTCATCATCTCTACTGCATCAGAAAAATGCAGGTCCAGGTTTGCACTGATGGTGACAAGAATTGTGAAATCCCGTTCCCTTAGGCCCCAATAACAAGACCTTGTGGAGGGCAGTACATCCTGAAAGCAGGGCTGGAGCAGAAGGAAGTTATGACATGCTGAAGTGTTTAGGGGTAGGGAATTTAAAAAGTGGCACCTTCACCTGCACCATCCTGAGCCCATGCACTTCCTGGGCCTTTTCCATCTCTTTAGTTCACTAGTCGCTACATAGAAAATCTGGCATCTTACTCATACTATTTTAAAAGTATACATTTTTCAGAGTGTTTTTGAGGCAAGCCCAATGACTACACGTGCAAAAAGTACAAAATCGCCGCTGACAATGGGAGCAGATAAAATAAGTGACCAAATGAAGAGAAATTGGGTGCTTCAAAAGATTTGAAGTTGTTCCATTTAGGTTTAGAGACTCTGTATTTAAAATTCTTCACAGCTGTGAAGGACTATGCTTTTTACAAGATAAAAACATTAATGAGTTGCCAGTGGCAGAGCTCTACGTCGCTGACTGGGAAATATTTGGTGTTTTTCGTCAGCACAGAAAAAAACTCTGATATGCAGAGGTATTTTGGTGACATGAGTCAGGAGGGAGTAACATATTTCAGCTATATTAAATGTGTGCCTAAGTGCTTTACTGGATTGGGGCCATATTGTGCAGCATCTTACAGGATTAAGCCCTAGATGCTGGGCAGAGCTGAAGAGCTTATGGCAGCTCTGCACAGGCATGGGAATCCCTACACGAGGGGAATTCTCCAAGGAATAACTCTCACAGTTGTATGGAGACTGTGCCAGAGCTGAGAGTCTGGTCTCACCGGAGTGTTCTGATTCAAGAACTGACTTAAAGTAAGTAGAGTCCTGGTTAAGCCTGACTTAGTCTGTCATCATAACAGCTAAAATCGTAATTGGGTACAAGTTACGTTGAGATGTTGGGTGTGTCAAATAATTGGACAACAGTTACATTTTTCCTGATTTTCTTTTGTGATTTGAAAATGTTTTATACCAGTTACTCAACAAATCAGTTTAAGTGTGTAATCACATCTGTAGATTTGTGTCACTTAAACTACTAAACCTATTAAACCTCAGATTTATGGAATGTTTGAACATTTACTTGTCCAAAGCCCGTTTTCAACGCACAATTTCTCTGAATATCATCAACTCCTTGTGAAATCAACACAAAGAAACCAGAGCTTGAAAGCTTTGGTAATTACACTATTAAATCTTAAGATTTCCTACCCCTTGCTTGATATAATAATCAACAAGCAAGCACCCCGATTAATTTTGCTTCTGCGAGCACACCAATTAATTTTGAACATAAATCTCAACACACTTTCACACTGTCCCATTAATTACTTCTTCAGTAAAAGAGCTGATCTTTTGTCACTCATTTGAGTTAGTATAAAAGGAAAATGTAAAAGGAATTAAGTTCAAAATTACCCATTTTCTGTAAAATAGTATTTCCTTC
Source organism: Cephalopterus ornatus (assembly GCA_013396775.1). Classification (NCBI taxonomy): domain Eukaryota; kingdom Metazoa; phylum Chordata; class Aves; order Passeriformes; family Cotingidae; genus Cephalopterus; species Cephalopterus ornatus. Next base: position 43,923 of record VZRE01001839.1, read on the forward strand.
TATCTCTTCTCTGACATACACAGTATAAAAAACCCCCACACTTGTTCTTACTTTCTATTAATACACACACACATTTTCCCCAAAAATTGAATGTGAAAAATGAGCTCTGCAACAAATGATTCTTTTAAGTGTCAGATCTATTTATTTTACAAACTAGAAAGAAGAGTTTAATTTTGAAGCTTTTATAGATAAGGGCTATATACTTGGAAAATAAAACTCTCATATGTACATTGAACTAAAAGACAAAAATAGACATTATCAACCTACAGCACTGTTCATTACAGCAAATGGAAGCCCCTGCTGCAAAAGATTATTAAATCATTAAAGATATAACATATATAATTTTTTATCTTGGGTGAAAAAGCAGTGACTAGCATTTGTTAGCGATTTTTAAAACTTAGTGTTACTAGTACAAAGTTGCCACATTTAAATTGATTTACATGTTGCAAAGCTTAATCCATCTGTGTCAGTGGGCAATTGGAATCATTAGGCTTGAATTATTGCAATCAACAAAAGTTACTGGAGCAACGTGGTATTATTTTTCCTATTGAACTTGAATAAGCAGCTAAAGACTTCTCACTTGCTCTCTTGGCTTGGCACCAGAAACAGACCATTACAATGAGTTTTAAGTAGCAGCACAAGGCTCAGAGGTAATGAATAATAAAGAAATGTGCATGTTGTTCTTTGTCACCAAGTGTTACCAAATCCCTCCTGATACCTATACAGGGAGGACTGGTTTTCTCTGCCCTTGCTTGCATATACTGAGTATAAAATGATTTTAACCTGGACTGAAAGTAAGATTTCAGCCAACATTGATCCCTGATGACAGTGTTGGAAGCCTCTGGCTGTCGGTAGCTCCACAGAGAGGTGTTGGTGTGTGGAACCAGCAGCATCAGGCACCAGAGATGTGCCAGGAGCCCCGAGTCCTGACTGATGCATCTGCACTGCCAGTGCTGTGCCTGTAACACTGCAGGACTTCACACACACTTCACTGACTGTTTGATCATACCAGGGCAGGTTAAATCATCTCGAACTGCAGAAATGAACAAATTTAATTATTTTTTTAAAAATTATGCTCTCCAGGACGATTTCCTTCCAGATCTGTATCCTGCATATAGATCTGTCTTCAGATTTACGTGTTGTACAGCTCAGCTTCGCTCTTGGAGGAGCGGGCTCTAGTTAATGATTTAGAAAAATGGGATTCCTCTGAGGTCTGCTCGGAGAGGAGCTGTGTGTTGTGCTTCTGACGTGACTGCCAAGTGACTGACCTCTGAGGGACAAGTGCAGTGGTCATGGGGTGATGTTTTATGCATAAGAACACAATCATACTAATGACATACTCTGCTGCTGTAAGGCTTCCTTCAGGTTTTCAGACACTTCTTTTGACTTGCTTTATTCTGTCCCAGCTTGGATTACCTGCATTGCCTTTTCTGGTACCTGAAATGCCTCAGTGTCCATCAGCACTGCTAGAATGTTATTTTATTATTACTTTTGGTGTACTCCTATGCAAATTTCTAAATGTTTCTCTGCAGAGTTTGATTTTTTTTTTTTTTTTTTAAATTCTAGTTGTTTGTCTTTTTTTTCTCTTTACTTAGGTTAGTGTTCCAGACGACCATAATGCTACTGCAGGCAGAAGTGTAAATAAGCAGGTATTTGAAGGTTTAACGACAGGACTTCTGAGGGTAACTGCTGTGATTTTCAGATGTCTAATCTCCAGCTTCCCAGATGGAAACAACCATTCCACTGCACTGAAGATATTACAGGAAGTGAAAAGTAAATCCTCGCAAGTGGAAGCCTTCAACAGCAGAGTCCAAGACCTAATCAGGTTTAAAAAAAGATAATGAAACTTCTCTTAGCATTCTTTACCACAGATAAAGAAAATTGCATTGATTTAAGAAAGGCACAAACTACTTTAATAGCTAAGCCTGAAGATATTAGTATATATATAATTAATACATATTTTATATATATAAATGATACATATCCAACACTATATTAAACTTGCAAAAAGTGTGTAGTTTCACAAGTAAATGACATAAGTAGTTACCAATAAATTATCATATAAATAATTATCAATGTGTCTTCAGGCCTCTGAAGAAACGAAGTTCTTGGTTATATATAAAACATGTCTCAGTGAGCATCATCAGACTTCTCAAAGTCTGGAATGATGCCGATGGAGACAAAGAGGACAGCTGGAGGAGGAAAGCAAAACAAATAGTTGTCATAGATACCAGTGACCTCTGAAACATTATTGTTCTCATGTAACCTGCCTTCTCCCCAAACAGGTTTTGATAGAGTGTGAAATTTCAGGATGTTGTATTCTGCCCACTTATGAATGGGAGGGTGGGAGGTCTGTGCTCAACAGACACCTGACACTGACTGGGCCAAGCACAGGCATAGCCCTGAGATAAGGAGATACATGAGAATCCAACCAGGTCCCTCACCTGAGGCACTTTAGGGGATCTGGTTATAAATGAGGAATGAAAGGCATGATGACAAGGTAATAGTGCAATTAGGGAAAAAAGAGTGAGGGCATTTTAAACTAGTCAAAAACAGACAAATTCTGTCATTAATGAGAATCTTTCACCTCCAGGTCATTGTATCATGTGTCATGGGGAGCTGATTAAGTGAGAGTTTTAGGAAGATGGGGGAAGAAAGAGGAACATTGAAATTTTTTTTTTCTTGTTCTCTTTTGGGCTGCTGGACCTGATGCATAAACACCAATTATCCATGTGGTGTCTGGGTATCAAAAGGGTAGCCAAATTATTTCAACTATGCTACGATGCGTAGAATGACTGGGAGATGGAGGCAATAGATTAGAGAGCTTTGACATTCCATTTGTCTGGATGCTCAATTCCTCAAGGAAGGGAGTGCTCCATGCATCTTACTGTCTCCGGATGCCAGTGAGGAATAGTCCCAGCAGACTGAAAGCTCCCATCCATTTCCTCTCTGCCAGAAGAGCAGCTGCTTTGTGCCCAGGTGTGGGTGTGAAGGGAGGGGGACAATGGGCACGGTTTGCAGTGTCAGTCACATTGTAGAAATGTTCTTAGGGAAGAGAATATTTGTGAGAATGGTTTTTGTGAGTCATCATCTATCAGTATTAGCTGTATTTTGTTTAGTTCTTCCTCTGCCCTCCTGTTTCATGGAGCTATTTCCAGCACTCAGCATTTCTCTGTGACTGTGATGTATCTAACACCCAGCTCTGTTCCTGGAATTATTATGCTAATACAGGAGAACTTGCTTATCACCTGTACAATCAGGTGGATTGCTGAGATCAAAATCTGCAGGAAACCTAATGCTGGTAACCTTTCATGTTGCTGAATAGAACAGACAAATTTACCTGAATAACGAGTGTGCAGTTAATAACCTTTGTGCATCTTTAAGTGTTTTTAACTGCTGCACTTCAGCAGCTTTAAAAATCTTTCATGCTGCAGTTAGACTTTGGCTTTATATCTAGTGTATTTTTATTCTTAATTCCTTTCACTGCTTCCAAAAACTGTGTGTCAGCAGGGTGAACTCTGGCAGAAGATCTGTCTTCTAGCCCTGAAGAGAAATCAGCCTTTGAGCAGCTACACTGTCTGAAAAGCAAGAGGTTTTCTTCCATAATCTTAAACCCCCCCTGTTTTTTCAAAACAGACTGTAAGACATGTTGTGAGGGAACAGGTTATTTTTAATAAATACTTGTACAGCTTCTGTGAGAAGCATTGTCTGATCAGTAGTCTTTATTTACTGGGATCAATATTATTTAGTAATGTTCCCTACTGAGTCAAGTCAGGGTCATGTAGACATTATTATAGGGCCAACAGTGTTCCCTTCTCAAGAAGCCATTGTTCTAAGAGGCCATCTCTACCAAATGGACTTGAGGAGCAAGCAGCCAGAGCAGCGGGTAGGACAGAGGAATATTAGTAACAGGGTTCGCACAGACAATCAGTGTAAAAAGAATGAATCATCTGATGGTGTCTGAAGGCGCTCGCTTCCCCGTGTCTTAAGTCAGGCAGAGGCACAGGATGAAACAACAGTGCTTCTGATTGTGACAAGAGGTTTCTCCCACTCAATAAGAGTGGAGTAAAATACCAAGAAAATTAGAGGTGAAAAAAAAGGAGGTGGTTGCAGTGGGACCTTTGTGTCCATAAAGAGAGTTGATCTCACCTAAGTCAGCAGAATACGGTGGTTGAGATGGACTGAAGTTTGAGCAGCTGGATGTTTAGCAAAGTGACATGGGAAAAAATGTATCTGTGTGCACAGTTTAAGTGGAGTTATAATGATCAAAGTATGAGAGGACTTGGTATGGACAGAGAGATCTTGGTACAAACGCAAACAGCAAATTTTTTGGCATAGGTTTCCAAGCTGTTAGAATTCAAAGAAGAAACTTCAGCAGTAGTGATCAGCAATGGTGATCTGATCTACCCTGGTAATAAAAACCAAAGAGGAGTCTTCAGTTAAAGAAAAAAGTCATTTTCATGGTTTTCTCTACATTGAGTTTGGTTGAGCTACTGACCAGGTTTTTTGATCCTGATCCTTCTATCCTGATGATAGGAGGTTGTTACTCACATATTCTATTAGTCCCTGAGCTGTTGCATATATTTAAGAGGAAAAATGCTAACAACTGGGCAGTAGTTGCTATGATATACGTATTGCAATAAAATGCTGTCTGGGTAACATCACTGTCTGCTTGAATTAGTGTGTTCTACAAAGTTTATCTCTTCATGCTAAAAAGAAATTGTGCTGTTGCAGAGCTATCCAGATTATTATAAATCATTTAACTATGGCAAAATTCCATTGTCTTTCTAGCAGTATGGTAAAATAAACATTTACACTCATCTTTGTTGTACAGTGTAATACAAATTATCCTACAACAGACATATCTCTTAGCAAAAACTACTGATAGTCACACAGAGCCAAATTTGAAGTTATTGTAATTAGAATTGTTTTATTGAACCCTTTCAGAAAGAGTATTAAAGTAATCACAACCTGCATTTCATGTGGTTTGACAGTAGAAAGCAAAAATGTCTTCTTTTGCAAAGTTACCAAAACCGGTGTGCAACTAGTTTTTTAATACAATTTTTCCTCTGTTTCTAGTTACGTGGTGAACATAGGATTGGTAGACAAGCTGTGTTGCTGTTTCCTCTCTGTTCAAGGCCCTGTTGATGAGAATCCCAAAATAGCAAGTTTTCTGCAGAACGCCACGGCCATGTTGCACGGGATGTGCCAGCTGTGTTTCGCTGTCAATGGAAGGTGGGTGCTCTGGGGCTGGCAGCAGTAACATCTTGGTCAGCAGCAGTTAGGGGAAGTGGGTGTCCTGCTGGGGCTGTCAGACAGAACTGTTCTATTGTGGGACTACTGGGAAATAACTGGGAAAGAAACAATGCAGGAGAGTCCCTCTGCTCACCCGCTCACTGGTGAATTGTAATTAGTTGCCTGCACCGAGCTTTGAGTCTGGTAAGTCATTTATCAGAATTAGAAACTTTTATCTCCTTTGCTAATCATTAGGGTTTTATCACTGATAGTTTTAAGTGTCCAGTCCTAAGGACTTGAAGACATATTTTGTTATCAGCAAAAACCAACTCTTAACTGAGTTGTCTCTAGAGCAGCCTAATTCAGCTCTTGTTCTTTAAAATACCAGTATCAGTAAAGTGAATTCTATTTTCTATACAGAAAAGTATTACTAGATTTTTCAGGGAATTTTCTAATGCAAAATGTTTGTTGTTGTAACCTAACCAGAGTTGTAGGGAGTGTGCATGAGGTTTGTGCCTCCCAGCAAATCTGGACTTCTGGGATCTACAGTGTAGGACAGCGTGACACTCATAGGAGAGTCAAAATTACAGAGCTTTGGGCTGCACCTACTAGAACCTGCCACACATATCAGGAAAAATGAAGGCTGACAGAACTTTACAATGCATTCCTGAAGGGTAAAACAATGCTAGGGTTGAAAAACTAAAGTTAATAAAACATAAAAGAAGAGACAAAGCTGTAGGTAAGAGTTGTTGCTGGTAACCCAAGGACACAGGCACATGGAAAAAGGACTGCAAGAAATATGAGCCCAAAGAGACCATCCCAACTTACTGAAATTTCCCTTTCTGAAAGCTGCCAACTTGGCATTTTACATTCCAGGAGAGCGCTGCCAGAAGTCAAATGCTCACTAAATAAAGCAATAAAAAAAAAATCACTCTTCTGTTAGTGGAGTAATAGTTGTGGCTGCAAGAGTGAATAATACAGCATTTGCAATTTCTGGAGCAGGCACACACTTCACCCAAACATTAGAGATCTCTGCACCCCAAAATAGTACAGCACTACACAAGTACTTCCTTCAAGAACATCTGTTCTTTGTAGCAGCAGAATAATTTTGGAGAGTTGAATGTTTTTCTTCACAGTTACACCAAGAAGTATCCGATGTTACTACCTGCATATAACAGCTGATTGTTCTCCGCTTCCAGGTTGGATTGTTCATTTGAGCATGAAAAGAAATGAGAGGAATGAAGTTGGAGATTTCAAAACTGTTGTCTTTCAGATCAAAAGCTTTGGTGTAACTGATTAGAAGGGCAGTTTAAATCAAATGTCTTTCATCACCTGAGCCCACTCTCATTTAAGCAGTGAATGCAGAGTGTAATTCTGTCGCTTTACACAAGCCCTCAGTATTCAGGGTGATTTAAATAGAAAAAGGTATTGCCAAACACAGATTAGGGTGGCAGCAACAGAGCTCAAATTTATTGAATTCTTAAATATGTCACACTACAGTAATAATGTGTGATACCTGATCTGCAGTACAAAAGACAGCCCCTCTGTGAGAAATACAGATCCTCTTTCATTCCTGGTAAATGGTGGTAGGAGGCAATGCAGCATTTCTCCTTCCCCAGCTCAGTTGATACCTCCTTGAGCACCAAACCAGCCTGCAGTATTACACCCCTCTGCAAGTCACAGTGACCAACCCCTCTGGTCATCAAACATCTGAGGTTGTTACTGGGAGGAAAAAGCCCAGTAGGTATTACCAGTGCTCTGACACTGTAGAATGAAAAGAAGTTTTGCCAAAATAATGGCAGGCTTTCACCACTGCTGCAAGAGCAATTTTGGATTGCTCTTTTGGTATATCCTGCTGTATGTGATGGTTCCCAGCTGGAAACTTCTTCATGCTCCTCAATGGTAATGGTGGGGGGAACAAAAAAATTAATTTATTTTTTTGTGATGGAACTTCTTCAGGCTGTTATTTGTCATATAAAGGCTGTCATTCCATATGAAATGCATTGGAGTGTTTTTATAGAGTGCTGTCTGTACTTGTGCAGATCTCAGCATGAAGCACCACTGAGTGGCAGAGTGGGAAGCTGACACAGGACAGTTAATGTTGGGTGGGGGACCAGGAGAACCTCAGGGCTTAAACCAGTCCAGTGCAACAATGAAATCCTTTATGAGCTGGAAAGGGCTGTGGGATCCTGCTCCTTTGCTTTCAGACCCCACCAGGTTGTTAGAAACTTTACTGCAACTGTAATCTGTGATATCCCCAGAGGGCCAGGAGTTAAACACTCAAACTCTAGTTTTAAACAATTAAAAGATCCTGTCCTGTGAGTACTAAGTAGGTTGGGCCGTTTCTGGAGCTCTGATGTAGGAAAAGCTGTCAATCTAGACTTTCCTGTCTTCCTCTCAAGAACATTTCATAAAACTCCCAAATTTAGCTGAATATTTCTAAACCAGTTGATACCCAGTGTTTATTTGGGCATTTACTTCAAGGAAATCAATTCTATAGGCAGGGGAGAGATCTGAGTCAAGTACCTCCCTGCACCTACCCCTACATCAGGCAAGGTGTCTATATATATATATATATATCTATCTCAACATTAAGTATTAAATGAGGTCTATGGTTGATATAATGTAGATGATAAAATTTTAAGACATGAGCAAAGAGACTTTTATTACTGTGGTAGACTTGTGGGGAAAAAAAAGTCCAAAATCATGGAGTTAGATACAATAAAGAAAGTCTCACTAATGTAGAAACATAAATTGGAGGATTCTCAATTTTAAAATCATAAAATGTTATTGAAATAAGGGAATCCATTCTGCACGTCTGTTATAAACATATCCTAGTATAAGAGAGGAAATTTCTTTTCATTAATGATCAAGATATTTAAAAAAGATTTAACTTGATATTGATCTTACTTCTCAAATGATAATTTTTGATACTGGCTAATAAATGCTTGATTGATTCTTGTAATTGAAGTTTTGCTGTGGATGTAATAGCACATTTTCCAAACAGTGTAATTAATACATATAAGGGATCATTTGTTGAAAACCTTAAGAACTTGTAACCCCATATGAATCTCATTTTGTAATGTCTATGCCCTCTTCTGTTACACAGTGAGAGTCATTGAGGGTGACTTGAGACCTCCAACTGGAAATCCCATATTTCTGGTGCTCTATTGCATCCATTGCTGTCAGTGGGCGTGAGAGCTCCTTTCTCCCTGATGAGTTAAAAAAGAAGTTGTATGAGAGCTGGAAACAGGGTGTTGTCCCTTATTGTATGTAGTGAGAAATCATTAATGCAGCATGTCTGAATAACTGAGCTCTCTCTGCTGAGCAGGGGATGAACCTGACATTTGATACTTAAGCTTGAAAATTGTGTCCATAATAGTGCTTTAACTGTTGTTTACTCACCCCTAAGAGTAACAGTAGCCAGAATTGAAAACAGAGACATTTTTATTAACCTGAAATAAAGCAAAATATTAAATAGACTATATACAGAATAACAGTGGTTTATATGGCCATATAAATCTCTTGCAATTTGTGTCCAATTCCAGATGTCCAGTAGCAATTTTCAGGATGATAGCCCAGTTTTCCAGAGTGTATTAATGTAAATATGAGAGATACAAGGCCTATTTTGGGCCATTGAGTCCTGAATACACATATGGAACGTGCTTGGCTTGTACCCACAGGACAGAAAACGATGAGCAGGCATGGAATGCAAGGAGCATTAATAAAGGTATGGCCATGCCACCCCAGCTCAGCTTTCCCTAAAATCAGGAGTGAAGATTTAAGTAAAAATCTATATGGCACAGCAAGTGTTTTGCTAATGTTCCTGTCTTTTCCTGTCTTTCCCAGTGCTCTTTTTTTGTAGATGCCTTTTTCCCCTACAATTCTCTGGAACTAAGATTCCTGTCCTAGAAGTTTAGTTGTTAGTCTATGGAGGACTGTAGTCAATGCCTTATTTCACTTTTGCCCGTTAGTATGAGTGAATAAATTCATATTGAGCACAGAGTTAATGCAAAGAGCAGGAGGAAATTAGCAGCAGTAGTGTAAGGGTTAATCACCAAGGCAGAACATTCTCCCTAAGAGCAGGACAGTGGAGAGCAATAACACGGATACAAGGAGGAAAGTGAGTTGTGCATAAGGAGAATATTGCAAATAATAGTCCCTCAAATTATGTAGCTTCCTGGGACATCAACTGTGTAAAAATGTTGCTTTTTTCTTGATGTAAGAAATGTCTGCAAACTCCCTTGTTAATCCCAGAGAACAGAATGTCAGAGCAGTGCAGTAACTAAATTGTTACTGTTCTTTGTTATCTCAAACCAGTGAGGAACATATATAAACCTGTGTCAACAGCTGACGCAGTTGTGGGTTACAGGAGGCAGTGGCAGAAAGCTTCAGATTCAGGGTTTGATCCTGGGAAACCATGACTGTCACTTCACAGATACACAAGGAAGGAGGCTGGTCTGGTTTCAGTTTTACTACAGTAATTAAGATAATGTCTGTTTTGGCTGCTGGATGGCGAATCAGATGCAAGTCTGTCTGAACCTTGCTTGTGCTTGTCACCACTTCCAAGGGACAGCAGCTCCAGCAAGTACTAAAGTAACTAAAACTTGTTCCTGAAATTACTAAAGGGTTTCACATCATCGCTTTTACGCAGCAGTGCAATCCCTGCCTTGACAGTGTGAACTGTAACAGGGTCTTACAGGTGCTAAATGCTTCTTTATTCTTTTTTTATTATTATTTTGCCTCTTTATTTTGACATCTCTTTCTAAATAAAATAATTTAGAAGCAAAAAGTACTGATGATAGTTTTTAAACCCCAACAGATTATATTCTAAGCCTTTTGAAAACCCGTGTTGCCGTTTTGCTCCATGTTTTTAATCAGGAGTATATATTTCAAATATACAAACATTACAATGTATACCCTTAGAGGGGCTTGTCTGCTTGTTAGCTCAGTCAGTTTTTAAAACAATATATTTTCAGATATAAACAGTTTGCTCATATTGAAGCCTGGAGAAATTGTAGTTTTATACTTGTTCTGCGGAGTATGCTGTTTCTCATCAAGCTGTATTGAATTCCTGTTTTTAATAAATAGTGGTATATTTTAAGCAATGAAGTACCACTGTTTAGTATCTTTCTTCCATGTGATGAATATATCCATGTTTCTAAATTCTTAAACCTTTTTTGTAAGTCATAAACCCCACATCAATTCCTGAGACTCCTTGATGGCCAAAGCTGAAAATCATAATGGTGACCCATAATGAAAATTCCCTGCATTTCATTAAAACTCTTTTTTTTTTTTTTAAAGATCCTACAGGTTGTTTGACCATAATATAAATATTTGCCTGTTTTTCTGTGTTAAATATAAAGACTGGTAAAGTTTGAAAGCCTGTCTGTTTTCCCAGCTATATCAGCCAGTGTAAAAAATCCCGTAAGTCTTGCTTCCCTTCAGGGATTAGTTGAGGGGGTTTTGTCCATAGTGACTATTTTACTTTGGCAGCTGTTACAGACACAGAGACAAAGCTTCTTAAACAGGAGAATTAAAAGGAAGCACAGCTAGGGGAATCTCCTCTCTGAACTTCAGTTACCTAAAACCCCGTTTTCTTGCGTGACATTGTCATCTCATGTTGTGAAGGTTTTTAGGGGTTTTTACTTCAGTCTGTCCTGTCAGTCAGCACTGAATTTTCACTGGGCTTTCCTTTGATGTGGACTTGTAAATGTATGAAATCCACTGTTGTACAGACTTGACCAAAATGACTCGCAGTACCAAATACAAAGGTTTGTGCTTTAGTTTCCGACATCTCTTATAGATTTTTTAAAGATACTCTAAAGCTCACAATGAGTGTGAATTATCATCTTTTACCTTTTTATTGTAAACATTCAGGCTTTAAGTGGTGTAACTGACAGTTCAAACCATCAGGAGTCAGTGGCCTGTTCATATACATATTAACCATAATACAGGCAATGTCAAAAATAAATGTTTCTGGCAGCTTGTTCCACCAGATCTAGCACAGAGATTTTTAATTTCTTTTTAACAGCTTTGTCCTGTGGTATAACTTTAACATTTTTGGTCTTTTCTGTGAAAAAAATAATGTTTGCATTTTGAGCTATTTTACAGTTGACTTTTTTATGTATATTTTGATTCATTCTCTGCTCCAGAGCAGCACAAAATAGTAAAAGGATTTCATCCAGCAGTGTAAGCTTTTTCATATGGAATTGTTTAAAAATAATGATGGAGTGAGAGTTGAAAGCAAGCTAACTTTAACCTTTGGTAAAATTGGTCAATCTTCTCATTGCATGCAGTCAGAAAAAACTCTGTGAGGTATCGTATGCAGTAATTAATTTGGGGTTACTATTTGACTGTGAGTGTTCTTTTCTGTTTTGTGCTGCTGAAAAAGCTAAGATTGAAATTAAGAAATACTAGTTGGCAGGATGAGCTGTGCTCTCATGTGATCCCTGTGGCAATAAACATTCTAGTTACTCAAGAGTAATTAAGTGACGGTTAGCACATTTTGGCTACTGCATCCTGCAAAATAAATCATTGGACATCAGAAGGTATTTAGAAGTGAGGAATAGTGGGGAGTCCACAGACACACACAAAGCAAAGCTGTAACCATGGTGGTCCCAGACCTGTTTGCTCTGCCTCCTTTTGCAGCCATCCTGTCTCGCTCCGCCTTTGCAGCCAGGTTCTTGTGCCAGCAGGACTTGGAACTGTGCGGCAGGAGTCTGCCTAAAGGCACAGCTGGCACAGCCAGGTGGTGGCTCAGGAAGTGTCTCTGCTGACTCCATTCACACACACTCACTTAAAGACCACAGGGCTTCAAAATGAAGACTTTTGGCCATGGATTCCAGGCATAGGAAAAGGAAAGCCATGCCATAAATTGTTGTGCAGTGTAGCCCCACCCAAACACACTTAGAACTCTAGTATTTTTTTCCACTTTTTATTCTTTATGGAGTAAATCTTAATGTCTTACAGAAAATAGACACAGCTACGTTTGTTTTGTTCTTCCTGTGTTTTACTAGAGATCCGATTGCTTCTTTCAGAGACTTGTGAACTACTTCTGCAGTCTGGAGTGGTTTTTGTACAGCACAGGTATCGCAGAAGTAGGACCAGGACATTGATGCTGGAGGTAGCAGCAGAGGATACTGTGCTTAAAAGCTTTTTCAGTAGCATTGAACGTTCACAGACTGTAAATAGAAATAACTCAGAAAGAAATGCTACCCATAAGTGCTAATTTCAGGTATGATCACTCTCTACACATGTGATCTAACTGGTGAAAAGCAGAGGTGAGTCATCTGAGCAACTGCTTTCTAAAGGTAAAGGTATGAGCAGACAGTGATGGAAGCAGATGGGTGCCAGTAGAGCAAGTTGAATACAACCCAGCTCTTGTTGTGTTGTGTTCCCCTGGGCTCAGGGCTCCTCTGGGACATGGAGAAGGCAAGGCAGGTTCATTATTCTGCTCTGCCTGTTTTTCCCTTTGGTCCAAGGAAGCGAGGGTGTGCTGTTACAAACAGAAATTCTCATGGACAGATACTGGTTTGGGTGAAATAGTGCTTTCTTACCTATGTTGTTTGCTTCACTGGAAAAAGGGAAAATGACAGAACAAGGTGGTGGTTGCCAAAACTTGGTAGTTGCTGAGTTCATGGGTTAGTTGCTCTGTTAAAGACAAGCACCTGTATTGTAAAAAGCAGGATTAGTCAGCCTGCCTTGGATCTGTGTTGGAGACATCACTGGAGCCAGAGCAGAGTCTGTAACAGAGAGGTGCAAGGTACTTCTGATACAGATACAGAAGAGATTATTTAGAGCTGTTCTAGTCAAGGGAAAGCTCTTTACTTGTTCTGGTCAACAGGAATATTCTGAGGCCTCTGAGTGTCTGGTCTTCACTGTTGCAGATTATTTCAGAAAGTGGTTCTAGTTTCTACTACTTTCCCATTTCCTTTGCTTTTAGTTGTTATAAAAGGGAAAAATATCCTCATTTCATTTGGTTTTTTATAATATTTTCTCTTATCACCTGTCATGCTTTCCTTTAATTATAAAAAAGAATAATATCTTTGATATTGACACTTCCTTCTTTTTTTTTCTTTTTCTTTTTTTTTTTTTTTGGAAGATGGAAACACAGTAGATGAGATAAAGGCCAGTATATTTTCGGTGTTACTGTTCACTGTATCTTAATATTTTAGTGTTTCCTTTAATTACCAGTATCGACTAAATGTGTTTCCAAAATGAAGTTTGGGTAATTTACGTGATGGGTTTGTATTAGAACTCCGAACATATAAAACTTGCTGGATTATTTTTGGGCTTTATTTTGTACTTGCCTGCCTTCCACACATTATTTGGCCTCCAGGGTAGTGACAAGTCTGAGTCTTCCTTAGTAGTCATTGTCCTGCATCATCTTTTGGATTATTGATAATGTGAAAAAACTAAAGTAGTACAAATCATGGAGGGGTTATGTTAAGTGCTTTTTAGAATCTGGATGTGAGAATGGAAAGGGCATCTTGGGTTGCTTACCTGTCTGTGCTGATATCCTAGATAACCAAAAGCCTTCCCTGTTACTTTATGTGCGTACCCAAAAGATGGCAAAGAAACCCAGTTCCCATGTGCACAAGCTGTGCTGGTTTGTCTCGAGTGTTGCGTACCGAGTTGTGTTTTGCTGCCCCGTGCACTCTCCCATAACAGCATCTGACTGAAATAAGAAGTACTGCGTTTTCTTACTGTGCAACTACTTCATTCTTAAATTCCTGCAGAACTATTTGATTAAGATCATCTGTTCCCAGTACCTTGCTTCGCTCCTTAGGTAGGCAGTTTGTTCCAGTGCCTGCAGCCCGTCACTGTGGCACTGAGGCTCCGGGGAGTTACCCACACTGCTGCTGGCTGCTACTGCAAGCAAGAAAGGTGAGTGTAGGCTCCTGACCTGAGACAGGGCTTGCCTGGAGCCCCTAAAGTGCTCCCAAAGTGCCCCCAGGCTTCCAACTTCAGAGCTGTCAGATCTTCGCCTGTTCTCGCGCTGGTTTCGAGCAGAAGCACCAGGATGTGAAGAAAGGTGTTGAACAATGCAGCTGCACTGCAATTAAAGAGGGTGCAGACGGTGCCCTAATTATTGAAAGTATTTTCTGGAAGTGCTGTGGTTTCTTGGCACATTAGACATTGGGTTTTTTCCCTTGTTACCAGTTTACTGCTTTTCTAACACGTGCTGCATCCCGGGCGAGTTCCCGCTGGGCGCTGCCTCCTCCTCAGCCGGCTCAATGTTTTTTGGCAGGTCTTGGAACATATTTGACAACACACGTCAGGACCCCACAGGACTAACAGCAGTTCTTCAGGCTACGGATCTGGTTGGAGTCCTGCATATGCTGTACTGTGTTCTTTTCCACGGGACAATTGCAGATCCAAACACAGCCAGTCCTAAAGACAGCTATGCCACAAACACAGTCCAGGTTGCCATTCAGAGTTTACGTTTCTTCAATAGCTTTGCTGTTCTTGACCTGCCTGCCTTCCAGGTAACACATGTTTTAAAGCTTTTCGTAGTGTGAAAATGTTAATTACTGATTATACCTTTGGACTGAGTTTTGTCTCGAAGATCTTACTTACTGAAGGAACTTGCACAATTAAATGTTTAGGTTTTATGCATAAAGTTTGTAACTGTTGTTATTTCCACCGTGTAACTGTGGCTAATGAATTGAATCAAAAAGTGAAAATTGAGAGTGCATAAAATGCTAAATCCAATCCATTACATCTTCTATCTTCTCTTTACTTGCTTCTATGCACTGTGTCTTATATCTAATGAGTCTCAAAAATGTAAAAAGAAAAATTTTTATCAAAAGCACAAAATAAAAATTTTTCTATTGTGAAAAGATTTGCTTGTAGTATAACCACAATTTACATTTTCCAGTGCTTTCAATGGCCACCTGCTTTAAGATTGTGCAACTGAAACTGAAAATCATTTTATACCAACTTTTTAATCCAAGTAAAATTTTATTGACCAAAATTGTAGATTTAACTTTTCATAATTTTTAATGAAGAAAAAATAAATAAAAAAAAAATTGCATTTTGATTCCTTGGAAGGTAAGTCTCTGCTTACCTTTGTCTATGAACAGAGTTCAAGTGTAAAGGAATCATTTTGCTGTACAAAGAAAGTACAAATACTGGTATATTTCTCAGATAAATTAACAAAGTTGTATTGTTAATACAAAACATGTGTAAAAAAACATTGCTTTGAAAACACGTTTAGCAACATCAATCTTATGTAATTCATCAGAACAGGTTTCTTTTAATATGTAACTGGTATGTAAATTGTACCACACACTCCATCTGAAATGCACTAAACTCACAAATGAAGAGTCTCCTTCACTTTGTGTTTCTTGCCTTTGATTTTCAGTCCGTTTAGTGTCTTTAACAACAGCAACAAGCCATCTGTGTGTAGCAGTGTTCATCTGCGTGGACGCAGCTGCAGGATCCAGTCCAGTCAGGGTTTCTTTGCAGGGACATAACAGGATATTTATTGGAGTTCCATGTAAAACAACCCTTACACACACTATTGACTCCAATTTCTTTCTGTATATCAGAGTGTACCGAAGTAGTTCTCTCCTACTCCTTGCTCATACCTCTTGGTGTGAGGCTGCCTGGTTATATGTTGCTGTAGGTGTTACAGGTACGTGCCCCCTGGGCCAGGGGAGCTACAGCAAATCCCACTGGCTGAAGGGCTTCTCCCTGATCTCCCAAGACTTTTAAATCCCAAGATTTAAAAATTACTCGTAAAACACCATCTCCTGCTTACACTGCCCGTGTTTATCCCTCTATCAACGGCACATTATCTCAGCGTTTATAACAAACCATTAGTTTGTCCTACATAAAATGCTGCAAGTTAGTTACTGCTGCGTGAGGGGTGGCTGAATCCCAACCAGTGCGAGTTATTTCTCTCAGCTCCCCGACGCAGGGCTCGCTCAGGAGGAGTGCTGAGCTTGGTCTGAGCTGTAGCATCGAGCTGTTTGTGAGGGACAGGCACGCTGGTGTAGCCTCAGCAGCTCTCCCTTTCAATGCACTAATGTGATTTGTTTCTGTAATGTTAAAAATAACACACCTGAGGCAGTTTGCTGTCCGTTCTGACCCTCTGGGCCGGAGCAGGCTGGCAGACAGCAGAGGGAAAAGCCTCGTTTGTGTACTGTCTGATTATTATCTCCAAGGAATAGTTTTATCACTTATTAGTAGGACTGTAGAATAGGGGGATTTGATTAACAGAAGAGGTCTGGTATTCTAGAGTTTGTATTAGCACAGATGGCTCATGGGTATATATTTCATTTGATTTGACAATCTAAACAATTGAAAGATGGTAGTGAGAAACAACGCAGGGTCCTGAGCTGATATTAATTCTGGCTAAAAAGGAAGCATAGTTTCCTTGAAAAATTAGTTTAACTTTTATACACAAACTCAGGTGCCCTTTGACCTGTTGTTATCAGGGAGGGTTAAACCCAGTGCTGGGTCACAGCATGCGTGGACAGCACTGATTAAATGAGGGTGGACCTGAGAACATGGCATCTACATGATGTAAAGCAGTAAATGGTGGCTGTGCTGGGCATGAAATGTTGAAAATATACTGACTTACCAGAAAGCTTGAGGTTCAAGGTGGAAGGTATCCACAGCTGAGTCTGGTTTAATTGTCAAGAATTCTACTTTTCCTGGGTGGGTTTGAATTTGGTAAGACTGAACTGTGCTGCAGCCTGGGATTTATATATATATATACTTAACACAGGCTACAAGGCAGAAAATGAAGAAAACTTTGAAATGAAGGAGATTTTCTCACAGGCCTGCACTGTTGTTTCGTTAGAGTTAGGAGACTGTCATGCTCATTCCTTGTGCTTTAGTTTTCCCCTTTGACCCTGTGTCGCTCTGTCTGTTTGACATGTTTATTAAATAGAGGCTGTAGGCTGTGCAGATAAAATCTAATTCTGAATCTCCACGTTACAGCAATTTGCCTACTTTTAAAAAGCATCCCGAGAAACTTTGCAGCTGAGCGTTCTCTCTTTTTGGATGTTTCTAAGTCTTTTTAATGTTTGAAAATTCATTATTTGTTATTAATCATTGTATTCCATTCAGAGCATGGGTTAGTAAGAAGAAATGCATTTTGCTCTGTTGCAGAAGTGAGGATGGTTTGGTTTCTTTTGCTTATTCCTACAAATTGTTATTAACATCAAGTTTTCCTGGAACATGTATTGTATATTAAACGGAACGGTCAGCCTAAGGCTACACTGAATGTCAACTAAACAGAATCCAATTTTTCCTGTGTCCCTTGAAAATTTGAATTTATTCTTACTTTTGTGGCTTTTAATGTTATCGTCCAATTGTGAATGATAATTGGAAGAAGAGATTCTGTCCTCTGCAGCCGTTGCCACAAAGAACATAGTCTGTTCTTTGCAAAAAAACCCAGAAGGGTGCAGCTGATGTGTATGCAATTCTCACAAGTTCTAGGACATACTGCTAGAGTATAATTTCTGTTTCTTGGCCTTTTTTGCAGTCAATTGTGGGTGCTGAAGGACTGTCCCTTGCCTTCCGGCACATTATCAGCTCTCTGCTGTGGTACTGCTCCCAGCACACCTGTGAGGGATTGCTGCACGAAGTCATTATTTGTGTGGGCTACTTCACTGTAAACAACACAGATAACCAGGTAAGGCAAATGGAAAATGGGATCAGAAGTTATCAGGGGCACATTTAGTCACGGTTCCCTCCAGAAAACTAATGCCCTCGGCACCGGTTTTGAAGCGCTTGGGATTCATTTGAGCACGTAATGTGTGTTTGCCGAAGAGAAACTGAAGTTGTATCTTAAGACAAAGGCATTAATTTTATGTGGCCAAAAGCAAATTCCATGTTCTTATGCAGACAAGGATGCTGACATTGCATTGATTTTAACTAGCCTTGCTCTATGCCAAGGTATACTTAGAAACTGATATTCTTCATTCCAAGTTAGCTTCATGTCAGCTTGATCAGATGGTTGTGGTACCCTTTTTAAAGCCAACTAAGCTACTCTGCCATGAAGACTTGTCCTTGGATGCCAATGTAGCCATCTCCCTGATTGCCAGCGTGCTCATTTAAGTTTAAACCATTCTTCTGCTTGAATCCTTTCAGTAGTAAACCAGATATCCTGTCCAACAAACAGTGGAAATTCCCCTTTAGCTTCCCTGACTGTGTCCGCTTTTGCCAGTGGACTCTGTGACCTTTCTTATTGCCTATAAAATAACCCAGACACAAACCTCCAAAAAGATTTCAAATATTTTAATCTTTAAAATCTCCAAGTTTCCTCAGCTTATATGTAACATCTCAGAATGTATTGGGCAGGGCAGAGGTTGGCATTGGCACTTTGAGTATGTGAACCTGACTCTGGGTGTGTAGACTGTGGTGCCCACGTCTTGGGTATGGTTCAGTTGGATGCTGTATTTTGTGGAGTTACTCATGGTGTTCTCTCTCCATACTTTTACCACCTGCTTCCTGGTTTTGCTCAAATTTTGGGGTAGGGGTTCGGGATGAGGAGCTCAGTGCCCTCAGTTCAGCTGATGAGCAGAAGGAGTAAGTGGTACAACTTGTCAGTGAAGGTTTAGAGGAAAGCTGCTCAATAATGTTCTTGCTATAGTTGATAAACTTAGCCTTAGAAATTCTCTATAGTTGATGACTGTAATTGGAACACTGTCATATCTTAAAGCTGAAAATGCTGTCGGAAGTATTATGTAATTCTATAGTGATGTTTCTGTGGCTTTGGCCACGACTGGGGGGAGGATCCTGCAGCCTTCCTACCCTGTGTGACCAAATCCCACTCAGGATGTGGAGCTGACTGGGGGCAACGCTTTAATATGGTCATTTTTAAATCCTTGTGATGTTGCTGCCATTTTGAGCCCCTCTGCTGCCCTGATGGCTCCTGCTGGCACCCAGAACAGCCATCAAACCGTGTTGTCTTTTCTCTGCAGTTTAAAAATTTCTGTTCTGGCACGCAAGTACAAACAGATGTGATTCATTGCGTGGAGGATTTGCCACTACAAACGTGCCAGGAATAGTGCAGAAGAGGGATTTCCTACCAGCAGTTCCAGTCTGTAGTGCCCGTCGCTGTGGGTGCCCCAGGGCGAAGGTCTGACTGTGGAGAGTGGGCACCGGGCCATGGCAGCAGCTGGCTGGTGCTGGGGGGGGTTGCCATGGGCCGTCCAGAGACAGTACGTGCTTCCCAGATGGGGATTTGGAAGGGCCTTGGAGTCTTCAGCATGTGCACTTGGGCTTGAGGTCATGTGCAGTCACTAATCTGCCCCGGCCGGTTTCAAGGTTTAAAGGTGGTTTGTGCAGCTCTGAGAATCAAGGTTAGGGCTTTGATTGAAGAGCCGTAGTGTGTCAGTGCTTTTCGTACCCTACAAGCTGTCTTGTAGGGTGCTTTGCTTTAGAGGTACTGTCTCAAGAGATGTCATGATGTGCTTAACTTCTGTGCGTTATTTCTAATGTTCCTCATTAATAAGTTTTAACTGAAGAAGTGGCATTTTGGTTTGGCATTTTTATTTAAAACAGAAAAAAAAAAAACCATTTTAAAAACCTGAAGCATTCCTCACTCAAGTACTTGAAAAGTACAGGGAAGGTTTTTTAGTGAAAGGAAGCAATTTGCCTATTACTACAAGGCAAAGCAGCACGACTTGCTTACAGTCGTTATTTTCAGGTGCTGTTGGTGTTGTGAATTCCCCTAAAGACAGACTGCCTTTCATGAAAAGGGAAGGGCTTTCTATTCATTCAGTTATGGTTTAATTTTTTATTATGTTATGAGCTTCCAATTTTTTTTCTTTCGTTGTTATTATCCTACTAAAAATAAAAAATTGGTCTCACAGTGAAAGTTTTCAAATAGTAGGCTTGAACTCCTGGCAAGAACAGTGTAATAAAAATAGATACACTAGACTTGAGCTATGAAAACAAATTTCCATAAAGCCAGATAGTTTTGTTTATTTAGTATTTGAACCAACGTGAACTGAGGCAATAACTGACATATTTCAAAGCAGATTCATGTTCTTCTTGCAGTAAAACGTGCATTTGTTTGGAAATGTTTGTAGTTTAAGGTCTTTTCCTCTCTAAACTTGTATTCCTTATTACAAACAGAGGTATGTTTTCATTCCTTTCAACACTCCAAACAAAAAAGGTCAAACAGTTGTTTGCAGTTTTCAGTATGCCTTTTGTGATTCCTTTGTCTACCCACATCAGTGGATAAATATCCAAAGCAGTATAGTGGAATAAAGAAAAAAGGCATTAATTATATATAAAAAAAAAAAAAGGCAGTTCGCTGGTTTGGAGAATAGATAGATTTCTAAAAAGGAAATTTTACAGCCTGTCAACCTCAACATTGACCTTCTGTAGTAGTACTGTGATTTAAGTAAGTGAACTATTGCCACTGTGCAGTCAAAATCATAAAAGGGCAATTTCCTAAATATTTCACATTCATAGAGCAAAATCTTCCAAGAGCATCATACGCCAGTCATTTAGTGTAACACAGGTTTGTCTTTATTGCACCGTCTGTAAAAGTCTTGGTATTTAGTTGAGTGGCAAATTGAAAAGGAAAGTTTTTTTTCTGTTGTATGGCTTCGAGATTCCCATTTCCCTGCAGTTTCCAGGAGCCCTGAATCCGAGGGGGCCTCCCAGAGGGTCCCGCACACACGCACACGCAGAGGCAGTGGCTGGGCTCCCGCTTGGTGTTTTCACCACGGCTGGCTCTTGGTCCAGGCCCAAGTGATTCTGTTGAGGAGCAGTGAGGACAATGGATTCCTAAGGAACACATTCCTAAGTGTTTTGATAGTGCTTGCTCTGTTTATTTTAAAAAGACTGATTTTGCTGACTCTGCCCGCATATAATATATTAGTAATATTCCTTTCCTTTTTTCCTATTTTGTTTTAACATTCATAAAGCTTTTCCAGGGCAGCTGCTGTCACTGAAGAAATAAATCACTTACGAAACTGAAAATTTCAAAACCCAAGGAGTGTTTCTTTAATATTTTAAATGGCCCAACGTCAGTAGTGCAGCCTGAGCTGCACTGTCTGTTTTGTATCGGCACGTGAACTTGTGTTTACTACAGAGCCAGACAGCCTGTGTTTCACAGAGGGTTCTGTAATTGTGCCACAGCTTTATTAGGCATCTGCTCTGCATGAACCGTGAGCAAGGAAAAGGGATTCTCTTTTTTTGGCCACCATTTAATCTACTACCATACAGAAACAGGTCCCATGATACTAAGGATGGACGTGTAAAACTAAACTGGGTAATAAAAATAATGTCCAATCTTTCAATAGCCAACCCTGCTGTATCAGACTGTAGAATTACAGTTTCTAATCAAAATGTTCTTGTTAATTAAAAATATCCTTCTATTTCATTACATTTTTATTCCCTTTCATTGTTTGATTTAATTAGTATAATGAATATAATTAGCATGTGCTGTCAACTCGCCTCATTTGCATATTATATTGGATAATTGAATGTGGCCCTGTAATTAAATTAACACGAATGACAGACGATTTGGCTTCTTTCACGTTGCTGTACTGGGAATAGAAATCTTTCCATATTCATTGCAGTCAGGGGATATTTTTCATCTGAAAAGTCCTCACAAATCAGATCCTCAGACTGAGGATCTTGTCTGACAGGCTCCAAAAGAAGTTGCACTGTTCATTTGCATTGCTCTCTCTTTATCTAAGTAAAAACAGCTTTTGTTCTCCCAGTTTATGGCACACACCGTATTTAGAGTGCTTTAGGAGAATCCCACTAACTTTGGGGATTTGTAGGATGTGGAACTGTATACTTCTAAAAGATACTATTAATAGATTGCAAAACCAGATCTCTTTGAAAGAGCTGGAGGAAAGTGTGTGCAGCTTTTCAAAACATAATTATAAAATTAAGATTTTTCAATGGAAGTAACAACTTTTCTCAGAAGTTTTTGGAAAAATTTGGAGACACACCGTGTGTCTTTCAAAAAGGAATTTCATCACCCCAAAAGTTTGTCTTCCAGTTGCATAAATCTCACTTATTTCTCTGTCCCTCCAAACCCTCTATCCCTGGACACTTCTGCCCACTAAGAATAGTATGTTATTCTTATTATAAATGTATAAATAATTGAAATGTTAATATCTAATAATCCATATGTTGAAAATAGAAGCAAGTGGAATTAGGTTTAATAGTATCGATCACTTACTAGAAATTTCTCCTTGCTATGTAGATGTGGAAAACTTACTGCAAAATACGTTTCAGGCATCCCACCTAGCTCCAGTTAAAGGAGCAAGGAGCAGTAAGATTACAGCATATTTTGGGACAGGAATTTCTCCCATGTTAAATATATAGAACAGCACACAGCAGTATCACAGGTATAAATATAACGTTTAAAGAAACTAAAATGTTGTGTGGTAGGCGCAGTTCTGAAAGGATCATGAAATTTATCACTCATTCCCAGCACACAAAGCACGGCAGTTATTTCCCAAGAAAGGCTTCATCTCATGATTGTCATTTCCCTTTTCTGTTAAATGATTTGCTTATAGTTATATTTTCTTACTTTTTTTGTGTTTGGTAAGTCTTACTCGTGTCATAAAATGGCAGCATCCTTTGTCCCCCCGTGTATATCACACATATATATCTATATTACATACATCCTGACTGTGGTTAGAAGCGCTGTTGGGCTGTAAGGGACATTACAGAGTGACTTTAGATTAGAAGTGACCTTTGGTAGGGAAATTATTTTGTGCTTTTGACAGAGTTAGTGCATATTGAGTTTCAGTATGTGGCCAGTTTCCTCTAGTGTTAGCGTGGAGGAAGAAAAATACTTCTGAATGGAAAAATTGTCAAAATCAGAAGTCGACAGGAAAACTTGGAAGTTATAAAAATATTACGTAGAGTTTCCATATGGGTTGTTTACTAAAGGCCATCATTAAACTTTCATTATTTGTGTTGCTTTTGGGGCTATGGAGGGACTGGAACAGTTTTGATCTGGTAGGTGGAGTTTTTGAAAGCACAGCACAAGAGTGAAGATGCAGGAATTGGAAGTTACGGTGTAGTTAACGTCCCTATCTGTAAGTAAATAGTATCCGAAGTTACTTAATTCTGATTTTGTTAGTTTCTTCTCCAAGAGAGATTTTTAGGAGTATTGATTTCATGTAGAGGTTGTGGGTTTATTTCTTTAAACCTTAAAAAAGCACACCCTGACCTTTTAAAGCTTTATAGGTCTGCACAAAAAAATATGCCTGGTAAATTTTGTGAAATAGCTGATTTTGGCAGGTGAGTGATTCATGTGAAGTTGTAGTCTTGACTCCCATTTAGAAGCACTTCAGCTTGTGAACAAAAATCCCCTAAGGATTAAACTCCCCACGTTAAAGCGGAGTACATTAAGCCAGCTCTGTAATGTGTGCTTTTGCTCCTCAGACCACATAAATTCTCTTAAGTGAACCAGTGTCTTCAGGAAAGATGGCATTCCTGTCTGGGCAGTCAGGGAAAAGTGGGGACGCCTCTTAGGTAATTTGTCAGACACCTTTGTTGTTTGAGCTTACTGATAAACCTTTTCTTTTCTAAGAATGAACTATGACAAAAAGCAAAGCAAATACAGCAGAAGCATTTGGGGCTGCACATTTCATGTGTCGCATCTTAATTGTATTTCCAGCGCTCCAAAATGCATCCCGTTTTAGGTTTTTTTCTGTTTTGTTTTTTGAGAGGATATGGGGAAGGTAATTTAATATGAGCAAAGACTTAACATGAAATCAAGTGCGTTTAGTTTCGGTTCACGGTGGGCTGGCTGATTCCTGTAGGGAGGGGAAGCGAGAGTGCGTAGGAATTAGTGTGAGAAATGAATGCATTTGGATTTATCTCATTGTCTTATTCTCAAACTGTAAACACAAAAGAATAAACTTATCTCCCGATGTCATCAAAGCCAGTACTTTCAACAGCCTTAAAATACAGTACGTAACAAAGCTTAGAGAGGAAAAGAGAGAGCAGTCAGCTAATGCCGCCTCCAGAGAGCAACGTTCTAATCTTACTCCTAGTTTGGAGATAAAAGGAGTTCGGTGGTCTCAGCTTAATCCCCAGTGGAACTTTGTCCACATGAAAAAGCACCACACAGTTTGGTGTAATCCTGTTTAATAAGCGGTTTGTTGTGGCCTCAGACCTGGGCCTGGGCCGTCCGGGTTTGGCCGGTGGCGCTCCGTTGGCGCAGATGGAGCCGGAGCTTGCGCAAGGCCCGCCGTCCTTCTGCCCTGCTCCCACCCTGGCGCTCGCTCCTCTGCGTGAGAATTACATTTCTCATAGAAATTTAAAACAAAGTCTAAAGCCTGCAAATATTTAATCAGGCCTTGTGAGCTATTGTCTGCCTCGCCTCATGTGTGAGGGAACTCCCTGTGCTTCTCCCATAAACTCTCGGTTTCCCAAGTCCCTGCCGACCGCGGTGCCTGTCCCCGGCGCGGCCGGCCCCATGCAGAGGGAGCGCCGGCCTGCTCTGTGTTCACAGCGCTGGGCTCGGCCAGTTGACAGTTCTTCCGAGCACTTGGATGCTGCTCTGAGGGTGGGAGCCTGCAAGAGGCCCAGAGAGGTCTCCTGAAGCTGTTTTGTCGTGTTCAGCTCAAGTCCCACTTGATTGAAGCGATACTGAAACATAAAGAAAGAACAAAATGCATTCACTGAGTGCTATGGAAAATTTTGCTCGTCCTCCTCTGCTCTTAGTAAAGGGTAAATCGTAGCCCATTTTTCATGGCAGAGGAGCACATTTTCTTGCTCTCTGTTTGAAGCTTTGTCTCAGCCAGCTCTGTAACATGTCCAATGGTTCAGTGTTTCACAGGCTTTTCAGTTGATGATTAGATACTTTGACAAACCCTTTAGATTTCTTGTGGAAGCCATAAGGCAAAATGTGCTAGGAATACTAATTCTAAGGCTTTGCAGCTTACTTGTGAGCAGGGTTTTGGAGTGTGACAGAAAAGGTTTGCTTTTGAAGAGAGAAAATGCTCTGAGACATACAAAAAGATTTTATGTGTTTTAGGCTGTAATGTTTGAATTATTCACACGTTCTGGGGATTTTGACCCAAACTAGCTCTGTTACCAAGGATGCTGGCAGAAAGCTCAGCCAGTAGTCTCCTTAAACTTCAGTTGACTGTGGTCCTGTTTCTTCTCTACCCTTTAAATCATCTTGTTTCAGATCGTGCCCAAAGCAGCAACTTAAATGTATTAAGTGGTGTATCATCAAAGTTGAAGATGTCGTCTAAGTGTGAAGATGAAAAACAGTGCACTGAAAAACAGTGCAGGGCTACAAAGGGCTACTTCTAATCATTTCAGGGCTCAGAATAATACCTGAGGGTTTGAGATGTGTCACAATGGATTTTTTTTAATTTTATCTTATGGAAT
This sequence comes from Cephalopterus ornatus, assembly GCA_013396775.1. NCBI lineage: Eukaryota > Metazoa > Chordata > Aves > Passeriformes > Cotingidae > Cephalopterus > Cephalopterus ornatus. The sequence continues at coordinate 69,510 of VZRE01001839.1, forward strand.
ACATTTATTTCTCATACATTTAATGTATAATAATCTTTTCTGATGAGAAGTTATTAGGCCAACAAATATATAAATCTCCTTTTATGTTATTGTGGAAATGATGAAGTTTATCATTTTCTAGAAAGAAGTGATACCCTTATGGCTCTTAAGGATATGATTAACACAAGAGCAACCTCACATTTAAACGTTTATCTTTATGTTAATATATCAAATGCTAAAATGCTGTCACTTCAGAAGTTGGGCTTTTCCTTAATACCTTTTCTAGTTCAGATATTAGATTACTATTTTATCCTGTAGCCTGGGCGTATATTAAATTCACAAGTACCCTCAATGCATATTAGAATTGTTTTCATTTTCCTTTCGTCACGTTGTAATGAAGTTTATCTTTTACAATAGATGTTTAACATTTATTTATTGCTGAGTTTAATCTATACATACTTCATTTGTTGTAACCGAGGTGACTTGTTAGTTGTCATTTTGGATGACATTTTTTCGAGAGCTTTGTATAAAGAACTTCTTTTCCTAGATTCCCCACTAGCACCACTTCGGATAAACATTTTTAAATCTTCACTGCATCGCTGTGCTGGCAGTTACCATCATCCTATCCTAAATGTTCATACTTCTTAGGATGATTACACAAAAACTGCTGAGATAATTTTTTTCTGTTATGTATACACAGAGCACCCCTGAATGTGCTTAAACCATAGAGCTCTGAAAGGACAATGCTTACGATGTGGTTTATAGGAAGACTAATGTTATTCCTGAACTCTCTTATCTTTCTCTCTGAAAGCTGACACGTGATGCTAAGAAAATAAACACTGGAATTTTTCAAATAGACAAAATTCTTATTTTTAAATTTGAATGTAGCGTTCTGGAACTTTCTTTTTGAGTGGAAATGGTGCTCTGATTCCTGAGAAATGTTAGGAGGAATTCAGAGCATTCTTTGCTCACAGCTTTGCCAATAGTGGAGTTTGCAAAATGGAAAGAGCTTGACCTTAAAACAGAAGAAGAGCCTAAGTGGTGACATATTCTGCTGATTAAATACTAGCAGTATGAGATCTGTTTATATGGAAGCAAAGAAATAATGCAGATCTAACTTTGAAGAGAACCTCTGGACTACTAATATAAAGACTTATTTCTTTTACAAAGTTATAAATAACCTGACATCAAACAAAAGGATTTAACTGTTTGATGGAATACTGTTGTTACAGGAATTAGATGCACAGTTCCTGTTCAATAAAGGTATTAGTTTTTAGTACAAATTAGAGTTGACATTTATATAAATGATAAATACATGGAAAAGAAACATTAGTAGTTCCCATACCAACAGTACCACTTTAAGATCCAAATGTTTATAATGGCCACGTTGAAGTTTGGAACCGCAGGTCATCCGAGATAGCGGGGAAGGCAGGGAGTGCCCCTTAGAGAACCATTAGCTTTTTAGGCTGAGTTGTTCTAAGAAAATTGCGTCTGAACATGAGCTACATTAGAGCAGGAGAGCACAGTCAAGTAGAAGGGCGCGTTTTAATGCTCCGTTTCGTAAAAATAAAAGGAAATTCTATTGGGAAGGATGTTTTTCTGGAAAGTTAGTTCAGCGCCCAGTGATAAGCGCTGTATTTGTTTGTAAGTGCCTGTGGAACACACCGTTTCATTTGCAGGTTTGTCTCCAAGAGCCAAAGAAGGTTTTGCTTCGGGAAGTTTTAAACTTTCCAAAGTTACGATTCAGCTCCATTTTCCTGTATCCACGTTAGTATAACTTTGTCTCAGTTTTCACTTAATAAAAGAGCTACAGCTTCTGATACTCAGTCATAATGGCTAGAAAACAGCAGCCTGGCTGTCGAGAACCAAGAACACAGCGTTGTCAGGCGGGGTTAGTCACGCAAGACTGGTGCACTTGGATGACTTGTTAGGTTTTGTTCAAATCTTGACATTTGGGGTTTTCGTGGCTGCAGATTTCAGTTCTCTCCTTGGTAATCTTTTTTCCCTTTCTTCTGTGCATGAAAAGAAACTGATGGGCTGCAGAAAGCACCCGTCAGTCCCGTTATCTCCGTGCTGCTGTGGTGCCAAGCAGGAATCCCTCCGCTTGGATCTGGGGAGGCACTGCCAGGGGCTCAGATGGCAGCTCGGATCTGCTGGATGTTGTCCCTGCCTTCTCATTTGGACACCCCCTGCCCTGCAGGTCTGACGTACGGTGGCTGTGCCATTGATGCCAGCCGTGAGTTTGTTCCCGAAGTTTCTTCCCCAAGTGAAGCACTTCTCAGTTCTTTGTTTTGCCCTTGCATAGACAAAACGCTTGCTGCTGGCTTTCTTTTCTTCCTCAGCAGAGAGTTAAATTAGCTGCTTTGAAAAATAATTCCGGTGGTTTTATTGTATATATTGACAGAAATAACTGACAAGAATGATGTCTTTACAGAGCTGCAAAAGTCCAAGTGAAATAAGTGAAACAAGAAAACCTAAATCCACCAGTAGAACTAGACTAAATATTGCTCTAAAAATCAGCACTTCCACTCTGCAGTAATCCTGGACTAACCTTGCATAGTACACAAGCAGTGAAAAAGTTTTTAGTCTGAGACTGAACCATTTATTTTGTTATTTGTAATAAAACATCTGACAATATTTAATATACATGCACAGAGCCATGAGAAAACAATCTGGGATCATAATCTTCTTTAAATCTCTGGAAGGGTTGTAGGCAGAGTTTTAAATTCAATTATTTTCTCTTTTTTTAAATGCTTTACGGATATAAAATGAGTGCATTTACAACTTGGAAAGAGAAACTTAGATTGTCACCAAAAATGCTACTCCGTAATTAAAATAGATCTTCACAAGGCAATTTGACTGAACTGCTAGTTCTTGATAAATTAGTAGCATGCATCTATGTTACATGTCTAATTAGAACATATGAATATAGGAATGACTTGACATGATTATATGAATTATCAATTTACTTCAATTTGATTGATGTTTGTTCAGTATTTTACATACAGCCATTCTTCATCTTGCTGGCTGACATTTTAGTTTTCTCATGAAAATCCTGTTTATTACTTACAAGGTGCTTATACACTCAGTTACCTGATTATGAAAATATAATTTCAAAGACTAGAGGATTCTTATTTTAATTTTCTGTGAGATTTTACAGCTGATTTGACATGTAACTGCAGAGACATTCTGTATCATCACTGTATTAGATGATATCAAAAGATCTGGATCCTATTAGTTATGAAGATTTCGTTACCCTCCCTTGACAGAAATACTTATATATGCATTTTAAAGTAATTGTAGTTTTCACTGATGATAAAATGAAAACAGAGACAGATTAAGTGAAGTATAAATACATGTATATACAGTATGTAAATAGAATTAGGTGGTGTTCTTCACAACATCTTTCCCTTGCTAGATCTCAGGAGAAGGTTGTCCCAGTGCCTGCCAGTGGTTACCTCCTTGCCCTGGCAAGCAAGGAAAGGAGCTGCATTTCTATGATTCTCCTTCCTTAAGGAGCATCAGGATGTTATTTCTGGGCATCACTGAAAAATGAAATGAGCTACAGCGTTCCCCTTTGGTCCCTAGAGCAAAATCATGCCCAAGTGTTTTGGGTTCATATGGTCTGTTAGTTCCCTAGCAAAGGCCTTCAGGCCTGGGAAGTTCTCCTTTGTAAGGTGCCAGGAAGCAGTGGCAGGAGAGGAAGGCTGCTGGAGCTGTCCTGGTGGGAATGCAACGAAGAACTGAAAATCCAGGGTGGAATATCCTTCCAGCAGTCGCCTCATGTCTGTAGCCAGACACCCTACCTTAGTGACAGGGGGAGCCTTATCTCCCAGCAGAATGATGAGTTCCCCTCACAACTTTATTACTGTTCCATACCACAAGGAGCTTTTAATTTTTTTGATTGATTGTCCTTTCTTATTGCTCAAGTGCTGTGTGGCATATTGCTGGCTTTTGTCACTGGGGTCTGTTTTGAAAGACTGACTTTTATACTGCTTCAGGCTTTCACAGCGAGAGGAATTGCAGCAAATGGCCAAGCAATACACTATATAGTGAATATTGGCCCTAGTAAATGTGAGGAAAACATGGATTCCATCTAGAGACTTCAGAAATCATGAATCATACTTTCCTAAGTGATAAACTTTCAGAAATACCAGTACGGTGGATTGGGATAATTACTGCACTTGTGAGAGCAGAGTGCACTTCCCAAAGAGTCACACGGGAGCATGGATTGCTGGTAGGGCAGTGGAGAGAGCCTGACCTGCTGGCTATTGGAGATTAAGCAAATTAGCAGGACCTGCAGAAGGCTATAAACTGGTGGGAGTGACGAAAGATAACCGATAGGCAGCCTTGAAAGGTGTTGCTCAGTGAAAAGTTGCCACAGGTCACCACATCAGTCACTGTGCCGGGCAGTCGGCTGTGGATGCAGCAGGCACAGCGTGCAGGGTATGGGAGACCTGGAAATTCAGACAGGCACCAAGCAGGGGAGGTTGTAGTCTTAAAGGTGAGGATTTAAGATACTCTTGCCTCTCCCTCTCAGCAGGCTTTCACGTTGAAAGCAGACAGCCCTTTGGCCAGTACTTTCTGGTGTGCTAACCCGGAATCCTCACCATGCTCTGGAACAGGGGCTCCACCTCCAGCATGATTTGGATCTGGAGTCTGGCTGGTAGCACAAAGAAAAACTTCATTAATTCATCATGAAGTAGCATTTCAGAAATGTATTTGCTGTGTCTCTTACCTGTACGTAGCTTGGGTTTTCAGAGAGCTGTTCTAACATTTAGAACATGTTGGGCCATAAATAAGCTAAGCTAAGCTGGAATTTATTGCAGCTAAGCACAGGCAAAACCAATAAGGTTGTATAAATATCTGTAAATTTTGATTATAAGCAACATTTTTAGAGGAAATAGTGAAAACATTACTGTGAGTTATCTGCTCTGGATAAAAAAAAAAATGGTATCTTGGACTAATTTAATAGGTCACAATTCAGAAAAAGAAAACCACAAGCAAATATTAATGGAACATGGGCACACAGCTCAAGTTAAGCAGGTGCTTAAATGCTTGGCTGTACAGAAATGCAGTGATTTAATTAGGATCTTGTTACATTTGACAGGCATCTCTGACTTTCAGGCTAGCGAGTGAGCAACAAGAAAAGCTAATTCTAGGTAAATGTGTCTGGATCCCAGTATGTGGCAGGAGGAGAGGCAAGCGGGATGTCAGTAAGGACTTTGTATCTTGTATTAAAGCGTCTCGTAAGACGAGTATTCCGTATTCCAGACCTGCAGAACTTCCTGGGATCATTAAGCCAAGAGACTGATTAAAAAAAAAAAAAAAAAAAAAAGAAAAGTCAAGAAAAAGAAGTACAAGGTTTTTGTTTCCTTTGTTGTTCATCTGCTCAGTCAAGCTCTGGGCTTCACTTTCTCCACCCATTGACAGCGAAACACAGAATATGTGCTCTGCTACAGGTTTATTTGGTTGGGTTTCTTTCCAGTAAGAGGTGACTCATGGTTTTTCCTTCAGAGTACATAATATAGCATATCAGGTTTAGTAGCTGCATTAGTACAATGAGCTGAAATCATTAAATTGATTCCACATGTGATAAATACCAGATTAAAACATCAGCAGCCCTTGTGTGTACCTTCCTGTCCTTAATGTTGATAACATCATAGCGGTAAAACTGTTGAAAAGCAGAAGATAATAAAATAATAATTCCATGGAAGCTATTTGGGTATTTGCACTGTTAGTTTGGCAAGACTTCACTAACTACCCATGGCATTTTTAGGACAGGTAAAGGAAGTGAACTGTGAAATGAAAAATGAAAAGTCCCGAAAAATTCTTCGCCTCTGCCTGTTCGTCAAGGGTACGGTGGCCATTAAACAGAAATCAGGAGTTCTGCTGTTCTGTCCTGGATCAAAAATACCAATTGTAATTACTTTAGTACAATTCTAATTGATTTTAGGTACTTTCCTGATTGCAGAATTTACCATAGAAGAGTAGATTTGTATAATAAGCACTCCGGTTAATTTAAAGTTTCAGCAGACTTGGAGGGCACGTCTTGCTTACAGGGTGGGAGCCAATAGCAAAGTTGAGAATCATCAGTGATATTTTCCTCAAAACAGTGTCTGAATGTGTGCTTAAATGTCTCTTATTTGCCTGTCTTTTAAAAATTCCTTCTCTCTTTAAGGGCATTAAGACATTGCTACCAGTATTTTGAAAGGTTTTCAGCATCTTTTTCACTGGTGAACTGAAAAAAATGCAAACTATTACTTTGTTGATCTTGTTTTTAAACTGAACTGCATTATCAACTTAGTGTGTGCTCTGAAGGTATTGTTAAAAGTGCTTTGAAAACTTGTAAATCCCTATAATTTATGTTCCTGTGGCCTCAACTGCTTCTTTCTGTCCTTCTGGTTTTAATTTGAATGCAGTCTTGTCTGGGTGTGTACCTGTAAAATTGTGTTTTTCCAAGTACAATTTACAGTCATGACCCTCAGTTTTACAGTGTTCCAACCTTATAGGAGCTTCCTCCTATGCCAGAAAGCCAACTTTGGGTCAAACAGCTCTTTCATATTGTAATTGTCTAATCAAGGTTACTTGGAACAGATCCGATTTGGGCATTTTTTAGTTTATCACAAAGACTTTATAAGAATATCAAGTAAATTGGAAAGGTTCCTGTGCAGGAGACCAGTGATAGCATTGCCTTATTTCTTCAGATGTACACAGTTGTAAACTTAGCCTGCTTCATGACAACAGTCCCATTTATCTAAACAATTCTCCTTTTAGAGCCAATGGCACTGATAGAAACTGAGATAAGAAATACAGATGGGAGGATCTCCGAGTCTCTCCTTACTGAAACTCCTCGCTGGGCCGCTCACAATCACCTTTTCTTTTTTGTGCCTGAGAATGCGTGGCCGACATCTCCCATGAAACAGAGTCCTCTCTGATTGCCAGCAGGCACTCTAGGAAAGGATGATTGAGCTTCGGGAGGGAGAGTTTTTAAAATCCTGCTGATTTCTTTCTGGATTTTCCCCCCCCACCCTGTGCTTCCTGTGTTTTGGGGTTTTGTGTTTCATAGCTCTAACTCAGAATAGTCCCTGTGCTATAGTTCTGTGCCTTTTGAATTAATGTATTACACCATCTATTTTGTTGTGATCTGCAGATTAATCCCCTTCTCGTTTAGTGTCTTTTTGGGTGATATGGGAAAAAAGTTTCAGAGCTCAATATTCTTTATGTTCTTCTGCAATAAAAATAATGCTTAAACACACTGAAACAGGAGTTATTTGAAGTAAATGTTTTAAGCTTTATTTTTAGTACTTACTCTCAGCCATGCTCATTTTTTTAGCATGACTTCAGCACCCTTGGTGGCTAACAGGAAGAGAAGAACAGATAGATCATGTGGTTTAATTCTGTTATGTTTGTATTTTCAGATCATTGTACAATCTGGCCGTCACCCCACGGTGCTGCAAAAACTGTGCCAGTTGCCTTTCCAGTATTTCAGTGACCCTCGTTTAATCAAAGTGCTCTTCCCTTCGCTAATAGCTGCTTGTTACAACAACCCTCAGAACAAGATCATCCTGGAGCAGGAGATGAGCTGTGTTTTACTCGCCACCTTCATCCAGGTATCGCAGCTCTGCAGCCGTGCGGGGTCACTGCGGCTGCTTCTCTCGCCTTTGCTCCGAGTGTGGGAATCATTTGACTTAAGTAAAACAAGTAAACAGCATTGAAGTACTTTGAGATTCTTCTGCAGCTCTTCTCAAACCACAGATTACGCCTGTACTTGAGGCATCTTATAACTCTAAAAGGTTACTGAGTGGTTCAGGTTCTCACTGTGCACTCAGGATCCTGTTTTCATTACAGCTCCTGGATGTACTGGGAAGGTTTGATGTAGGTCCTGCTATTACAAGACAATTCTTAAAATATTTTTTTTAAAAGAATTCCTGCACATACAGCATGTCTAAAATTGGTATATTCATGTGTTTACATGCAAATGTACAGTTGTATACTGTGTACCATAGATTTACAGAGAACTGATTAAGTGTATATATTTTATGCAGAAAATACACAGAACATATGTTACCAGTCTAATCTTGCAATCTTTATTTTTGACAGTAAGCCACTGAGGTCATTATGAATACTGTTTTGAATAAGGATTTGCAGTATTTTTGTTCCCTTTGTCTGAATTTATATGCTGTTTTATCTATCAGATTTTTTGGATGCCTCATTTTTTCCATACATTGACGGTTTCCAATTAATAAATGCAGTTTTCATAAACACTCCACTATTAAAAATAATACGCCTTTATGAGTCTAGTAAGTCTATATCAGTCACCTGAAAGTTACTGTTGTTGATACAGAAATGTTAGTCAAGCTCTTTTCCATAATGCTTTACAGCTACTCCAAGGATACTCCAAGGATAGGCTGTATGCATTTGAGAGAGAAGGCACAAGAACTAAATATTTACTGAAAGTTTGCATAACTTCTGAGTGCAACTACTTTTTATCCTTCTAATACTAAAATAATTGCATAGCAGTTTTTTTAAAGAAGTTAGGAATTTAGTATTAAAAGAATTTGCTACATAGTCATAGTGAAACTACAGATTTCAGTGTAGAAGTTGCAGTGGCAAAAAAATTATTTAAGCAATATGAGGAAATGCAGCAAGTTTCAGGGTTTTTTTCAGCCAAAAAACACGAGAGTGGAGGAGAGTATTCCCTATATGAATAATTAAGGTTCTTTAGCTTGATTTCTGTGCTATAAGAGATGGAATGGCATTAAAATCTCCAGTAGCTACAATGAAGTGTAAGTATATCTACAAGGGACAACGTTAATTTCCAGTTAGAGGTGTAGCTCAGATGCAAACCCACGTACTGTTCTTGCAGGCTTTTAAAAAAGGTGTTATATTAAAATATGGAAGAGTTGTGTGTGCTGTAAAGAGTCCTGTCTTTGCTGACTTCACTGGTACTTCAGTTTTTTGCCCGTGTTAAAATCTAATCCCAAATGTCGCACATGCGTACACAGAGAGCAATTCTGGAAGGATCCAAGGAATGCTCGGATCCCGCACACACAGAAGAGACTTCCCTCTCTACTTTTATTTCAGCTCGCTGCTGTTTGTCAAGCAAATCTCTCATTTGCTTCGGCGGAAGGTTTGGGAAAGACTGTAAAATGTTTCCCCGTGACTAGAAAATGAGATTCTTCCTGTGCCAGGGAACACTAAAAGAAGTCCCGTTTGCGTAAAAGTTTGGTGGTGTGTACGAATATAACACTTAAATACAGTGTGTTAAATGTGTGCAGCGAAAATCAAAGGCAGAGGGTTGCTGGATTTTACAGCGACCTCCTTACCAACAGATTTATTTCCATCATCTGAAGTTTGCATCAGCCCCTTTATTTAGATGTGCAGAAATAATTAAAAACCATTTCGGAGTATCCGTGATTTGCTAAATTGTGTCTCTTATCAGATAATACCTTCTTCAGCGTTCTGCTCAGTGGATACTCCAACAAAAGATAGGATCTGTGGTGGGGCAGCCGACGTGTTCCAAGGGATGTCGGTGTCCTCGCTGACTCCGAGGATGCAGCGTCCCGATGCCCAGCAGCAGCAGGGATCGCACGTGGCTCTGGGTTCCCATCGTGGCTGCCCCACAGCTCGGGCTGGGGTTACCTCTGCTGGGGAGGAACTTCACATGCTCCCAGGAGATCAGGACCTCGGGCTCCCGGGTCACTGGGAAACACAGCCATTGAAACCGGAATCATTCTTGAATTTTCTAAGAGTGTATTTGGAGTCAGGAGCAAAGATCTGAAACACCATTTCTTTTACAGACACATAGCTGTGGTAAATAAAAATCACAATAAGAAGTATTTCCTAAGAAGATGATAAAAGCTTGGGTTCTTTGTTGTGTACTAAAATTATTTTTTTTTCAAAACAAGTATAAATAAAGGAATAAAAATCTACTATATATATTACAGAATTTAAGTGCTGGCAGTATTCTGTGTTTTATGTAGCAAACAAGCCAGAGTTTGTTAATTTACAGTTTTCATAAAGTATTAGTATTTTTGAGTGACTGTGAAGACTATAAAATGTTGTTTTAATTTCTCGGGTGTGAGATCTGAAAACCTGATGCCTTTTTTTTTTTTCCCCCCCATAGGATTTTGCACAGAGCTCAGGCCAAATGGATAATCAGTTATCTCAGCAGCGGGGTACGTTCAATGCAGTGTAACAGAGTAGCAGTTGGTTAACAGAATGTGTAGATATTACATTTCACTGTGATTTAAATTTTTTGAGTCTGCATCACGGTAAAAGAAATATAGTAACTCGCAGCATGATTTTACAGCTTGGGGAGAGGCCCCCTGACTTACATCCTGACATATCTTCCAGTCCTCTGCTCATCGTATCAGGGATTCAGACTGGTAATCTTTATTAAATGCTGTGTGGTATCATGTCTTCAAATGTGATACTGTACCTGCACATACTTAATTAGCTGTCACAAAGACTGCCTTCAAAAGTTTTAGGTTGCAGGAGCCACGCAGCAATGCCAATACACCTGGGGAGCCAGAAATCTGTAAAATACTGTCTTGTAATCGTTCTTAAACGTTCATCAGTTTGCGGGAAGAGTTGTGATTTTTTTTTCCCCTCCATTATTAAAGTATTATTTAAAATGCAGTTAACCTCTTTAGGCTAAATTTGAAATATGCTCAGCTGAGATGGCTGTTACTTGCTAAACACATCTGAAATTCAAGTGCTGATGGGCATCTGTTCTTGAGTAGCTGTATTTTGCATAAAGTACATCGCTCAGACAGTCATTTCTCTCTCATAGCAAGCAAAAATCCACCACCATTTTGCCCAACATTTGGCAAGAGATGAGCAGTTCTAGGTCTAAAACATAAGCTTTAAAAAAAAGTGTTTAAAAATAAATTATGACACATGAAACTAATGCAACTTTACGGGGATTTTTACTGTCAACATTATACCTCAGTCTGAAGCAGCCTTGTGCAGTGTCTGCAGCACAAACTTTCCAGGATTGTGTTTGCATGAGAATCTGCTCAAGAAACATCTAAAACCCAAGTGGAAAACTGCTTTTTGTTTTCACTATTCAAACTGGATGAACTTTTAAAGAAAGATGACTGTGTGGTGACATGTGAGTGTGGTTTCTAAACATTCCCCAGTTGCAAAAAAGTTGACTCAATAGTAGTATAAGCAGAATTATTTTTATCCGTTATATCGCTCAAATGTGAAGGATGGTGTCCCCAGAAAAACAACCTGGAATAGTAACACTGACGGGAATACAACCTGAAAGCACAAACTTCATTGCTGGGTGCTGCGTGGAGGGTCAGACCCACAAACCTGTGCACACATGTGCAGTCCTCTTCGCTCGGAGGACTGAAAGCTGCATTTGTACTTGCGCTGTGAGCTCTGGGAGTCAGGGAGCACAACTCCTCCGCAGCCCTTCGTGGAAAAAAAAGCTGCTGAGCCGAAAAGACCGTTGAGGCTGCCCAGAGCTGAACAAGGCTGAGCTGGTCCCCAGTGGGTCCAAGAATATAAAATGTGTAAAGCTGTATAATGTTCTGCTGCATAAAGCAGAGCCTGATCCAAAAGCTTACAAATGGAAGCCTTTGCTCATCAGAGCCTCTGCCCCCGTTCTTAAAGCCAGCCCTCGGTGTCCCAAGCTCCACAAAAGTGTCACCCCATGGGCTGAGAAGATTTTGGGAGGGGGAGGGGAGTAAAAGTATCTCAAATTGGCTGCATGTTCATTATTCTTGTTTTATTGCTATCTTATCTTAAGAGGGAATAACTTGGTAATTTTATGTTCTGTCTTCAACAGAAAAATTTTTCAGTTCTCAAGATTATCTTGAGCTGTCCAACAGATTCCCGCGGCAGTCCTGGGAAGAAGCTCGACAGTTCTTCTTGAAAAAATAAGTGTTGTATTTGGTTTTTGAATCCCTAACATCATCACACTGACCAGTTCCTGCTGACTACCTTCTTTAAAAGGCTGTTCTGAAACGGTTTTGATACTCTAAATACTTATTCTGTAGATATATAATTTGCACTATTTATATCATAACTACTGTAGATACTTCCAAGTTCTGTTTTGTAATTTTGATAATTTGAGTTTATTTCATTCACGTATCTGATGTCATGATTTGGGTGTTTTCTGCCCTGTGATGTGGCGGGACTTGCACTGCAGAACTGCTGAAATAAGGTTGCAAATAGAGAAAATATGTTCTATATATCTTGTAATAAAATAACTTATTCTGTCTGGTGTGACTTCTGCGTTACAAATGTTGGTGTGTTTCAATTACCATAAGCAACACAGGGCGCGGAGAGAGGAAAGAAAAAGCCCCTTAAGCTGTCTTTCTCGTTAATCAAAAGTCAATCAGAATCTAATCAAAAGAATTCGTCAGATTTGGCTCTGGGGAAAGTTTGCTTATAATTTCTTGGTAATTTGGGATAAGTCATGTAATACGGATTTTTTAAACCACGTGCGGTTTTAACATTTCGGTAAGGCTCTAGTAACGCTGGTTTAACGCAGGGGTGTTCTCTGAACGGGAAGGGTTCCGCCGGCAAAACCCAGCGGCGCCCCGGGGCCGGGCGGGATTCGCTTCCGCGGGAGGGGGCGGGAGGCGCTGCGGGCCCCGCGCTGCGGCGGGAGCGGGGCCGATCCCGGGCGGCCCGCGGACACCGGGACAGACACCGGGACCGGGACCGGCATCGGGACAGTCCTCTCTTGG
>VZRE01001839.1:95763-208197 GCA_013396775.1 Cephalopterus ornatus
GGTGCCCGGCGCCGCCGCGGCCGGACTCCTCCGCTGGGCTCCTCTCCCTCTCCCTGGCTGTCAACAGTAAAGTTTCCGAGCGGACGCCGGGTGTTTTGGGAGCCCTGTCCGGCGGTCGGGAGTTGCGTGCCGTTGTCCCTGAGGAAAGCTGCCGGAGGCATCAGGGCAGTCATGAACCCCTGGGAGCGCTCGCTCGCATCCTCCCGCGAGCGGGGCGAGCCGAGCCAACAGGGTGCTTTCCTTACCGCCGGAGAATACCCCTGAAGGTTGCTGCTGCAAACCCTAAACACTAGGAAAAAAATCTGTGGCTCAAGGAGGGGCTTTCTGGGGTATTGAGGGGCTGATACGGCGTTTCTCAGTCACAGCTGTGCAGACGTGTGATTGCTTTAATTATCCCAACCTGCGGACGAAGCTAATGTGAAACACTTGTTGCTTTTCCAGTTTGTCCGCCATACGGGTCAGCTGGGAGGAGTGCTGGGCTTTTGGAGGCCATTTGCTGCCTGGCGTGTCATTGTGGCTGTGTTACCAAGGTCTGGGTGAACTCAAGGTTACCGAGAGTAGATGATTGATGAGATGTCTCTGCATATCTGCTCAAACTCTTAGCAATCACTGGGAGATACTCTGTCCGCTGAAACTGTGTGTGAATATCCCTTGTACACAGCTTTAAATCTTGCAGGTTTCTTTTTGAGCGCTCCAAGGCTTTTATAGATATTGCAGTTATGTACACCTCTACACAACCTACATCTGCACAACTCTAAAATAGGAGTTATGGGTATATTAAATGGTTTCAAGTCATAAGAATCTCTTATAAGAGCAGCACAGGTAGACTAGGTCAGATGTGACTCAATTAATGAGAAAGTTCTAACTCTTCATCGTGGACAAGTCTCGGTTGTTAGGCTGCAGCCTTTGTAGAGCAAAGGTCTTAATCTCTGAAGCTCCCAGATCATATGGTACTGCTGTGTAAACAGTACTTTACTCACATGATCACTGCACAATTCAGTTTCGTGTCCTGGAAACGTGAGGTCAGCTCCTTGGTTTTCAGCCACACTCATTTAAACTCATAACTATAAAATAAAGCCAGTAAAGGACCCTGTGCACCTTCAGTATGTGAGTAACAATGTAGTCTGTGAGAGAAGTGAAACAAACTGCAAGTTTGTTTCACTTTTTGAAAAGTGCAAAGTTTTTCCCTGCTGATGCTCAGTTCAATGGTGAATGGAGTCTGGAGAAAAACAGGATGCGAGAGACCTGTGAGGTATGAACAGGAAGGAAAGGTTGGAGTTTTGCATGACTTGAAGGTGGGAGGACTGAGGAGAAATGAGACTGCAAGTGCACAGAAATTGGTGCAGGGATGGGAATAAGCCACTTAGAGAGTTCACTGTCAGTGTTGTCTGTATTTCGAAAAAGCTTTGTTGATTTTTACTAATGGTTTGCAAGGGGTATATCTGAAGAAGTTTATTCTGTGTTACATCTTTCTACTGCTGCTTCGATTCCTTTGTAATTTTATATCTTTGTTCTGATTGCAAAATCTTTATTGCAGAGTGTTTTCTTTCTTTATTTTTTCCCTGTTCTTTGCTGCAGTTATAGCTCCTTTTCAGTTCAGGTGCCTTTAGTGTTTTTTCTGTGGTTAGTGTTTTCTGAAGTTATATCGCTGTCTCTAAGATCTCCTCTGTGGGCAGATCTGTAGAGAGGTTCTAGAAGTACATCCTTTATTGCTGGAGTTCCTCCTCTTCCTGAACAGACCAAAACTTATTTATTTTTTTGTTTAAAGTTTTGCAGCTGAAAGACCGTCTCTTACTGGAATTAAGCATTGCTCTGCTTATTTAGCTGTTATCTTAAGTAATACCCCAATTCCTAGTTCTTGGAGTCCCTTCCTGGGATCTTTGCCCAGCGTTAATGGTTCTCTATGAGATATAGAATTTCTACTAAGCAGTTTTAAAACTTTATTTCCTGGCCAGTTTGCTTTTACAGCTAAGAAAATCAGCTCTAGAGATACCTTTGTGGGTCCAGCTGTTAGATACTTTTGCCTTGTGAACGTCTGTTTTGGTTTAGTTCCTGAAACTTCCGGAGGTTCCTCTGAAGAGGTTGGGAGACAAACTTCGGTTTCCCAGGTGAAGTTTCTGGCAGCCTGGTTTGTGTTCATGCAGATTTGGAGCGTGGGGCCGTGTAGAATTCACCTGCTGCAGCTCCTGCGTTTTCTGGAACGGCTTTTTGGCTGACCCATCTTGTGTCCCTGTGCTGGCCACACGTGTTACTCACAGAGCTGATTTCTAATTCCTGTGTTATGAGTGTCCTTGGAGCAGGCTGCAGGCACCTAGCCATGACTTTACCTGGGCGGGTGTACTGGGCATGTCCACATGGCTCGTGTTTTACTGGGACAGTAGCAGTTATTTTGTTGTTATTTTGTCTGAAGCCTGGAAACCCAGATATGCTGACATTTTTCATGTTCTGCTTGGAAAATCTTACTGAATTTCTCAGGTGGGGAGCAAAAAGAAGCTTTGGAGTAACCTGATGGATTTAGTGAATCCCATGGTACTTTGCAAGTTAACTTAATTGACCTATACTGCACATCCAGGTTAATCTTAGCAACTTCCAGGCATCTGGAAGTCAGAGGCCAGGTTTGCTCTACAGTAAATGCTGGGAATGGAGGGGGAAGTTGGAAACTCCTGGCGGTTTTCATTCACAAATGTTTATTTTGGTATAAACTGAATCACTGTCCGCAGTTTCCACCAGAGAGGAAGTGCAGATGTTTCAGCTGTAGCGGAAGCATAGGTGCCTGGCTGTGACTCGTATCCAAACCTAGGGAAAATAAACTTCCCAGTTCTACCTGTTGTCATGCTGCAGAAGCTACTCAGTGGCCCAAGTTTGTAGGATGTTTATCTGTAGTTGATTTCTTTGGATAGCCTGATTTTCCAGACCTGGGTTTTCCCTGGGATCTTTCTGTGGCACAAGTACTGAGTGCTGTTCCCTCTCAAGGCATCATTTTCAGTGGTTTGACTGGTCTGTGCGTCTTATTTCTTGTGCTTTCTTCCCTTGCTGCCAGCTGTTTAGGTTTATTCTCCACCTTCCTATTTTATTGAGGCTTCAAAGTAGACATCCTGCCCAAATGCAGAAATGATGTCAGTGAAATAACGGGCTGTTCTCACACATGTGCAGCTGGACAAGTAACTTCATCAAAATAACTACCTGTCCTCTTCATTGACTCATGGCAGGTTCTTGGTTTTCAGGACCATATGTGACTGAATGAATTACCCTCTGGTTTTACTGCAGATTCTTTATTATAACAAACAAAAGTCAGTTTGTGGGTTTTTTTTTTTTAATTGAAAAAATTATTTAATATGTGTTAGACTGTCAGACTCAGAAAGGAATCTTATTTGTCACTAGGATTTTTACCCAAGATCTATAATGTGACTTTAAGTTTATTTTAAATCTGGTCTTGTCTTTATGTTCAGAAATTTCACGCATAAAGTGACCTTCTGGTGTGCATGTTGGTTTATTCCCACAAATATAAAATGTGGGATTATTGGTTTAGAAATAATACCTAATTAGTGGTAATATAATACCTAATACCCAGGCTGCTAAAGGAACATCCATCCATCTTACTCTTTTTGGCTAAAACTCAATTATTTCTCAGTTTATTGTAGAATAGTTTGACAGAATGATAGAGCTCCTCTGGTGATGCAGTACTTATTTAGAGAAAAGATGATAATATAGTCAGAAATAAGTGTGTTTAAAATGCATGTGGCTCCCTTTGGAAATTTGAAAACTTCAGGATCTTCCAGGAGCATGGTCCACTTTACCCTGTGACATGGCTATAAATCATTTCAGAAGTGGGCTTTTTGCCACAAAAACATGGATTTATTCTTCAAAGGGTGACTAAAATTTCATAACTTTTATTGCAAATGAGGTATGAAACATAATCAAAAATACAGTGTCTGATCTATATTGGCAGTAAATATTTTGTTACTGGCAATTGGTTTCAAACGAGCTTAGAGTATTTAATCATAGCAAGCAACCTTCAGCATAAAAGATGAAATGCAGAGCACTTTTTCAAGAATCCTCATTGTTTTAATCGAAAGGGCAAATCACGATCCAGATTCTGCAAAAACTTCTCTTTGTATTTATATTTTTGCACTGTGATGAGCTTCAGGGAAGTGCTTGGGATTTGCTATCTCTGTGTGAAGTTGAGCATGGTCTAGGCTTTGTGGGGTTGAAGTCCAGTTCCATATTTTAGCCTCTCAGATTTTCTGGAGCTTTTTTTTTTTTTAATTAGAAGCTGTAGATAAGTGCATGTTTGGCATCGGGGGAGATGGAGTTGGAACATGTATGTTTAAAAAAGCAGTGTTTGGCTGTGCAGTCTTCAGGGTTGTGTTAGGGTTTGTGCCTTGGTCATATTAATGAACATATTTGGTTTTCCATGTGTTCCATATTACATTGATTGTAACTTGAGCCTTCAGTTAGGCTTTATGGAGGGTAAACAAAGTCTTGAAGGATAATATTCCTGTTCTCATCCCAAATGTTTTCTCTACCCTAGTTATTAGTCTTGGAGGAATAACGCTTTTCACATGTTCACATGAATATTAGAGAGAAAAGTCTGAGTTTAGAATATTTTGGTTTGGTTTCACGGCAATTCTTTGCCTCTTTTTTTATCTTTTTTTTTTTTTTCTTTCATGTTTGCTATATAAGTTAAAGTTTGTGTGTGGATGGTGAATTGCTCGAAATTATTATTTAAGGACCATTAAATTGTGGGGGTAGACTAAGTGCTCAAGTGTCAAATGTTTTAAAGGAAAAAAGGGATAAAAATGAACCCGATGTTTATAAAGATTTCTCTTGGTGTGTTTTCAGGCTGTGAGCCCTTACTGCCTGATTATCACGCAGCCACTGCATACGATTTTGCCTCTATAAGTAACTAAATATAAAAGTGGGTTCTGTAGCTAGATTTTGGTTAAAACCTGTAATAAAACACCACCAGAGAACCACCCTAAAAACCCCAGTAAATATTTGTTTGCAACCCATGATTTCCTTGTGTCTTAGTCTTTCTGGTCTAATCATCGTCCTTTAAGGTACTTGTTTAAGTTGATCAACTAAACTAGAATGTGTTAAAATGTTCTTTATTTTGTTCACTATTTTCACATGGATGTTTCAGTTTAAACACAGCATGTTATAGATAAGCTGAAGCCAAGCAAGTTTATGCCTTGTTTGTTCTCCTTACTTAATAAAAATTCTCTAGAATGAGCCTGTTTGGTTTGACAGCAGTGCTTCAGGGCTTGTATAGCTGATGAGTTTCTGTCAAGCAGAACTGCTCCAAGGAACAGTTTTTCACTTAAATGCTGAGTACCAAACTCCTGTCTCTCTCCTTTCCTTTCAAGGCCTCGGTGCTCCGGAGGTTTCAGAGTACATTAGTTGTAGCCGAGCACAACAATGAGTCTCTCACGCCCATTACACTCAATTCCATCGCCGCGGCAAAGCAACTGGGAGGCGAAGTTTCTTGTTTGGTAGCTGGTACCAGCTGTGACAAGGTAGGAAATGCTGTTTTCATACGAATGAAGTGAAGAATACAGTGAAAAAATACTTGGTCAGCCTGAAAAATAACCTGTAGTGCAGAGGAGCTGTGCCAGGAATTGCTAATCCGCCAGAAACGTCCCACGCTTGAACTGCTTCTCTTCTGAAGAGAAAATACGAGTACAGATTCCATTTCACAGGGGACAGTATCAATAACAGCAGTCACAAGCTTGAGAGAGCACATTTTTATAGGACTCAAGGACAATTAACTTTTAAAACAAGGTTTCTCTGTAAAGTTTGAAAGACAAATATTGCAGTGCTAAGAATTCAGAAAGAAGCTCGCACATGTTCCGATGGAAACCAGCAGAAGTAAAATGCACAGTGACAAATCGGGCTTCTGAGCAACTTGCTTTTACTGGTCAACCACTAGTTGCATAGAAAGAGTGTGTCTGCAACCTAAAATTCTGGAATTAGTGCTTCTTGACTTTGTCACTTATGTCACGTATGAAAAAGGCTCCTTGTATGTTGGCTGTGTATTGTTAGTGTCATTTTTCCTGTGCAAAATTTAGAGACAATGTAGTTAGTATGTTAATGGCACTTTTATTCCAGCAGGATTTACTCTTGTGTGAGCAGTGGAAGTACAGAAAACTATGCCTAATATTTCACCTACTGCTTATGAAGTGTTATTTTGAAAGCAACAGGTAGTATCTCATGAACGAGGCACACTTAGGGCAGCTAATTCACTAATAAGTGGAGAAACCTCAGTGGCTACTCAGGTGTCTGAGGTGGAGACAAAGCAAATATTTGTCTAAATCAAGAAAATTAAAAAAAGAACATTGCCTGATAAATGTGTCTTTAATTTTCCTTATTCTCTCGCACTTGCATAGGAGAAAAGTGATTGTGAATGTTTTGTTTGTTTGG
Source organism: Cephalopterus ornatus (assembly GCA_013396775.1). Classification (NCBI taxonomy): domain Eukaryota; kingdom Metazoa; phylum Chordata; class Aves; order Passeriformes; family Cotingidae; genus Cephalopterus; species Cephalopterus ornatus. The sequence goes on from VZRE01001839.1 coordinate 102,184, forward strand.
TTTTTTATTTTTTAATGCTAAGTATATGGTGTCTGTTTGAGAAGGTATGTCATGCTGGGAAAAAGTATTTTACAAAAAACGAAGGTTTGGGGTTTTTTTTTGTAAGAGCCAGTTACTCAAACGGATGTTCTGCAGCAGCTTTGAGGGAGTTCTTCTCTATTTATTTCCTTTTGTTAATTTTTGAGGGTAAACTGATACTCGTCAAACTCAGTAAAACTACACTGGTTCTGGGATGATGCATGTGGTCTCCAGACCTTGCTGTCAGTCCTCTTCCCTCTGATCTGTAATAACCCTTTTATCATTTAAACTTCACTTGTGCGAATTTAAAGGAAAAAAAAATGCATAAATATAAATTGAAAATACACGTCGCATCAGTGGGCCAAAAGGTCGGATGCAAATAAAGGATTGCTCCTAAAATTTGGGCAAAGATCATAACATTGCTGTACATTTGTATTTGCTTGTATAGTAGACATTGACTGATTTTAAAAGAAAGTAGGATTGGTTTCTTGCTGCTTACACTGGAATACTGAGCAATAATCCTTTTGTGTGACTGTTGTCGGCTGTTGTAATAAATGAAGAGGTCAGCGTGTGATCCTGGATGCAGGAGACAAGCTTTCCCATGTTTGATTTGCTTTGTAGTCTTCTTATTCACAAGTGCATTTGCATTATCCCATAAGGCACTATGCAGTGAGCTAGAAAATCTGCATTTTGTTCCATCAGGTTCGTTCTGATTTTGAAATTCATGTACTTTTGATTCTGGTTTTAACTAATCTCTAGGCTGCGAGCTCTTGGCAGTGGGGACTCTCTTTTGTCTGTGATGCCTGTTATAACACAAACTAATAATCGTTCACTTGTGATCACAGGTAGCACAAGAAGTCAGCAAAGTGCAGGGTGTTGCAAAAGTTCTCGTGGCTCAGCACGATGTGTACAAGGGATTTCTGGCAGGTGAGAATTGTTTCTACCTATTAACAAAAGAAATTGTATTTATATTTGTGCTTGAAAAGAAGATAGTTGTAAATTCTGAGCAATATGTTTTTATTCTCAGAGGAGCTGACTCCCTTGATTGTGGAAACTCATAAAAAATTTAAGTACACCCACATTTGTGCCGGAGCATCTGCCTTTGGGAAGGTAAGTAGATCAAAGTGCATCGAAAAATTCTTGTAGAAAAGAGACAGACACTGCTGTACGTAAGAGTGTGACTCAAAGGCCTGAGAGAGTCAGCCATGGACACTTCAGAGTTTGCAACCAATGTTACAGCAGTTCACTTAAGAGGTCATTGGTTAGGAGCACTGGTTGATGTTTGATTTTTATTATGGGCTGATGTGGACAAAAGAACAGTGTAGAAGAAATATTCCATGGTAACAAGATAGGACTGTGTACACGAGGCAAAATAGATTGTGATCTGAGAGCATGAAAATTGTAAAGAAAAGCACAGCAAATCAGGATAAAAAATGTATTATTTGCATATTGAAATGAAAGTGTGCAGACCTATTGGAAGCAAATTTTTTTTTTGGAGGGAGAGTTGCATCTGTGATGTGAGTCATGTACATTGAAATGTCTGTAAACATATATAAATAACACAGATTTAAGTCTCAGCCAAGATGTTTTTTTATGAAAAAAGTTTTCAAAACTTGTTTTCTTAAGGAAAATGTTCTTAAGTACATGGAGAGAGGCTCAGTGCTAACAATTGGGCAGCATCGTGGTGCAGCAAATTAGAGAGAAAGGGTACTTGAGAAATGCTGCCGGTGTAGGATGAATAATGACATTGGCCTCCCATCTGACTACTTTCACTTCCAATCAATATCAATCTGGATACTTCTATTTTTGCTAAGAGAAATCTTTTATGTACCTTAAGTCTTAGGGTTTTTAATTTTTTTTTTTTTTTTTAAAATATTTGAGCTGTAGCATCATAGTAAAAGTTAATAGCTTTTGCTTTAAAGCTTACACTGCCATTTTTGAGTGCTTCGTGTGAGTAAAGGTTTCAGGACTGGGCCCTTTGTGTTGTACCAGATTAGGAGGCAGACAAAGAGCAAGCAGTCATCTTGTTAAAATTGATTTGTTCATCATTTTTGCTGCTCTTTTTTCCCTCTTTCCCACCCGTAAAGGTGCTAGGTAATTTTAGGTAAATTTTGAAGCAAGGGAATATATATTTTAATATTAAAAATAAATTTTTGGCTTTTGGGGGAAGAGTGCAGGGTTTTTTTTCTTATTGTCTCTGGCAACTACCTTCCAAAAATAACTTTTTTTTTTCCTTGAAGTGCTAAGAGCTCAGCAATCCATAATTGTCAATTTTCTGAGTAGATGGCATCTATATTCAGTTTTAAACTATTTGAAGCAAATAAGCCTCCTAATTTAAGATATTGAATTAAGGGTTTACTTACAGTAAGTCTCATAAAATGTCTAATGTTATTACAGTAATGGGATTTTATTTGGCTGCTAAAGCTACATGAGAAGCCCTACGAAAATCTTAGTTCTGTGTGTCTTTTTACTTAAAGACAGCATTATATGAAGTTGAAGTTGGGTCAGCAGGTGTTCTTTTACTGACCATGTGTATTTTAGTTAGCATTTGCTCTGCTAATTTTTCATCTCTAACTTCTAGAATCTTATTCCCAGAGTGGCTGGTAAACTTGGTGTTGCCCCTGTTTCTGACATTATTGAAATTAAGTCCCCGGACACTTTTGTGAGAACTATCTATGCAGGTGGGTAATCACAAAAGGTGTGTGGTATTCATGCAATACAGGGCCCGGTACTACTAACTTCCCTACGTGATCTTGTTGTTAGAACCTTGGAAAATGATAGGAATTTTCACTCTGCCATCTGAATTGCTGTGGTTCATGAAAAATGAAGCCTGGGGATGGACATGAGGCTCCCTGTGTGAGAAAGCAAGTAAAAGCCCAACAGCTTTGGGACTAGTACGTCAAACCCAGGTCTATCACCTTCATGAATAGAATTTGGTCATATCCTTTGTACATGGTTCTTTGTTAATGCCCTTCTGATCAGATTTTACAAAGTGTAAGACACGAAGTAAGTCCAGCTGTATTTAATAGCACCAGCATTAATTCTGATTTAAGATACCACAGGGTTATTTTTTCCAATTATGAAGACATTGAATGAATTACTTATAATATTTAATTGGCTTAATTTGTAATTCTTTTTTCAGTCTTGTTTCTCTAATGCTTGGCTGACACCGTGTTTTATTTTAGATATGAGCTCATTGGCTTGTGTTTCTTAATTTTACAGTATGAGGCTGTACCGCATGTACCAGCATGGTATTACATTTTGAGCTACGTTACCAGAGTGTGGTTTTGTGTTGCGCTTTTAAGTTGCTCCCCAGTAATTCACAGTTTCAAGATGACTTCGTTTATGAATAGTTTGTTCAGGAAAACGTTGCTGCATTTTTTTCTCTTAGTGTTCCCTGCAGCCTGCAGTGTGAAGTATTGTATTATATTATAGAGAGAAACACAATCCCGCAGATACTTGGGGGAGGCCTCATTGTCTTCAGTTCTGATGAGTTCATGCAACAGGATAAAAGATCTACTTTGAATTATAGACATCCTTTATGTTTAAGAATGGCATTTTCAAAGTTGGGGGTTTTTTTGTCCTTTCTGAAATTTGAAAGCTCATCCATAAGAGATGATTTGAATGCTTTGTATCCTTTAAAAACAGAGGATTTATGCTTCTGAAACACGGAACTAAAAAGTAAATTAAAGTATTTGTAATCTGTATTTGTTGAGTGCCAAGTTTTAGTCACCTAAAACTGCAATTTTGGGAAGTACCTTTGTGAATATTGTCTGTTCTAGTACAACAGCTAATGTGTTTTTGATATTAGGTTGTACTTGTTTTTTTTTTTTTTTTTAAGCATAGTATGTCCAATAATAGTCTTTAAATTTTCAATGTGACTTTTTTGTTAGGAAATATTCTTTGCACTGTGCAGTGTGATGAAGCAGTTAAAGTGTTCACTGTGCGGGGAACTTCGTTTGAGGCTGCACCAGCGAGTGGTGGCAGTGCCAGTGTAGAAAAGTGTGAGTATTTGTGCTGGGATTCTGTTGTTTTATGTAGTAGTTAGTTTGCTCACTGCATGGTGATGTTTTGTAGAAGTATCTGTCAAAACAAACTGATTGTCATAATTTTAGCTTTATACTTTTAGTACAGGTACTTGCACTGTTTAGTGATGTCTGGTGTGGGTTATCTGCTCAGCTACTCCCTTTTCTTTGACCAGAAAAGGAGATTGTCTGCGCTGAAATCTGCACTTGTTGCACTTGCTACTTAAACTTCCGCTGCTGTAATCTTGAAACTTCAAGTAAGGACAAGTTGCAGCTGTTTGAATAACCAGATTGGTTTTCAAAACAAGACTGAGCAAAAATAAAAGTGGCTGGCTCTCCACGGTTTTGGTTTAATCATATTGCAATTGAGATGGGTCATCATATCACCAAGCTTAAATTAGTAGTGGTTTGAATTGATTTGAGAACACACAGTTGTTGATCAGTTTTAACTATATCAGTTTAAATTACTATTTAATGAAGCCAGTGTAGCTTTCATAGTAGAGAGATCCAGTCACAGAATGACGAAGTAGTTGAGGTTGGAGGGGATCTCTAGAGATCATCTAGTCCAGCCCCTGGGAGAAGTTGCCTGGGACTGTGTCTGGTCAAGCTTTGAGTATCTCCACAGGTAGAGACTTCACAGCCACTCTGGGCAGCCTGTTCCACTGTTTGATCACCTCTGCTGTTTTTCAGTGTAGGCCTTTTTTCTCATGATGGTAGTGCCTGCCTCTGAACCTTCCTGTATTTCCTACTGTCTGTGGGTGTTAGAAAAGAAATGTTACTTCAGATTAGTATATTGCAGTGTCAGTGCAACCCTAAGTGACTTCTTTGCCTGTCTGAGCAAGGAGCACACGTCTTGTGCTGCGTTCCTATCAACGTGTAGCATTTATACAACAGAACTTCATTTCAGTGCAGCTTGTAGTGAACGAGGCTTGTTACCCAGAGCAACTACTGATAGTAGTTAAAAGCTCGTGGTACAGTCGGTTGTAGAATGAACTGTGCTTTAAGTTTAAGCTCAGATTTAAAAGGTTGAAAATACATGCTTTTTCATTTTTTTGGTGGTTTTATTTGTTCTTGTGTTTTCATTTTTCTTGTGTGTTTTTGTTCATCTGATGAACGCAGTGACCCCTCCACCCCCCGTCGGTCTCTCTGAATGGATTGAGCAGAAGTTGACGAAAAGCGATCGGCCGGAGCTTACCAGTGCAAAAGTGGTGATATCGGGGGGTGAGTAGATAATATGAAAACTCTCTTGTGGTGCATTTAAGTACCTCTTCCTAAATAATATCTGTAGCAGAACACTGTAATGTGATACATTAAAAAAAAAAAATTATGATGTAATTCTGAAATATGGCAGAGGGGCCGCTGGGAAGGCACTCAACATGTATGTTTTGTGGGGAGGTAGAACACGAGTTTAACATATGCTGGTTGGCTTTTTAAGAACATTGTCATATTTGGTAAGTCCCTTTCAAATTTTAGCAATATGAAGTGTTGTTAGATTTATAATGTTTAAAATTACTGCTAATTATTACAGGCAGTCTAAACATCATTATGCAGTGGCTTTAATGATCTGAAAACCCATTATGTTTGTATTCTGCTCCTTAGGTATCGAGTGATGGACTATGATTTTTACTGTATGCCTATGGCTAAAATGATTCCTTAGTTATCCCACTACAGAGTTTTGTACCTAAAGCCAGCAGAGGGAGCACAAATTAGTTGGGAAAAAAAGCTGTTGCTCTGATTTTGGAGAATGATGTGGATGGTGCTGTGTGCAGGAAGGAAACAAGACAGTGGTGTTGGTTTATACATATAAAATATTCATCACAAGGCAAAAGCTAAATCTCCAAGTATTGCATACTGGTTAGTAATGTATCTAAAAATGGCCTATGCAAGCATGTCTTCGAGTCTTTGCAAACGCAAATACTTCTATGGAGAGTAGGCAATAAAATAAATATAGGCAATAAACATAACAAACACAGCAAAAAATAAACATAAGCAATAAAAAAATCTTAAAGCATGTTATCTTCTTCTGTCTTGATCTTTTTTTGTTCTTAACTTTTAAGGGAGGGGCATGAAGAGTGGTGAAAACTTCAAGTTGTTATATGACCTTGCGGATCAGTTGCATGCTGCAGGTAAACTCGTTTTCCTCTGTTTCTGCTTAACCCTGTTTATTATATTTAAAAATGTCACATTAAAAACAGTGTTTGTGTCAAGTCTTTTATTTTCATGTATTAAATAAGCTCTTAAAATCCTCTTAGTTTAGTAATAAAGTTTTGTCAACTTTATTAAAATGCCTGTGTATGCAGCAAAATGCTAAACTGTAATATCCCCTGTCCTTCTCAGGTCTCCAGAACAAACAGAAAGTGGAGTTGTCTTAGCTCACTTTGAAGAGCTGATACTTTGTTCATGCATCCTTTTATACCACTCTTTACAGAATCCTATTCATATTTGTTGTAGTTCCAGTTGCTCTGTCCTTTTGCTTTGCTTTTTTATGAATAGGAGAAAACCAACCATATACAGTGTTTCAGCTAAGTACTTTATGTAAAGGTTGGGGGAGAAGGAGGAACTGTTTGCTTTAACGTTTTGACTCCATTAATTTTAGCTTTCACGAGTGTATAAATTTATAGTTTTACATGACTGGCTTTGTTTTTAAATTGGTGTCTTCGTTAACTAAATGTCCATATGGCATTTTCAAGTTTACTTTGCTATTTTTCTTTACCATGCCTGACTTCTGAGATTCTCAGCAATATAAGATGCCACATATGTTCTATTCAGACTTGAAGGAGCATTTTGGGAAGGCATTTATGGGAAAATCCTCTGGACAAAGCAACAAGAAAAAATAATGGAAATGTGCCAGACTGAAATCCTTGGGTTTAAATATATGGCCCTTTGGTGCTGGGAGTAAGGATTTCCTGTTGCTTATGAAGTGCATTAGCACTTAGTATTTGGAAGTTTTTAGCCAGTGGTATAGAGAAGGATTACCATAAGAGCTTTTAAGAGGGAAGTTTCTAAATATGTGCCCTTAGAGTGTGGGACTCTTCAGTAAAATCCATGTGCTTTTATGGTGATAGAAATTTGGCTCGCTAATATTTTAAAAGAAAACATTGGAAATATTTTCTTTCAACTAGTTGGAGCTTCCCGTGCAGCTGTTGATGCTGGCTTTGTTCCTAATGACTTGCAAGTTGGACAGACGGGCAAAATAGTAGCACCAGTAAGTATGGAAATGTCTCTCATAACAGAGCTGTGATGTTTTCTAGTGTGCATTTTCCTTCAGAGCACGCACTGAGAGGTGAGCCGAGCCTTAATGCTGAGCCTGACAGGAAAGTCTGAGTGTGCCCACTGAGATACTTGACCACGCATATGCTGGGAGGTGTCACTGCCAACAGAAACTTGAAATTGTATTGATCCACGGCTAAATCTCTGGCAATTGTGTGTTCTGGGTTTTTACAGGTGGTGATTTTTTAAAAACTTTTAGTAACTGGATTAGAGCAGTGCAGTCTAAGCAAAATTTTTGTCAGATATGAAAGTGCAAGAAGTTTATGAGATAAATATTCTGCACGTTGGCAGCCATATTCTAATGAGTGGCTTAAGATTGGGTAATAACCTACTGCACATCTTCTGCTATTTTTGCATCGTGATATCACAGGGAACGGATTTCTGTGGCTTTTTGTATCTGTGCAGGGCTTTCTGTCCTGTAGAGGTCTGAGACTACTTTCACTGTTGTTTATGGCCTGAGGAGATGAGAGGAGAGCAGTGGACAGATAAAGCACTTGAGTGTTTGTAAATGAGAAGGTACAAGTGTAACTCATCTCAATGTGGGGCAGGGTATGCAGTAGCACATTCTAAGGTGTGATGATCATGGCCATGAGCAGGGAATTGTGACCAAGGACATGGGCAGGTGTGGCAATCTGTCAGGGGTACTCTGAGCTACACAGAGCAGTTAAGGTTTAGCCTCTCAGTAAGCAGTTCTCTGTGTATGGCAACAAAAGGCACCAAGGAACAACATTTTATTTGAGACCAGAAAGGAGGAATGAGCTGGGACTTCGTAGAGAAACTTTTCATATGTCAACTGCTGCATTAATTGATTTGTAAGAATTTAAATAATACTAAAAAGCTGTCCAAAGCCTTGCTAAGTTCTGAAAAATTTTGCCTTTCTATCATTAAGAGCTGCAAATTCAAGAAATTCAAACTCTGACCATTATTTTGCTAGTAATTAATCTGTCAAGATAGAGAAATACTTGGATATCAAAGACAGGAACTAGTGATTGCTGGAGTCTGTTGTCAGTTCTGCCTGGTGTTCTTGAACAAGATGCTTCATGCTGCTGATTCCTTCTGTCTTGAACTGTGGATAAGGATGTTTGCTGCTTTCTTCAAAGTCCTCATCAGAGGCCACCTGAGGATAAACCTGTGGTGTGTTACGTGGAGCTGTTTCTAGGTGTGCTAATGTAAATAACCTGTAAATCTGTATGATAAACAACTTCTACAAAAAAACTTCTGAGAAGTAGACCTATTGATAAGACAGGGTCTACCTGTTTGCAGAGTGTGTCCTTCTACAATATTGATAGCAATGATATTAAACTCTGCAGATTATAAACACAACCCAAACTCCTTCTGCTTACCAGGGTGTAAGCCAAGTGTCATTTAACTGTGTATTTTGAAAGGGCATGAGATGAGGCTGATCATCCTTACTTCTGCACTGCCCAAATATCCATTAACGAGGTGAAGAATACTAATTTGAAGACAGCTCAGCTCTGGTTTATGTGTCTCAAGGCTCAACAATGAACATTCTTTCCAGAGTCAAGGGCATATAAACAATTACGTTGAAACAAAAAAGGCTAGTTTTTGATGAAGATACAATGCCGTATTTTGCCACAGATGGCCCATGGCGACATGTGAAAGTCATAAGAACATACAGCCACAGCACAGGATCACATCAGTGTTGTCATTGTCATCTTCTAGAGGGTTATTGTCTAGTCAGTCGGGACTGACAAATGAATGTTTAAGTGCTGTGTCAATAAATGATCCCAACTGGCACAACTGTGTGGTGCTGCATCTGTTTGTCAGCAGGGCTGATGCATTTTTCTCTCATCTCCCTTCTTAACAAATATTTAATAAACAGTGAGCTGTGCAGAGTACTGAAAATTATATGTCCCTTCTTTCAGATCGTTTGGATATTTCATCGGGATCTCAAAATACATGCAAGGGCAGCATACAGTGGTTTAGAAGTATAGAAAATATTGTATGTTAATTGTCATGAAAGTGCAAGTTGAATTGATACTAAGCCCACAGAGTTGCTGACTAGAACTAGTTTTTCAGTGTGCTGGATAGGTATCTTAAATATGAGGCAATTGAAAGCTGCAAATTCTTCATTTAACATTCCTAATTCTACTTCACTATCTTTTTGGTACTTCAGCTAGAAAATTATTCTGTGCGGTGGAAGATAGAGTTGACTTGAAGGAGTAGAACTGAGCTGTTTTATCAGGTCAGGATGACACTGGCTATTTTAACAGTTCTCAGAAGATGCTGCTTTTTTCCTGTATGTGCTTGGTACCAGTAGTTCAGGGAGAGCTTGTGATGTTCTGTCTGGAGAATTGCAAAGCAGGTTTGTCCTTTGGCCGATTATATTCGCTGAGACCCGAGTTTCATGTGCAGTTTTGGGCTCCAGCTGACACGGTGCCCTCGTGGGTGTGTGGGTTTTAAGCAGGGGAAGAGTCTGGGATATGGAAAACTGTTGTAGTCGGAGACCCGGCTGCTCTCCCGTGCAGCTGCTCGTTCCTGATGGGAAAGGATCTCAGCGCCTGCTCTTACCCTTCTATTAATAGTCTCTTGCCCGGTCTCAGTGGAGGACTGGAATGCATTGTTTTTAAAGGACTCTGGAATTGGGTCAGTTTTGAGACTGCAGAGGGAAAAGGGTTAGTTCCAAGCTCAGGAAGAGGGGAGGTGCTTCTAGTGCTTTTTCTGTAGGACTGCTGGGCAGTATTTCTGTGCTCATCGCTGGGTAAGAAGATAATAGTCTAAAAGGTGTGCTTCATTCTTTCCACTGTGTCTTTGGCTGTAGATTTGGGGGAAGGAAGGGTAATTCTGGTCCCTGGTCCTCCAGTACTTCTGTGACTGGCTTCAGTTTCTAAGATGCAGCCCAGCCAGCGCATCACAGGACACGAGATCCTCACAGCCACAGCAGCCCTCCCAAAATCCCCATGAATTAATACAACACGTGGCCACTCACAGAACAATTGCAGTTCATTTTGCTGAAGGGATGGAAGAATGCAGTTAATTAAGGAGTACAGATTTCACCTTCTTTCTGTTTGAGACTTGATTCTACACCTCTCTTCCAAAATAGCCTTGGATCACTAAACTTTCAGGTTTTGTTCATGTTGGTAGTTACGTAGATTGCTGGGGTTTCTTTGGTAGTTTTTCTCTTGTACAGTTTTATTCCAGTTAAAGTATTCAGTGTATTATTTTTGCTTCTGTTTGTAGCTTTTTTTTCCTGTTGATTTCAGGTGATTGCAGCTCCTATTTGAACATTCTGTCTTACGAAAGAGAAGGCTGATTTGTATTATTTGATGAGATGGAAGGAAGGAAATTTTTAGGCATAAGTGGATAGATATATTAAAATATAAAATATTACCTTCCTAATGAAAAAAGCAGTTTAATTATATTCAGTGTCTTTAATCAGTGACAACCATTTTAGCATATTTTTTAAAATTAGAAGCCAGTTGTTTTCCACTGTTTCTTATATGCAGGTATTCTGCAGAAAAATGAAATTCAGTTCTCAGATTAAGCGCTATATGTAGTTTGTTTAAGAAAAAAGCCCTTGTAAGAACGTTCAAATTAGCTGATTTTGGATAAAGATATCCTTCCCATGAGTGTCTGCTATTAAATATTAGTGAAGTATATCCAATTAGAAAATACTAAATTCCCTATACAAATCAAGCCTCCCACCACCACCCCAGAGCAACTATTTTTAGATAAGAAATTTCAGATAGTCAGGGGTATTAGTTTTCACAGCAAAAATCTTCCTAGTTCTTTCCCTCGTGTTCACAAAAAAAGAAAGAAACAAGAACAAAAAGGGGGACAAGAAGAAAGTAGAAAATGTTTTTTCAGTTATTTAAAACTTTTGTAAATGGAACATGAATGCTTCATTTATTAGTTCAGTATTAGCTTTCCTTAAATTATGGTGTAATTAGTGACTTTTCTAACATGTAAAGTAGTAGGTAATCTTTCTCAGGATCTTGTGTAATTTATCTGATATTTAAGCAAGAAAAATTCTGGCCCGGGTGGGAAATCCTACACTCTGCAGTGCCATGAGGCACCTATCTTTGGACACCCGAACTGTTCCCGTGGTTTCCCAGGTTTTCCCTTGTGTCCTATTCTAATTAATTCTATTCTCCTTTCAGCTTTTGAAGGAGGATGGGGCTGTACTGGGATTATCTCGCTCTCAACTTCTTGCCTCCAGAAAACAGTGCCTCCATGGCACTGAGAGTTGCTTTTTTTGGCAAGTGTGTGTGATTTTAGGCTGTTTATTTAGTTATCCTCTGACCTTGTGGAGGATCTCCTGCTGCTTGAAGGCCGTCTTTCTGGTTTAATCTCTTCAGAGTTTAAATGTTCACTCTTTTAAAATTTATTTTCCTCTGAAGTCTCTGTTCTTTCAGGGTCTAGTTCTATAACTGTTTTAGTTTTCTTTCTAGGTTTTCCTAGCTGGGAGAATGCCTTTTTCCCCCCTTTTTTTAGGTGCTCAGTTGCTGCTGTCTTGTTACTTTCAACGTTGGGCACAAGACTCTTAACAAGAAACTGAGATGGAAAACTCAGGAAAGCACAAGTTAGGAAATATGTGATGTAGCAATAACTGACACTAGATTAAATGATTGTGCTAGAAATGTGGTATGATGGTGCAGAAGGCAGGTGTGTGTGCGGAGAAACCTCGGGTGGGGAAGGCAGATGGGAATTCAGTGTAGTTCTGATATCATTGCCAGGAGGAAACTGCTTGGCTTCACTGCTCAAGCTTCAGCTTCATACTGGAGGGTCTCTCTGGCTGTAATAGATTGCACGGACTTCAGAAGGGAGGCAGATTTACAGCTGCCAGGAATTGACAGTAATAATGAGGGGGAAAAAGGCATGTTAGATGCAGCAGCATCAGGTGAGGTACCAGAGAGTGAGATGTTGGCTCAGGTGAAAGGCACCAAAGCTGTGGAAGAGCAGTGGAATTATTGTTGCTCCACCTCTTCTGCAAGAGGATGGGATGCTTTCTGAGCTTCTCAGTGCCTCAGTGTTTTACCAGGCATCCCTTTCGCTGCAATGAGTGGCATTTTAGCACTAAGTAGTCATCACCTTGCTTTGAGAGTAGCACCGTATCACATCATTTACATAATTCCTGTATTTTGTATTTCTTTGTATTTGGTGGCAAAGCAAACACTCCACCCAGCCTGGGTTTGTTTTTTCTAAAATTCACGGGTGATTCCTGGTTTCTTTGCACAGTAAATGGATGCTAACTGTTCTTGAGTGTTCCTTCCCATCACTTTCTTTAGGGATCCTCTCCTTGCTCAGGTTTGCTTATCTGTTGTTTCCTTTCACTCTTTTGTGAGGAAGTGTAAGGAAAGTGAAATGAGGCATATTTTATTCCAGTATTTTTGTTCTTTTTTTGTTCTCTGCCTCTTACCTAAAATCACTAACAACGAACTAATTAATTCTCTTACCTTTGTGAGAAGTGTTGCTCCTCTCATCTTGATTGTACTCAGTTGAAAAATGTTCTACTCCTTCCTTATCAGTGAGAGGATCCTAATTACATCCTCATTTGTTACACATATGAGAGAATATTGAGATACCAGACTTTCTCTCTTCAAAGCCATGGTACATAATTTCATAATTTCTCCTGCCCTCAGCTCGCTGCCTTGTAGGAATGTGTTATTTGGACATTAGGTTTGCAGTGTATAAATGGTTGAGGCTGTTGGGCAGCCAGCAGATGGGAATAGCACTGGGAAAACTGACCATGCCTGGGAAATTGTTTTTGGAATATCTCCTCTGATAATTCACTATTGTTGAAAAGTAGCTTTATAGTGGCAAACTTTAGAGAGCTGTTTGTATGCAGCTGGGACTGAATTTACAGGCTGCGTTTCTCTGACTTGCTAAAAAGCTAAGGATTGACAACCCCTTTCATCCTGCATTATCCAGTGTAGCTTTTAACTCCAAGAAAACTATGTTCACAAATTGATGCTCTGCTCCTCTGGGGTTGGTGCAGAAACATTAAATTGTACTAAAATATTCATATGTGAGTGCATTTAGCTGAAAGCAATTGATGTGCTTTTCCCTGGAGAGAGGGAAAAAAAAAATTGCTGTATGGCCCTGCACTCCAGCAGACACCCTAACCACGCTTAAGAGTAATTACACAGCTTGGCTGATCAAAGGTTCTTAAAGTGAAAAAGAAACTGTAGTTGGGCTCCAGTTTAGTAATGTGTGCTTCTTGAATGGAACATGCTCAACTGCATCAAAGCAGTACATACTGGAGAATTGTTTGATATATGGTGTAATACAGATGAACCAGTGTCAAGGCAGAAAATATTTTACTGGGTTAATAGCTTGTAATTGGAAGGAATCTCTTGTACAAAGCAATTTTCATCACAAAGATTTCTTTCTAATTTCGTTGTCCTTTCACTCTTGCAAAGAAAATAAAATATCTGAGCTGCCTTTAAGAAGAACATGTGTGCCAGTGGGGTTTATTAAACTGGCCTGTTTAAAAGCATGCCACTGGTAGGATGATAAATTGATGTGTGCTGAGGGTTTTCAGCATAATTCAAAAATTGTCATAAAAATCAATAGGAGCTGACGACATTCTTGCAAAGTAGCTGCCTCAGCTTGGGGTGCACCTGTGGCTGCACTGAGCTCTGTCACAGCGGCCTCCAAAGGCACCGGGAGTTGCAGTAAACACTGTTCTTGTACTTCTCTTCAGCACATGTCCCTTAACTTGCCCCAAGACAGCCTAAGGCATATTTAAATATTCCCATAAGCATAAGTGAAGCAATATCATGTGCCACAAATTATTCTGTAAATAATTGGAAGAGTCTGTGTGCACAGAAAAATAACTGCATTGGTAGATTGGTAATTATAATCATCCACATATATGCCTGTGCATTTATCCAAATTGGCTGTATGGATTCTGGAGCCAGGAGTGCAGATTGCTGCACATGAAGTCTCATGGACTTGCACTAGCTGCCAATATGTAAGTTGGATATGTTTGAAGCAGAAACAGAATTTAGGGAATGGCTGAGGAGGCTTTTTTCATTTTAATGATTAGTATGCAATGACTCTGTAAGACATACAGTTTTTCAACAAAAATGGCAATGATGAATACTTTAGCAACAGCGAAGCTGGATTCTTGATTTGGAATCTTGTCTTTGAATAGGATAAATTTGGGAGTTGGAGTTGTGTTTCTTTTTAGGGTGATCGGGATGCAAATCTGTACTTAGGAACTTGGAGGTCTCTGTCAGGGTCCTGGCTGCCACTGTGGGAAATTGTGTGGCCAAATAAAAGCACTTCTGGCTTTTGTGCCAGTTTGCTGGCAGAATCACCTTGGGCTGCTGCTGTGGCCATTGTGAGAAGCCTCGTGGGTGCTGGTGCCCCCATCTCCACATCCTCCCACTACTGGCCAAGCCTTTCCTGCAGCAGCACGTCTGGAGAGTTGGTACATCCTCATGGTGCCTCCTTCCCCTCTGCTCTTAGGCTGTTTGGTCCATTCAGCTTCCTGTGCTCTGTGTTGCCTCTGTTGTGCTCCTCCCTGCTGGCAGCTCTCTTCTCTGGTGTCCCTTCCCCTGTCCTGATGTCTGCCAACCACTTCATAAAAAAGTTGTGGCATGACTGTGACACGTGTACAGTAATGGTTTCCCGTGTGAAATGAAGTTACTGCAAGGCAAGGCAATTGGCTAACTTGATGCCATGCCCTTTATACCACCAGAACTTTCTCTTCCCTTGACTTCATTTGCTTTTGGAAGTTCATTTGTATCAGTGAGCCCCTTGGTGTGGAATCTCCATGCTGTTTTGTTACCCGTTCTCCTGTGGCACAGTGCTGGCAGCAGCCCTGCAGTGAAAACCTGCCTGTGCACAGCACCAGGGAGCTGATGAACACCACTCCATGTCCTAGACTTAGATGTAAGTGCCTGTAACTGTGGGCTGCCTGACAGCAGTAATTAGAGCAGCTTCCAGGGTTCCAAAAAGCTGGCACTTGAAGTTGGTGTAAATCCATGTTTGGCCTCTGAGAGGTACGATCAAGACCCTGATTTGTGCTGTTGTGTGCCTTGGTGTGGGTGTCCTGCACAGAGGAGCTCCCAAGGTCTGTGGGCTCCTTCCAGACCTTCATGTGCTCCCTGCGATGGCAGACGTGTCACACTGTGCCACTGGAAGGGACACTGCTCTGTGGCACCCATCTGCTTCCCTCTTCCCTCCCTCACTTGCTTCAAGCTGCTTGGGGCCGCTGTCCTGGCTCAGACTTGGAACAGTAACACAGGAGGAACGATAGGGCTCTGTAAAAGGTGTGACAGAAGGTAGTGATTTCAGGGAAAACATCAAAGCAAGTGTATTACTCTGAAAATAACTTAGAGATTTGAATTTCTCAGTCCTTCATGACATCCCTGGATGACTCTCTGAATTTGCTCCTCAGAGAACACTGAGCAGACCCGAACCTTTATCATTCAGACCTTGTGGGTCCTTTGTGTCCCTCCTGCTGAACTGTAGATTACAACAAGTATTTGAGCAGTCAAGTCTCTTTACAGTATAGAAGTGTTGGTAAGAACCATTCTGTCCTGTGTGTTATCTGTGTGAGAACATTGCTGAGGTGATCCCCCGTGAGTGTTAGAGCCAACTGAAGGGACCAGTTGTCTGAACCAGGGAGCCAAAGGCACATAACATAGAAGGGCATGGCTTAGCTGCATAATAAATGATTTTTAGACAAGCCTGGTGATTTACAAATGTCCTTTTAATGAAACATCCTTGTCTTTCCTAGATGTTTTAATAGAATATATTCATAGGCATCTGGCTCCTGGTTAGCTGGATTCTTTCCAAAGGCTGAACTTCACAATGTTAAGCAGACTGATAAGAGTATCTGGTAGTCTGGATGACTGGCACTTAATGAATTGCTCTGAAAAAAATCAAATTACAGTAATGTGTCTTTAAAAAGAGCTTGTATTAAAGACAGTATGATGTTAGAATAATTTCTCCTGTAACATCTGTTCTTTTATTTGGTATAATTAAAATATTACGTTCTTACCATGAGTTCTTATATGGACATATTATGTTACCTTGCAGCTGTGGTTAAAATGGATTGACCTCTAGTATTAATCCACTCGGTAAAAACCCACAGAGGCTGAGGAGTTTCTGAGTGTGTTCAACAGCTGTGTGGTTTTGTGGAAATGCATGGACTAAATTCTGTGTTTCAGTTTCAAAGGAAGCCTTTTTAATAGGAAATACTTTGTTCCTGCTCTGTTTTCCCTCTCTCTTCAGGGGAGAGTGTTTGTGTTAAAGCGTAGAAGTCACAGTTTTTATTTATCTATTCCTATTTAAAAACCCAATAACAACAGGTGAAATCTGTAGCTGTAGAAACATCAGAAAGCAATCATCTTTCTTTCTTTAATTGCTGTCATGACTCTCAGGCCTGTATGGCAGAACACTCTGCGTGGTCTGTACTGGAACACCTTCATTTGCAGCCTCTTCTGTGGGTCTGTGCCTGTCCCCAGCTGTGCTTGGCTCTGGCATGTTAAAGCCACTTAACTGCAGTGAACACCTTCAGTTGCACAGCAGTAAGATTTTTATTTTTTTTGACCCTCTTACCCTCCCTGGCCCCCAGAATGATTTCTTGAATTAGATCTGTATGTTCTTAAATATGGACTGGCCTTGGTATTTTTAAAAGAGAAATTGTTATTATTGGAGGTTGTGTCTTTTGTAATCGTGTGTCAAGTACCACCTTTTAATTGGTTTAGACAGATGAGCCCTTAATTAATTTTGTGTGCTGGTTTTCTGTTATTGATGAGTGAGTTGGTAAAAAGCACTTTCTTTGGTTTTCTTCTGTAATATTAGTTAGCTGAACTGCACAGCTGTGTCTGCTGCTTGCACTGGTGGTGGTGGGAAACCTGTCAGGGAACTGAAATACTCTTGGATAGATTACGGAATGGATGGTTTTCAGCACGAGGGGAAGTAATACCTTTCTGCTGTGACTAAAGCAGCCAATACAGATCTATGTGCCTGTACATTTTAATCTGTTTGGAATGTAAGATTCCGGATGTGAATGGGGAGCCCCGATGTGCTCTACGTTGGTGTACGTGGGAAGCACTTCTGTACTCGTCCTGTGTGGGAGTGACTGGGGGAAGGAAAGTTTCGGGGCATGTGGTCCTGGAGGGTTGGAGTGAAGAACAGAACCTCCAAGTGAATAATGCACTTGGGCAGCTGAAATGTTTTATCCTGCCGTATAGGAAACCTCTCAAAGGTGTAAACACCTGAATTTCAGCTTTGTATGCTCTGTCTTAGTGAAGGGCTCTGAGAGGCTCCAAACAAAAGCCTTGGTTTGTTCTTCAGGCCCTGCCTCATCCATTTGTAGGGTACCTTGACATTTGTGTTGGGGATGTCCAGGATGACACGCGCTGCCCTGTCCCCTGCTGAGCAGTGCCGGCTGCTTTTCATGCAGGCTTCTTAAATATATTTTTTCTCTTGTGTGTCTTTGCCAGATGCTCCTTTGGGATTCTCCTTTTGTAGTTACGTTGCATCCCCAGGTGGGGAAGGAAACCAGTTGTCAGCTGCCTTCAGTATTGAAAACTCCTGTCATGTAAAAACTGCTGCACGTAATTGATTCTGAGTAGGGTTTGTGAGGGGTTACTGAAACTGTGTCCTGGGTACCAAAAATGCCTCTCTCTTGTTTCCTTCTAGGAACTTTATATTGCCGTGGGAATATCTGGAGCAATCCAACACTTGGCTGGAATGAAAGACAGCAAGGTAAATAAAGGTGGATGTGCTAGAAGAGATTTTTGAGGAAGGAAATGAGTTGACTTCCTTGCTTTTGCATCAGCGCTTTAGATGGTTTTCCAACTTTTTTTTAATGTTAAAATTGCCAATTTCTCTGCTGCTTTAAAACACATTTTGACACAAAAAAATATACTGTGGCAAAATATCTCACACAGTAGGAAAACCTTTGCACTACCACCCAAAGTGGTAAGTAGAAGCAGCTAATTGACTTTGTTTAAAAAAAAAACCCAACCCAAACCACATATGCCTGAATTCTATACAATAGTTCCATTTGCCTTTATTCCAGAGTATGACATATTAATTCATGCATAACAATGTGCAATTTGAATTATGAACTTACTATTCCATAAAGTAAAAGATGTCTCTGACATTCCTGCATTTAGCCATTCAAATGGAAACCTATTATAAAACGGCAGTAAAACTTTAAAAGGTTTAACTCATTAGTTGCCAAAGCAAATAATCCAAAATTGGAATTGCCAGTTTGGTCTACAGTGCAGTGTTTGGGAAGAGGAGCAGAGTTACCTGCTGATTTATACTATCCAATGTCAGACATGAAAAACTGGAGGTTGTCCTGCCTCCCCACAGGAATTTTAAAAAGAGGAAATGGATTTTTTTTTTCCTCTTTCCAGTGAATGAAATTAGCCAAGCCAGAACTTTGATTAGCTTATGAAGCTGAGGAAAAGGGTTGCGAAACTTTGCAGGTAGTTTCTTGTGTTCAACCAGTGACAGACCAGCGAGTCTGTGACTGATAACTGTCCTCACAAACCAACCTCTGTGGTAGGATGTTCTCTGCTTTCCTAAAATTTTTTTTGCCATGTATTACTGAAATATTTTGGGCAGAAAGTCAAGTAAGCTGTATTTGGGGCCTCAGCCTTCTAGAAGCAGAGACTCAAGTGGTGTTTGCATTAGTCTATAGTAGGAAAAACAACCAAGCTTTGAAATGTAAGGGTGAGTGATGGGCAGGGATGAGGGTGCTGCTGAGGACTGTGGGTAACAGCATCTGTGGCTGTGCCTGGCACTGGCCTCAGCAGAGCAGCGTTGCTGTGGTGTCTCCTGCTCGCAGGGCAGGAACGGGGACACGAGTGGGGAGGGCGAGGGCAGCGCCGCTCCCGCACTGCCGCGGGGACCGGGCTCTCTGGTGCTGCTGGGCCACAGCATCGCAGGGGTCTTTGTTCCCAGGTGTTCAGTCTCCACCTGTGCTCTTGGTGAGACATGGGCAGGTGGGATGAGTAGCAGCTGAGAACTGGATATTTAAAGCTGCTTCAGACTTGATCTCACCCTGTTTGTGTTTATCTCCTGCCTTACCTCAGTTAAGACTGCCAGCAACACTGGGAACTTCTTACTTAAAGTGCCACAATTTCCTTTGATATAGTATTGAGCAGTAATGTTGTCCTGAACTGTAACAGCAAAACCAGATTTCTTTGGCTTTTTCAATGCTATGTTTGATATTTTGAGATGTTTTCTTATAAGAAATAAGAACAGATTAAATTTGCTGGTATGAGATGCATACTTAACACTTCCATTTCTCCCATATCTTGTAAACAAGTGTGTGTGTTGTAAGAGTCAGATTTAGTTAGTTGTGTTTGGAATGCATTCTGCTTTCCTTTTAGCTGAAGGATATAGATGAGGTAGTTATGGGAAAGATCCAGTTCTCACGAACAAAGCATTATGCAGCCTGGGAGCTCTGGAGTGTCCCCCATCCTCCCCCAGCACTCTGAATTATCTGGCATTGTGAACTTGTACACTTCAGGATACGTTTTCCAAAGCAGTCAGATGCTTTCTACCAAGTGAAATGTATAATTTATTTGTTCTTTGCAGCAAGGTAGAAAATGCAGCTTTTGAGGAGACCTGGAGAATCGTGCTTTCTTTCCTTATTTCCAGTTCCCTCATGAGACAGTTGCTGTATCTGTTCTTTCTGAGAGATTTAACTCACAAAGTTCTGTTGTGAGCACGGTGATGCTGTTGCTGCTTAAAGTCTGAGTTAGCAATGAGGTAGGGAGCCAAATCTTACTAAAAAGTTACTTCAGCTAAAGGAGGCAGAGGATGGCCCAGGATACCCAACTAAAGCTTCCGATGGGTTTGCAAGCAGTGGGTGTTGTGCCAGGAGCAGAGCTGGCAGCTCCTGTGGTGGCACTGACTGCTGGCCTTGGCCAGCCCTCAGCACTGGCCCTGGATGGTTCTGCAAGACATGGCAGGGCCTCAGTAGGGTCAGAGAAAAGTCTTTACTGACAAAATCCTCCGGGATCACAGCCTGGATTTGCTTCCTGCACTGCATCTTGTCAGGGGAGGTTTGCATATGCAAACAGTCAGTGAAATAAAAACAGTAAAGCTTTGGGACAAACATTGAAGGGCAGCGTTGCTGCACTACCTGCAGGGCCTTGGCAGGGGCAGCTGTGCTGCCATGTGGGATGGGGTCCTTTACAGGGTACAACCACCTGTGAAGAAACAACAGTTCTGTGGGCCTGGAATCACAGGATTTGTAACCTTTTGGGTTCCTGCTCTGCTACTGAGCCAGTGATTTTGCTAGACAAGTACTTTCAGTGGAGGAGTACAACAGTGACAGGTGAAGTGCTGTTCCCTGGGCATGGCCCGTGAGTGCCTCAGCTGCCTGTTGGGTTTGCGCTGTCCCGGGGAGGGGGGGGTTGGTGCCTCAAGTCACTGTTTCGGTCGGCAGGCAGGACCGGAGCGCTGTGCTTCACGCCCTGCTTGGTGTAAGGCTCCTTCTGTCAGCTGCTGGGTCTTGCTTAGGATTCTTTTCCCTTCCTTTATGAAGTGCTCCCCATCCTGTTTTAGGTTTTGATGTGGACACCCACCATGTTTACTTTGCTGAAAGCTGTCACAGACAGTTACAGGATGATTCACTTGTATGGCAGGGTTAAAACCAAGACATTTTCTGGATTTGTCACTTGCCATTTTCTATGTTCTGACAAACTAAATGCTATGTCCCATAGTAAGTACAGAAGCCTTTGGGCAGAGCTTTATTGTGCTTGTTGCACCTGCTGCCCTCTGAGTTCGTTCTGCAGCGGGACAGCTTAGAATGCACAGATAATCCTTTGTAGTAATTTTTTTCTAGGTCTTTCAACAGGGAAGGAGAGCCAAGATGTATGTGATGAGCAGGGAAGGGAGGGTTGTTCTTTTGGGGGGGTGTGGTGTGGTGGTGGGGTCTTTGTTTTTTAGATGGAAAGGAAAAATGTTAATGTTCTGATCCATATCTTCTGCTTCTAGGGGCTTGGAAAGATTAAAGCCCGTGTTTCCTGGATAAGACCTGGCCCTGTAATCCAGCCCCAGATGTTAATCAATATATAGACTCACATGGTGCTTTACCTTTGCTTGCAGACCATTGTTGCTATTAATAAGGATCCAGAAGCTCCAATTTTCCAAGTGGCAGATTATGGACTGGTGGCGGACTTATTTCAGGTGAGGCTAAATGTGATGTGCAGGGTGACTTTGCGAGAGCAGACAGTAGCTTGCATAATATAATCTAGTGACTGTTAACGATGTGTCTGTGACTGTGTTTGCTTTGGGTTGTTGTTAAAGAATTTGCTTTCTAAATATATTTGCACACTCAAAATCCAATCCCTGCAGGTAGAAGCAAGTGTGTTGGGGGGCAGGGGTGTCACTGCCAGCCTGCCTTGAATCTGGTTTCCTGCATATGAACCATTTTGGAATTAACTGCACAGAGGCACTTGCTTCTGTTTTTAAGCTTCATAAAGTTTGGAAGCAGAGAGTTGGCAGGCAAGTGCTTATTCCTGCCTGGGCTTGCTGCCTCACTGACGGATGCCCAAGAGGAGCTTGTAGTTCCCTCTGGAACATGGAGCCCTGAGCCAGCCCCGTCCAAGTGCCTGCAGCTCACATGTGTGACTGTCCGTGTGCGCGGCCACACGTGTGACTGGCAGGACACGGGCAGAGCCTGTGCCAGCACTTAATGCCATTCCTGAAATGCTGCCCGCTGGCTCCGTGGTGAGCACGGGCCTCTTTGTGAGCCACAGACCAAGTCACATTCTGAAGAAACACCATGTAGACAATTTCCTTAATAAATTTTGTACGAATGCATTATTTCCACCTAATGGAAATGTAGCTCTCTTAAATAATTAAGAGGCTTTATTCAGCAGGAGAGAAGTGGGGAGTGCTGTGAGCTGGGGTGACCCACAGCCCCTGGAGTGGTGCGGTGGGTGGGGAGCGTAACCGCGGGGTTTGGTACTGCACAGGGTGAGTCTGAGGGGGTCGGAGGGGGAAGATGCACTACCCTGGCACTGGTGTTTGCAGGCGGTGCCAGAGATGACGGAGCTCCTGAAGAAGAAGTGAGTGCTGGTGATAGACCCTGCACTGTGGAGTAAGGACAAATAAAGGATTGTACTGGAAAGAGGTGGGGTCACTGGTGTTGGGGTTTTGTGGGGGGTGGTTTTTTTAATTTTGTTTTTTTTGATGGTCAGTTGGGTGGCATGTGGATTGGTGGGGTGGGAGAAAGGAAAACAGGGAAGGCAGGTAAGAGAAGAAAGGAATGGAAGAGGGATACAAGGCAGGAGGCAGCATGGGTTTGTCAGTATTTATTCCCATCTCCACACCCCCCTCCCAGCCCCTGGGTAGGGTCAGGCTGGGCCCAAGCTGTCCAGCAGCTCTGTCCTGCCCTCGGGCCCCACGGGGCTGTGCTGGCCCTGGACTGGTGGAAGTTCCATGGCGTTCCCAGGCATAGTCTGTTTGTCCCATCCCCAGGCACTGTGGGTCCATGTAAGCCTGAGTCTGCTGGAAGGTCCTTTGTGCCCAGTCACTGTAGGTCCCAGTTGGCCCAGAGCTGGTGGCAGGGCAGGTGGGTCATGCCCCATGGACACTGGTGAGCAGAGGTGGCACTGGCCTCGCCCTGGTGGCCACTGCAGGAGATGCCACAGGTTGCCTTCAGCGCTGCCACGTCAGCTGTGGCAGCCTCGTGCCCCAGCGTGGTGAGCGTGTCCTCGCAGGATTCCCCACTCCCCCAGGCTGTCCCTATGCCTCAGGAACCCTGCCCAGCCGTGGCTCTGGGGGCCCCAGTGCTCCATATTTCTCCTCAATCATCGGGGCACCCTGTGGGCAGTCGATGAGTGGCTTGAGCTGGAAGACGTCGAGGCTCTCCTGGTTCCTGCGGTTGTAGACGCTGAGCCGGTGGCCCAGGTCGGGGCTGGCCCCCACCGAGCCCGCGGGGCTGGGCAGCTTCAGGTTGACGGGATCCAGCCCCTTCTGCGCCAGACAGGCCTCTTCCGACAGGGACGAGAGCAGCTCCTGCACCACGGCGTGGGCCACCCGCTGCCGGGCGGGTGCCGGGGCCGCCGGGGCGGGCTCCTCGCAGGCCGTGCTGCAGTCCGGGGAGGAGCCCAGCGTGTGGCTGCTCTCGCTGCAGCCCTGGGTGCCCGAGCTGACGGTGGAGCGTGAGGCGCTGCCCGACGTGATGCTGGCGGAGGTGCCGGTGCTGCCCAGGCGCAGCGGCACCTCCACCGTGAACAGCTCCGAGGAGATGTTGGGCCGGTGCACGTCGATGGCGGCCGTGGTGACCACGCAGATGGCGGCCTCGGGGACTCCGCTGTCTGCGGGAACAGAGCACACACTCAGACCGTGGGCAGGACACGCCTACCTAGTGCCTGCAGAGGTGTGTATATACCGATAATACACTACCTAGAGCCGTGTGCACAAAGGCATGTGAGACAGACACTACAGCACACAGTCCTCCTTTGACATATAGCACTGCCTCTCTGTCTCAAAGGGAATAGTAACACAAAAATATAACCCTTTTCTATAAAAAACGTATCTATATGTATTTGTATATAGGGGGAACAGATGTAGAGGGCTACACAGCTACAACTAATACTCTATACCTATATATACATGTGTGTGTATAGTCATACACAAACATCTCTAGGTTTATTCATGTCGACAGATAAAGGGTATGTATAGATGTATAAGGAACTGCATCTATAATCCATTCTACCTGCATATGTACCCAGTCAGTCAATAGATACCTATAGGCCATAGTCCTTCCCTTTAAATACTTGTAATTAGCTACTGTTAAAACAGAATGTAAACACACCCACACTCCTACTTGTCTTTATATATGTGTGTGGATCTATAAGGGTATACATATTTATACACACATTATACCTATACATGAACAGTTTTTAAATTTTGCATGCACACATATAGATATAAAAGGTGTGTGTATCTCCTCATTTATACACTGGGGATGTATTTACAGGGATACACATAATGCCATTTACCTGCATATCCATGTGAACACACAGTACATACAATGTGTATATATGCAGTGTTATATAAACATCATCTTTATATATAGATATGAGGAATTCTGTCTGTGTCTGTGTGAGCCCAAGATAGTATACATTATACACACACAATATATAGTGCCTTGTTGAGAGGCATACAGTTACCTGTCATTAAACAAAATATGTACAACCCCTATATAGAAATATACATCTATCTGTATATGTATTTATGGGAAAGATAAGTATGTAACAGCTTGTACCTATGCATCAACACACCTCCTGCTACATTTATATAGCTGTTCATACATGCAGGTGTAGATAGTCTTTATATCCAGTACCATTCTATAATGGGCATGAACATATAGAGGTATATATGTTATAGAGCTAAGTAATACCATGTACTGACCTACCTCTCTCTATCTATATATATCTGCACGTTTTCTACGATGTATGTATATATAGTCTCCTGTTCTGTCAAACACACATATATATGTAATACTTATAGATTTATCTCTAAGATACCCATATATAACACAGTATATATACATATGACACACAGACTATGTAATACAGGGTCCCCCCTTAAATACATATAATTCTCTATAAATAGAAGACACCTGCTCTCACACATGTATACTTACCTTTATGTATAAATACATGTATTTCTCACTGTGTGTGTATAGCTGGGGAATGTATGTATAGGGATATAGAGAATACATTGTACATGAACACCCCCTCTTTACAGACTTTACATGTATATATATATAAATTTTATATATATATACATACACACACATATACATGTACCTTTTTATAGCTTTCCAAGTATATTATGGGGATGTATATAGAAGGACATACATCTCTCTATAATACCACATACCTCTCTCTATACATGTAATACATAGGTGTACACACACAGTCTCTTGCCTCCCTTATTTTATATATACATAATCTTTATATATAGATTTAACCATACAGATGTGGGAGGAGCTGTTGCTGTGTGTATATATACAACCTAAAGTAATACATTAGACCTATACATAGATATGTACAGATAGTTTTTATACATATCTATATGTATATATACACATAAATACATACACATATATAGTACATAGGTGCCATCCTCCCCCTTTGAAAACATAATTATCACTCTTTAAATAGAGTATATACACTTATAAAAATGTACACTTATCTTTGTGTATAAATATTTACATATTATGGTCTGTATATGTAAATCTGGAATGTATATACAGGGATATACATATATAACGTGTATCAAATAACATATATATCTGTATGTGTCACCTCCAACCTTTACACATCTTTTGAATTATATACATACACCATTTTATAGATAGCCAAGTTTACTATGGTGATGTATGTACAGCAATATACAGTATATAATACATATAATACCTATGTGTGCACACACATGTACATATGGATGTTTGATACATATAATACTCCCTTTAAATACATAAAATTTTCTGTCTTTAACTACAATACACCCCCATATACTTTATGTAGAAATATATATGTGTCTGTGTACATACACAGGGAACGCATATTTGGAGATCTACATATATAATACAATATACTTAAGCACAGCCACATCCACATGACACTAAATAGCTGTTAGACATAAAATTATATGTACACCCCCTCCTTTTCATGTCTCTCTGTATATATTATGGGCATATACATCTATAAATAATACCATATACCTCTGTCTCTATATATATATATATGTACACACACACATGTACAAACATATGTGTAATATACATAGGTATATATACAGTGGCTCTCACACACCTATTTTTATATATACATAGTCTTTATACATACATTTATCCATACAGCTAGGGGGAATAGTTGTGTGTATACCTGCCCCATATATGGTACATCATGTATATATGATGCTTACATATTTGTATGTCTATATCTCTCTGTATACATGTGGAATGTATAGGGATATATGAGAACACACACACATATAATGTTATGTATACATGTACACAGACATGGTCCTTACACATTTCCCTCCTTTTCTCAACCGTACGTACACCTAAACCTACGTATAGATTCATACATCTTTATATATATAGTCCTGTATAGACCAGGGATGTATACAGAGTGAGATACATAAATAAAGACACTACTTTATATCTTCTATGTGTATGCATGTACATTTTTTAAATAGGGATGTATAATTTTCGTGTGTATGGATACAGAGGTTTTATTTACCCCTATAAACAACTTCCTATAGACACATCCATATTTATAGAGGGAACATCTCTATGCATATAAGTAAGTTTCCCCTTCATAATATATCTACATATGTACACATATTTTATATATTATGTCTATATATACACAAGTATTTTCTCTTATATATACACTATATATGTATGTAAAGAGGCTCTCACATACCTACCCATATATATATATCTTTACATGTATTTATACTTATATAAAATATGTAGCTCCACCCAGATCTTGTGATCTTTGTATCTGTCTGCATATACACACATAAACTGCTTTATTTATACACCCACACATACAGTTCAGATATAAAATATAAACATGATACAGATTACAAAGGTATGTATATGCATAGTCTCACACTTTTCTAAATATCTATATAATTGTGTTTTAGAATAATATATATGCACATACATACACCTACAGAAATATCCTTGCTATGTGTCAAATATACATGTTAAAAATACATGTATATAGTCACACACCTTTTTTTTTGTTTATATATATATAACAAATCTAAAAGATGTATATACAGCTTCTGTCATACATATCTATATGTAATTATATATTCCCATTTATATGGGATAGACATATATACACATATCCCCCACTTTATGTATCTTTATACAGACACATACAGGTATCCAGACATAGCCATGTCTTTATATATATATGAAGTACCTATATCCATGTATGTATGTGCATTACACATGTGTATGTGTGTGTACGAGTATGGCTACATATGTGTCTATATACTTAAAGATCTGTACACGTGTTTGTGCGTGATTGTGTCTGTACATATATGAATGTGTGTGCATATACCGCTGTAATGTATCTATATGCACATACGTACATGGATATATGTACTCATATATAAAGACATGGCTATGTCTCTATAAGCTCTCTTTAGCAGTCTCCCTCTCCCCATGTATATCAATGTGGGGATGTATCTACACAGGTGATACAATATAGTTGTATCACAGAGACGCAGAATGGTTTGGGTTGGAAGGCACCTGCAGAATCATCCAGGTCCCCCTTGCCACGGGCAGGGATGCCTTCCACTATCCCAGGCTGCTCCAAGCGCTATCCAACCTGGCCTTGGACATGTCCAGGGATGGGGCAGCCACAGCTTCTCTGGGCAGCCTGTGCCAGGGCCTCACCACCCCACCCTGCCAGCTCTGCCAGCCTGGCTCCAGAGCAGAGGGGCTCCAGCCCTTGGAGCATCTCCATGGCCTCCTCTGGACTTGCTCCAGCAGATCCACATCCTCCTGCTGTTGCCCAGAGCTGGAGGCAGCTCTGCAGAGGGGTCTCACCTGAGAGGGGCGGGTGCATGGCCACGTCATGTTGAGCTGCTTGTCCCCAACACCGCCAGGTCCTTGTCCTCAGGCTGCTCTCAATGCCTTCAGCCCCCAGCCTGTGTCTGTGCTTGGGATTCCCTGGCACTGATGAATTCCAGGAGGTTTGGCTCCTGGATGCCTGTTTACAGCCACACACACTTCTATGCTTCAGTTACATATACAACTACATCTGTCTCTATGGGTGTGGATGTGTACATGGGAATAGAAATATATAATACATTATACATACACATTTCTGTAATTATATACACATATATTTGACCATCTCTCTTCTCAAACCTCCCCACTCCTTTAGATGTATTTATGTATTTTACATATTTAATACATGAATTTTAATAAAATAAATGTGTACACAGACACAGCCTCTCACATATCATTATATAAAGATCTATATCTTGATCTATATGAAAGAGTCAGACATATGTATATAAATCTGCTCACATATACACACGTGTATGTTTGTGTGTGTATGTTTGGAGACATTTGTGCATATATATGTACAAATATATATATGTTTACATACATCTTTATATATGTATGTGTATTCAGGCTTGTGTGCCTATATGGGATATATATAATACATTATAGATTTATATGCATACACATATACACACACTTTATATATAACACAGACACATCCTTATATAGATACATCTATAGATATCTATATATGCTTATATTTCACTGTGTATGCATACTATATATATGGATGAATATATGGGATAAACACGTAATACATTTTATATATATACACACATATGTATGTGTGTATATATACATATATGTGTATATATGTGTGTATATATGTGTGTATATATACATATATATACACACACATACATATATAAAATAAACACTTGTATATATGTACATGTATATGCAGGCACACACACATTTTTTTTTCCCTATAACCCTGTGTATATATGGAGATGTATATATGGAGATATACATTTAAAATACACTATCCTTAAACATACAAACATTTTTTAATATATGTACAACATTTTATATGCATAAGGGGAGTGTGCACACCCCCACCTGCCCAGCCCTGCTCACCTGCCTGCTCAGCCTCCTCCCAGTCCTGGCCCCGCTGTGTCCAACAGCCACTGTGTGGCCAGCCCTGGGCTGGGCTGAGCTGCACAGCGGGGCTCACACAGCCCCCGCCCCGACAGGCAGGAGCCCCCCGTGCTCTACAGCAGGGCACACACAGCCCCCCTCATGCAGGAGCCCCCCGTGCCTGCAGGACTCCTGCCAGGGGACATCCATTTGAAGGCTGCCCTGGGGTCACAGACCCTGCCAGCTGCTGAGGTTTCTTACCATTCAGTTTAACCTTTCTGAAAGGTTCCCAGCGTGGTGCTGGGCTAAGCTGTCTCCCCACTGCTTTTCTCTTCATTTATTTTGTCCATGCTGTTCATTCTCGGGTCCATTTGAACTGCTCTGGGGGCTGGACAGCCTGCCTAGGGGGAATTAACCTCTCCCAGATCTCCAAACTATTCTGAGTGCCTTCAGCAGGAGCGAACTTGGGGCCCTTCAACCTTCAGAGAACTGTTGGCACACACTTCCATGGAACAAACCAAGAGCCTCTACGGCGGGTTTCCTTTCCAGGACAGATCTACATCCCTGCTCAGTCTCTCCTGGTTTATAGCACACAGTGCAATGCAAACATAGAGTTCATGTTCGTGTTTTCAAGCAAAACTTACCACTGCTGGGCTCATTGTAGTATCGACTGATGTAATTATTCATGTCATCCTCTGAAAGGACAAAAAGGCAGCCGTCAGAAGACAGTTTGTGTCATTAAATGGTAGAATTCCACCCCATGGAAGGCTGTCTGCCCTGCACACCCAGAGCACCGCCTGCTCTGTGTCTTAGGCCACAAGACCTCAATGCACTAAAGCCCCCATCCACCCTGCGGCTCCAGCCAATGCAGGGTTGGACACTATCATTTGTCATAGTTCTTTACTGTGACATTCCCCCCAGCCTGGGAATGAGGTGTTCTGGGTTCCAAACGAAACATGCTCCATGATCTTTCCAGAGATTGGCATGAGGCTGACCAGTTCCCCAGGCCCAGCCCCTCGCTGTTGTAAAGACAAGTGTAGCAGTGGCCTTTCCCTGGTCAGCAGGGCCCTGCCCTCCTGCACAGGGCACATGGAGAAACCTTGTATTCACCCGGACAGGCTGACGAGGGCGCCGGCACAGACAGACCTACTCCTGCTGTGCATTTGCACCTCTGAGTTACCTCCTTCCCCATGGTGACGCTTCAGAAAGGGAGGCACCATGTACCATTTTAATGTGTAATCCCCTACTTCTAAGATGAAGTCTTTTTTTAAATTTTGAATGAATGGAAAGTTATTTTGGTGTATATAACACATATATACAAAATATACAGCATAATGTTGACATTACATTCTAATCTACTAGAAAGAGTTGTACAAATCAAAGGTGTAGTACTACACTTGCAGTACATACACAAGAACTACAGCTGAACTTCAGTAACAGCAAGTTACAAACGATGACGTGACCACAGAAGGGAAAGAAGCATGTACAGATTTTAGATGCTGCAGATGACATTGGGATTTGGTGTTATTTTACAGAAAAGCAGAACATTTCACCATTGTGGAAAAAGAAAATAACAAACTCCTTTTGTTGCAGTTCTGAGCAGAAGGCAAACAGCATCAGCAGTCCAAGAGAATGTCAAGCTTACAAGCAACCTGACCTGCCCAATTTGCGGTGTATCTGTGCTCTAAAAGCATTCTCTCCTTTTAAGTGCTCTTTTTGATACCATGTTTCAGAAACCCATGCTCATCCCTTTGAGCCAGATTTCCTTCGTCCCCCTGGGTCTCTGTGGCTACAGTCCTGCCTCATCAGAGCACATTGCGGTTTGCAGGTGAAAGAAACAGATGTTTTCTGGGGAACACTTTCCTCACACAACAAGACCCAAACCACCAAGCACTCTGTACCCGAAATAGCTGCACTCATAAGAAGGCAATCTAACCTGACACTGAAAGGCAGTGTGGTTGTTTTCCTGGTTTCATTGGATCTTAAAAGCTTTTTCAGCCCTTGTTGATCTTTAAATGCCTGCAGTCAGAGGTGTGCTTTGTGCTAATGTCTGAGTTTAAAAAAGAGGCCTCAGAGTAGCTCAAGGCGATGCCGCTGAATTAGGAGTACATTGCAAGGCTTTTCAGCTATCTGCTGCTAAAATACACTTCATTTCAATCATGCATAATTGATACTCTCAGTGCCGCCAAACCTTCCAGCCGTACAGACGCAGGTTCTGGTTCAGGCATGGAACCTTCACTCCATCAGAAAATACCTGTGTGGCTGTACTTCTGGTAGGGCACTTTCAGCACATTTAACTTGGAGTCCAATTCTAAGCAGACAAACAAGGAAAACAGCACTGCAGTGTGGCTGGATGAGGGCACGCTCCGTGTGCAGGGTCACCCTCCTTGTCACCTGGCAAGAGCCACGAAAGGGTTCCTCTGGCTCCCATCACAATCTGCCCCAAATGCCAAGATGCTTTGCACCAACGACAGAAAACAACTTGGAGAAGTTACTCATCTGCTTTTCATGCCTTAAGAGAAGGCTCAAATAAGTCCTCTTTAGGACTGCACACATTTACTCACCACCTGTCTGTCAACTAACAGAAAGTACCAGGGCACTATTTCCAAACAGATCAGCTGTGTGCAAACCAAAGAGAACCCGACTGCTCTTCATAACAGCAATGCCAAGCACCTGGAAAGGAAATCCAGCAATGCACTGCCTCAGCTCCCTTTGAGTGCTGAGGACAACCACCCACTGTCCTGACCCTGCATGTGACCACTTGCACCCAAGACTGGGGGAGCTGCCCAGCTGCCACTGTTATTATGTGATAGCCTTATTAATGTCACTGCTTATAATTGCTTATCTATTTAGATATAAATAAAATATATATGCATAAATAGATATACGTGTATATAAATATAAAACATACACATTTTTTAACCTTGAATAGTTTCTTATTAATAAAACCCAATAAAGAGTAATGGAATAACAACAGCAGAATAAATATTTCAACAACAGGTTAAGTTTCTGAATCATTACATTAAAGCAAACTGACAATTAACAAACTCATCTGAGCCATATGGGAGTCTCAGCTGCTTTGGGCATTGAAGGCTATAAACAATTCCAGTTACCTCCCATTATATTCTACATTGCTGAAAAAAAGCAGCTCAAAATAATGCAACAAATATACAACTGAAAGCACCTACTTGTGCATATAAAATGTATACACAAAGCCAAAGTACAGTAGTGCACATTGCCATGGGACACTGCTGAAGTGTTCCTGGTGATTCCAAGGAGATGAAGACCCTGCTGCTGGCTGTGAGTCTCATGGGTTCAGGAGTGCAGCTGGTGGCACACAGGAAGTTTGTAGGATCAAGCAAGGAAGACCAGCTTTTACAAGAGGGGCAGATCACTTGTATTATTTAAATTCTACACAGTGTTTTCTGCTGTTGGTCTCTTTTAGTTTCAGCTCCAGAAAGGGAGTTGTCTTAAAATGTACTTCATTCTTCATAGTTACCCTGTAACTATGTAAAAAAAGCTTAAAGCTTTTTTTATTTCTACCACCTTAGAATTTTCAGGATCCAGAAAATTTAATTTTTCTCCTTTCCTAGAAATAAATCCATCTCCTCCAATACACAGAAATGTTACCTGCACTTCCTTTTCCAGAAGACAAACTCTGCATCCTTAGCCATAAGGATGCCCAAATGGTGTTTACAGTAAATTAAAGAACTGGCAGTAAGTAGAAAGGAAAAGCATTTTCCTCTTACTTCCCCTGAAAATGGAAATCTTAGGAAAATGTCTACGGATGGTGATTGGCATCCTCTTGTTAGATGTACCAGGAGGAATCACAGAAACATTTCTGCTGGAAAAGGCCTTTAAGATCGAGTCCAGTAGTAAACCTAACACTGCCAAGTCCATCACTAAAGCCACATCCCTCTGTGCCACCTCTGCCCAGAATGAATGACCCCCAGGAAATGTGTGTGACAGGAAATGTGGTGACAAATCCGGTGATGAAGATCTAAAAGTTGTGAGCTGAGAAGGTAGAACGGCAAGAGTGAGGCAGCTCTTCCCCGTGTGAGAACCCATCCTAACCTGTGGTGAAGGAGGATGGTTCTACCATCTTCCCTGGCAAGTGGAGCGGTGGGAAGCCGTGAGACACACAGCAGCACTGTGGAGGAATTCAGCTGAGAGATTTTGCTGAGCAGGGGAAGGAGGGAGCAGAAACAGGCTGTTCTCTGTGGTCCATGAGCAGTATTAGCTCAAGCTGTGTGGGGTGAGAACGGTAAGAGCTGAGGCAGCACAGTAAGATGGGACCACAAACGGGTGGTGGGGCTGACTCCAACATGATCAGGACTTTCACTAGACAGAAGGGAATGTCTGGTTGGGAAGGTTGCGCAGACTCTGACTTCTCTCACACAAAACCAGCCTCCCCTGACACTGTAACCAACTCCCTCTGCAAGGCTGTGAAGTGCACTGAAGTCCCATGTCAGCCTGCTGCCCAAATCTCTGTTATTGAAAAAACGTGTGGTTCTCAGTCAGGATCTGTCTGACAGCCACTGGATTTTGTCTGATGAAGGTTTCCAAGTTATCTGCTTGTACTTTTCCTGCAGGACTCAAAACACACACTGCAATGGTTCAGGGAGTAATAAACTATTTAGAGTACAGTGCCATATAATCTCATCTGACCCAAGAGACAACATTGCAAGCTCTCTCTCTTGGCCCTATAAAAATATAATAAATTTTGTGAAACACATAAATGACATTCCACCCAAGGCAGATCTCTTTCAGTTCTATAATGCCTCAATAGTAATCTTTAATTGTTTCATCAATGCCTTTAGTGAATGATCTGCAACTCCCCTGCATACAATAAATACCATTTACACATCTTTTAGATTAGAGGCCTTAAAAACAGGGATTTATTTTGAAATATTTCATTATTATTTTATTGCCATTGATTGTACTGCCTTCTGTCTCTCTAAGCTGAATTTTCTGAACTGGAAGGTTATTTTTGGTGCTGTGCAGCCTCCCCCTGAGGTAGTAATGTCTTACCCCAACTTCCCTCCAGAAAGCAGTCTTTACTAGGAGGTTTCTAAAGAAGCAGATCTTTCATCTGTTTGTGCCAACAGGAACCAGGAGTAGCCAGCTGGCACTTTTCAGGAGACTTCCCCTGCTTCTGGTTTGAAGGCAGATTGCCACATCAGTGCAAGCTGCAGTATTCAACAACTGTTAATTGACACCGATATCCAGTCCCTGCAGGGGCTGGATGGATGCCTGAGCACATGGATAATCCATCTTGAGAGGAACTGTACACTCAGCTTGCACAGAAAACAGAGCAACAGATTTCAGCCTGGTTCTAAGTAAGAAATCAACCTGAGATGGAAGTCACTGTGCAAAGGGAAATCCTGGGATCTGGAACAGGGTCTGTTATCAGCAGATGCTGCTGGAACAGAAAACCAAAATCCAAAGTAGGGGCTTTGGCCCTTGCTTCAGCAGATCAGGCAGCTCTGGTCATCCTGTGCTGACCTGAGCATGGCTCAGATGCAGCACAGCTGTGTCAGCAAGGCTGCTGGCTCTGGGTACAGGGTGGCCTGAGGGACCTCTCACTGCTCTTTTCAACCTTGTTCTCTATGAATATGGATCAGCAGATCCACATCTGAGTTGGCTCGTTCCAGTTAGCCCAAAGCATTCAGAGGAACTTGGGTCTGTCTCTGAAACAGCCACATTTGTTGAGTCTAAAACATAAAGGTTGAGAAACGACATGGCTACCATCAAAACAATCATCTGCTGGGTAAACATCAGGGAAAGGGAGGAATAAATTAAGCAGAAGGATTCAAGAACAAATTGTTGCAAACTGGCAACAAATAAATGTACTCTGAGAATTAGGAAAAGAGTTCTAATACTTTAGAAAATGAGCTGGTGGAACTGCTCTAATGGTGGAGGAGGGCAGAACACATCCCTGCTGTCACATGGAGCACCATCTGCTTATGAAAGGGATCATTATGAAAGGGGCTGCATGCTTGGACAGTGGAAAACATTCCAGTTCTGTGTTCCTTTACCTGTCAGCAATGTCTTCGCACCTCTTCACATTAATGATGAGAGACAACTCCAGCCTCACATGCGTGACTGTGCACTCAGCACTTCTGGAAGCGAGGAGTTTCTACCCCACCCATTTGGTGAATATGGAATGCAAGAGCCAAACTTCACTAACTGCACACACATTTATGTAAGTGTTGCTTAAGGTTTACTTCCTTTGATTCCTGCCTCAATGGTCAGTGCACAGAGAACCACAAAGCCTGAAAGAGGCACCTAGAGAGAAGCCAAATTGGAGTGCACTGAGAATACAACCATTTCCAGGAGTAGGCTTCAAAGTAGATACATTTCAACATTTGAAAATAACTATAAACTATTTTTTATCTATTGTTTTGCACTAGCAGGACTCTCTCAGAGCACTAACAGATGATCACCAAAGGAACTGGCTTAGAGTTTAAAAGCATCCAACCAGCTCAGACTGCCTTGCAAGGAACAACTGACAAAATCCTTTTCGGTGCCCTGCTTTGCCTTTCAGACAGCTTATGAATAAATCTTAGGAGAAGCCCTCTGAAGTTCCAGAATTTTTCACACTCCCCTCCCCATATCCTACTTTCTTCAGTTACAAAACAGTGGGTACCTACAGGGAGAGCAAGCTTTACTTTTCTCTAAAGCACGATCATAAATTGCAGCAGTCCCCCAAAGCAGAAGACTTAGTGCTAACCCCATAAAAATGGAAATTTGACTCAGAACAGTTAAAATAAGCTTTTGGCGATGTGAAGTCCCGGTTCTTGCTCAAAGGAATAGAAGGGTGGCATATTAATCTTACACTATGGCAGTACTGTAGAATTTCAAAAACTGAAATGATATATGCAGGAAAATGAGGAATTTCCACTAGGGACTCTAATTCATATATTATGGGAGAGATTAAAGAATAATAAATTTTGGAAGGAAGTATTAATGGCTAGATGGGGCACTGTGAACCTGGCATTCCCTGAAGCCTGGAACTTTGTATACCAAACACTAAAAATGATTTGTGCAGGACCAGAAAACATTAGCTGTTATTCTGACCATGACCAGTTACATACTGTATGAGGTAAGAAGTCCTTTATAATTTAGAACTTCCTTTATAATTTAGAGATTAATAGATAGGATAATATTTGCCATTATGTCAAATGGCAACCATGTCTGGGAAGAAGAAAGGAGCACTTAGGATACTTCCCTTGCTCTTAGAGAAAGGCTGACCACAATGGGCCTGAAAATCATTAGCGATGCTGCGTTCACATGCAGCAGCTCTCAGCTCTTCACAAGCAGAGGCAGGGAAGGTAAAGTGCTC
Organism: Cephalopterus ornatus; assembly: GCA_013396775.1. NCBI lineage: Eukaryota > Metazoa > Chordata > Aves > Passeriformes > Cotingidae > Cephalopterus > Cephalopterus ornatus. The sequence goes on from VZRE01001839.1 coordinate 138,494, forward strand.
ACAGTGCAGCAAATGTCAGAGCTCTGCCCTGGGTCTGCAGCTCCTCAAGCCCTGCCCTTGTCTTGGGTCTGTCATCCTTCCTGGTGTTGATACTGGTACCCTTTGACTTGCAGGCTGAAGCCTGTGTTTTAGCCTTCACCTTTGTCTGCTCTGGAGATCAAGTTTTTGGCAAGAGAAATAAAATGTCAATTCAAAGCAAGTCAAAGGTAAAAAAAAAATCCTGCTTCTTAACCACATTAATTAGGAAATACCATATATCCATATATTTTCCACAGAGCTATTCCTACTATGTCAGGAGGTCTCTTGGTGAACTGCTGTGGGGAGACAGAAGGGTGTGAGGCAGCACCCAGCTCGCTGTTCACAGAATTAGCACAGAGGCATCTTGCGGCTATATGGCCTCAAGAAGTGGTCCTTCAAAAGGAGGCATGAAATGTTTGCTGGGAAGTTATGGGAGAGTCCATTGTCCATCTGACCAGAGCTCTTGCTTCTCCCGCTCTTGTACCTGCAATTAGGGCACTTTAGATACAAAGAGTAATAGATCTGCAGATGCAAAGACTGAGTGAAAACAGACACTGAAGGTTCCCAAATCAGCCAGAACAGGTCTCCTGGTGCAGGTCACAGTGTGTGTCCCTACACAAATTCCCTGAGGTGGTGCTGGTACCATGTGATACTGGGGTAACCTGACTTACTTTACTGAATGCTGTCATAAATGGTTGCACAAAATCCAGTGTAAATACCAGAGTACAAGCTACAGCTGCCCCTGAGGAGCTTTAACTTATGCACTATCCCATAAAACTTCCAGGTAGGGAAATGAGTAAAAGGTCTCAATGCTTTCTTACTCCATAAGCCTCCATGGTGAAGTATTCTGCACTGAATGTTTCCATTGTTCCATAAAGCTGGGGGAAATAAGATTAGCCTGAGATGGAATATCCCATCTTCTCATGCAGTACGTTCTCTAGCCAACTTAAGCTTGCTGCTTTGGCAGAATTCAGAGCTCTCAGAAATCAGTGATTTTTTGACGGCCGACAAAGTTAAGTTTGGCAAAAACACATGCATTCCACTCCATCCCCTAGCCTCAGGTGTTATATGTAGAGCTAACGTTCTTCCAGAGCATAAAAGAACAGCACATCAGAGCCTGTTCTGCCAAACAGCTGAATCGTGGCTTTGAACTGCTGCTTTTCTTTTGACAGTATTAGTGGCTTGGTCCCTTATTTCTCCTCTAACTAGTCAGTGCAACAGGCAACTGCAGATATGTTTCAAAGCTCACAAGTGCCATGTGGCACACAGAATGATTAACTGCAGCCATCACTCTGGAATCTTTTAAAAGGAGGAAAAACACAGCTTCGAGAAAATGGATGCAAAGCAATCCCTAATGTGGTCTGACACAGACGGTAACCTGCAAAACATAACCCTCAACCCAAAAGTCCGGAGTTAAAACATTGGTGGCTCAAGTCCCAGGCAGAGCAAGTGGTGTGGAAAGCCCTGAAGGCAGCACAGCCAGTGTAACTGCAGCACGGGAGAGTGGCAGGGTACAGGAACTGCCTTGATGGTCTCTGCTCTGCAAAGCCATGTCTCAGGAATACTGCACATGCCTCAGCGGGTGGGAGATGGAAGATCCTACACCAGCTGGATATCCCCTTCCCACAGAGTGCACACAGAGGCACCTTCAGACGAAGCCATGCCCTTCTTCCATCCCACACACCACAGGCAGCTTTGGCTGATCCATGGTCAGAATGGCCGTGGTGGAGGTGAAGAAAGCTGCTGTGGCAACTGCCAGCATATTACTGGGAGTAAAAGTTGGTGCTAGGAGAGCAAGCCCCAGCTGAGGTGAGGAGGGAGAAGAATGAGGCAGGGCTGGCTCATGATCTCTCTTCCCCAGAGGTAACTGCCTTCTCAAGCTGTGAGGTGAGGTTTCAAAGTTACACAGAAGCACTGCTAGTGCAGGATTCAAAGCCTTGATAGCTTACTACTTCTTTCTTTGCAAAACAGTCCAGGAAATTACATGCAAAATCCTCCATCTCAATTGCCTGTTACCTGGATTGTGAACTAAAGCACTGAATGCTATTGCTGGGTGTGTGGTTTCTCCTGCAGAACTGGGCCCCTCGTCAGCAGCTCAGTGTGATGGCAGGGACCACAGACTGTCCCTTGCTAGAGGAACACAGGGAAATTTTTCTGTCCAACTCCTGCCTCATTCAACACAAACCTGTTAAAATTGTTAAAACAGAGTCACCCTAATTTATGTTCTGAAGACAAGCACCATCTACAAAGACTTTGTATGTAATATATGATACAATGCACCAGATAAATTTCCTCTGGTACTTTTAGATGATTTCTGGGAATCAGAAATTAATTCTGTCTACTCAGTATAAATATAACCTAAACATAACATAACTGCACCTCACCCATCTATAAAGTAATGCATGTTTTCTTATTTGCCGAATATCTTTTCTCAGTGAAAAGCATGAGTCTCTCTCATCACGCAACCTAACTAAATGCAGAAATCAATCCTGGAGATTGTGTGGCTACTTTGTTGCAAGTGTGGGCAGAATTTTACAGGGAGGCACAAATAATGAGTAATCAAGTTAACCTGGACTTTGGAATGAATACCTTGGACACAAGAATTTTTAGATGATCTCCACAGCACTAAATTTCAGCAAGCCTCCTTACAATGTGCACAACACTCTTCATTTCCAAATGTAACCCTCAAGGAACACATACATAAATTATAATATATCCACTGGGAAAACCTCTGAAATACTACAAAAAACGGGGAAATGCATTTTAGGGGGCAGTCTGCTCAACTGTCTGCTTTTAAATACAATTTCATATCAGGAATAATTAATGGCTTCACTGTGGTTAGTACTTAGATATTATAAAGAGAAAAAACCAAAACAATTTCTACATGCTTTCATTACTCTGTAGAGAAAGGAAAGGATTATAATTTGAAAATGTCTGGTGTGCTTTTTCTCTTACAGATTTTGATTAAAGTATCTGTGCCTTGAATTCTAAGGAGTTTGACCAATGTAAGGATAACATGCAAACCTCTAATTCCAACATATTCACATACAGCTCATCTACCTAAATAATCAAGCTAAGATGTCCAAGGAAGACTAACATACCCCTAAGGTAAACCGTATTGTCTCCTCTGGAATATTACATTAAATGTTACGGAAAGCAGGACACACTCTGCACTCCATTGTAAGGGCTGGAAGATCACAGGAAAAAGAGCTATGTCTTGTCCAGAAAACACTTCAGGTCTAATACTTCTGTAATAAAAACTGATCCAAGTAAATATAACTATTGGTATTTCCCTGAACCACACACCTACAGACAGCAGACTGCTCCTCACCACAGCCACATGGCACTCAGACACGAGATGCCCACGCTGCACATCCCTCCTTTCCTGGCACCAGAGCTGCCTGTCCAACACTGGCAGTTTGAAGCAGCCTGGTGAGAGCACAGCCTCCAGGCAAGGCAAGCCCCACAGCTTGGGTCCTCTCCAAACCACAGAAACGCATGTGGCCAAAGACCAAAACTGTTTTTCAATGTTCTTCTCAATTTCCCTGCTTCTACCTCTGAGTGATTATCCTTTGGCCAATTCTCATTTGGCTGCTGCTTCTTTAGTGTTTGATGGATCTAATCATGAGGACACTGGGAAGGTACATCATAGTCATTTTCTTCCCAAGTAATTTCTTTGGCTCTGTTTAGAACCTGCTCACAAATACAACAGCTCCTGCCACTTTGGAGCAGATGCAGCCTTTTTGTAAGAATGGGAAACTGCAGTCTCCAGCGAAGTAATCAATGCCCCACCACAGTGGAGGTGTTTGTGGGCTCAGTAACTTCAGTAAGGGATCAGCTGTGCGGCACTCACCTCGGGGAGGTCGCAGCTCCGTGATGTTCTCGGTGGCTTCGTCGTCCGAATCGTCCGTCGCCACCACCTTGTACCTCTTGCTGCTCTGTTTGTTCAGGACGTGTGGGACCTGCAGCGCAGCCTCTCTCTCTGCAGCGAGGTCCAGATCCTGCTGAGCGAGGTGGGCCCTCAGCTGCCTGATTTCAAACTAGAGCAAAAAACAACACCACATACTGATGTCACATGAGCATGGCCAGGAGTTTGTATTCTACAGTTGGGGACCTGTTACTCATTTTATCACTAAAACCACTACAGTCTGGTGAAACAAATACAATGTGGTTGAGCCAGGACACGAGTCCAAGCTGCTGGTGCTCCCCCAGAGTCCATGTGAGCGGGACTGTCTCATGCTGGTCTTCTATTTTGTACAGCTACATTCTGAAGATAAGATTTTGGCCAATTTTTAACAAATCTAACTGCCAAATCAAATGTAACCTTTATACAAAAAGACCACTCTTAACAGGCATTTAGGGATTTAGGTTCATGACAAATACCCCTAACACACTACACTTGGTAATGAGGGTTTCGGTGAAGGGGAGGTTCTCTGCGCAGCACCTGGAATAGTGCTCACTAACTGGGCAAGGAGAGGGACACCACAGTCCTCTTCTGTCTTGAAATCCTCTGTACTCAAGAGCGTGCAGAAAACCCTGGGGAAGGTTACCACTTTTCTGGCCACTCCTCTCGAATATGTGAGCCATGGCAGTTAAACGTTTTCTGCAACCAGGATGAGATTTGCCTCATGACTGGTGTTATAAAGCAGACACCTGACAAAAAGACAGAGGCTACCAGGTGCCATCTGTCTGATGGACACAGCACATTTCTCTTGTATTTGACAGCCACACATCTTCCACCAGGCAAAAAGGAAAACAATTTTTCTGTAGAGGGTGCAGAGACCCTTTAAATCTTTATGTAAGCACTACAAAATCCCCTCTGCCATGTGGCACAGCTATAGGGATGCAAGGCAGTTTCTCTTTTCTAAACTCTTTTTAAGATCGGTAGTACAGCAGTGATCACATCATGTGTAATTATAGCGAGTCTGAGAGGGAAAGGCAAATGAAGCAAGTAATAGGCTCAGGCATTCAAAATTCAGCATTGCTGGGCCTCCCCTAGTTCACGGCCTGAGGATCCTTCACCGAGCACGATGCTGTGTCGAGCCTCGCTGCACCTGCCACTGCACATTCACAGCACAGACGGGATTAGCACCTCCCTGCCTGAAAACTGGTGTGCAACAGCATGTAGGCTAAATGAACCTGCTTCTGGCTCTCGCCTCCCAGATGCTGACTCAAATCTACTCTGCTGTCAGATTTTGGAACCCATGAGCAGACCCAGCCTGTTCCACTGTGGTCAGACAGGGCACAAACACCAGAAACGCTGCAGAGCACCAGCAGCTCCTATAAGCTGTGTAAGCAACTGCAGGGGAAAAAAGACAAGAGTTTCCAAAGATTTTGGAAAGAAAAAAGGATTCCACTTTGCCACACCTGGAGACTATCTGCTTTCCAGAGCATACAGGAAGAAACTACAACTGGAAGGCCCACTGCAGGACACAAATCTAGAAAGCGAAGGGGCAGTTCAAACTTTCCAGGTCACATTCAAACCACCTAATACAGGGATCTAACAAAGCATACAGTTTTTTCCTCCGTCTTTAAATCGTGGGACAGAGGCCTGGCAGCTGCAAACAGGTGGCTGCATGGAATGCTCACTGCTCTTAACCAAAGGTCTGCAGTGGCAGTCAGGAGTTAGGTGGATTCAGCAAATGTCAAAGCACAGCCCTGCTCCTTGATTTCCTGCCATGAAACCTCCATGGCAGATCCCTGCTGGTGGGTTTGTGTTAACCTATTAGCTAGCAGGAATTAGCAAACTAGTACTGCTAACTCTGTTCCCAGCCAGTCCAAAGCTTCCTGAGGGTTAAGGTGCTTGTGCCATACCCAGAAGTGCCAGTATGGACATAGGGAATTTCAGGTTTTATCCTTGACTTGAAAAAAAATAAGGAATGACAAAAGAGCTTACATTCCACCTTTGAAGGGAAAAAGATACGCCTTCAAACACTCCTTTGGTTTAATGGAAATAATGCACTTAAACATGAGAAGCAAAAAATACATCTGGAGATTTTTTCTTTATGCTGCCAAGCTCAAACCAAAAGGCAGTAAGAATTAGGGATCATTTCTGTTTTTCTACATTTCACCCTTCATCCTTCAAAAACATTCCTGTGTGTCAGAAAAAGAAATACTGCTACTAAAATGCTTAATTCTGGCCTAGAGGCCAGATTTCCAATTTTCATGGAAGACAAAAAAAATGGGCAGGTATTTTTTAACACCGATGGATAGAACTAGTCAGGAGTCAACTCAGTAACTATTTCTGCATCACACCCAATTTAAGGAGCTTAAGCATTTACAAAGATTGGCTGAAGATGGTAACAATCAAAAGCTTGGAGGGCATCACTGCGTCATGGAGATGTGGAAGGGCAGCACCTCAGGTGATCTTTCCTACTACTGGGAGCCTGCAGCGGGAACGGGGGAGAGACAGGACTCCTCCTGCCCGCTCCCATGTCCCAGCGCAAAAACACAAGCACTTCCAAACATCCACGGGTTATTTCCAGCCCTTAAACTCTCCGTGCCGGGTGCCCAGGCAGTTTTTATGAGCGGTTTTATTGTTTTATCGCGGCTCTGTTCAAACTCCCTCCGTGAGGGGCCGCGGGACGGGCTCTGCTGCCCCCTGCCGAGGGCGGCGGGAACGGCACGGACCGCGCGGCCTGAGGGAGGGACGGCACCGGGACAGGGACACCGCCGGGACGGGGACACCGCGGGGACACAGGGACACCGCCGTGACAGGGACACCGCGGGGACACGGGGACACCGCCCCGGCAGGGACACCACGGTGACAGGGACACTGCCCCGGCAGGGACGCTGGGATCAGGCACCAGTGTCACTCTGACAGTGAAACTGAGACCAGGCACTAAAGTCACACTCTCGATGACACTGGAAAATGGGGACTAATGTCACCCTGTCAGTGACACTGGCACCCAGGCTGGAAAACGCGGCACTACTGTCACACTGTCACAGACCTTGGAACCTGGGCTGGATACCTTGGCACTAATGTCACACCCTGTCACAGACACTGGGACCCGGGCCTTGGCTCATGCACTGCTGAGGTGAGAGGTGCACGCAGCATTTGCAACTTTTTAAGTGGTCCGTGATCGCTCTGTTCCTGAGCTGCAAACACAACCCACGTGCTTGTCTCATTTTCAGCTCTTAACACTGAGCTATTTCAGCTGGTCTCGAATCCAGAACTGAAGAGGAGACTGTCAGAAGCAAATATGAAGATTGAATTCCTGGGCACAATAAAGCAGCCCAGTGCTCTAGACTTTGGCATCAAGTGCAACGTAACAGCACACAGATGTTCCAAGGTAACAGCAGAGACTGATGTTGCCTACAAACCCACGCAGCTGCAGCTGGTTAACACAGGCTCTCCCTTCCCCTTTTCCATTACCTCAGATGCTGAGCTTCCAGATCCCGTTCATGTTAGCCCTGAAGTCTATGTGGTCATTAAAACAGTGGAAAGCTGGAATAAAATAGTTGTGTGTGTAACTGTAATTTTTTTTATTGACAGAGAAGAGGGCTTTTGTTGTACCAATGGTGGTGTCTCACTCCCACGTTGATTGTTCCTGCTGCAAAGTGCTTCATACAACATGTTGCACAGAGATGCAGAACCCTGACTCGGTTACAAACACACAGCTCTTGCCTGTTCAAGAAAGGACTCTATAGGGTAGAAAACCACCATTTACCACAAAGACTGATCTAATAAAATGAAAGGACATTCAATAAAGTTAAACAAGAAACAGATTTTTGTTCATAAAAGGCACAGATCTACCTAGGACATCAGTTTGATATTAATTGTTTCTTGACCATTATCCCAAGATCTTGCAGAAGCTCGAATACAGTTTTAGCCACTAAAACCAAACCCCTACAAACAAAGGTTAAATCTAAAGGGGTGTTTCTTATGGGTGAAATGCAATGAGAGGCTGCATGAACAGATTAGGTTGTAGGTACTTATATCTACTGAATATTATATTGAACACTGACCTCAGGCAGTTCTAATGTGTAAAAGAGCTAATGAGATTGCTCTGACTCTATGTCAGGCAGTCCAGGGCAGCTTAAATCAATCACTAAAAGGTATAAAATATAACAGTCTTTTTAAGTAAAAAATTCTGGGCCAAGTTAAACACATGAAATTTCTATTTGCATTAGGAGCTGATGTAGCTCTCTGAGTGTACACCTGGGCCCCTCCAACACCGAGTCTTGCAGGAGAGCTGGGCTGAGGAAACTGTGGTTCCTCTTTGCAGGTAGACAGACCATCCCTCCCTCAGCCTGTAAGGCAGGATGCGTGCTATGCAGATCATGAGGGGACAAAAAAGGGGGAAAAAGAAGGCATATAAACATATATACATGCTTTGATTTATTTAAATTAAAACTTAATAATAGATACCAACTCTATGTAGTAACCTTGTAAATCTCACAGAGAGCCAGTGAGCAAAAAAATGCTATTGTGTGGAAGATACTTTGTTGTGATCAAGGAGACTAAGGTAAACCACCTCCTGACTCCTGATAATTACAAACAGAGCACTGGCCCACTTGAGGTTGCTACTGACTCTATTTATCAGGACACCTATGCTATTCTTCATCTTTAACTGCATACACTTTGATGGGTATTTCTCAGTAAGTTCCAACGTACTTTGCGATGGAAAAAATATATTTGAAAACTTCATAGAATCACAGCTGAAATGGGCCCGTAAGGGTCATCTAGTCCAACAACCTGCTTAAAGCCACTCCATTTAGCTCAGGTTGCCAAAAGCCTGTCCTCTCAAATTTTGACTATCTCCAAGGCTGTATGTATGTGGCACAACCTCCGTGGCAATCTGCTCCAGTGCTTGACCATTCTCATAGGGAAAATGTTTGTTGTCATATTTAATAGGAATTTTGCACATTCCATGCCTGTGTACACTCACTGTGCACCTCTGAGAGCTGCCTGGGTACACCCCGCCACGAGGGAGCTGAGGACAGCAACAGAGGTGTAATACACACGGCTAATGTGAAAATACACTCATTACCAAGAAAAAGGGAGAAACAGACTGTCTCATAGAAGAATGAGTAACCAGACTGTCAGACATGAAGAGGAAGTTCATCAATGGTAAATTTAACATACTATATTCAAAATCTGCTATGTCATTTTGTAGCACAAATTTGGCAATATTTTGTCAGGAAACAAACCAGAAAGAATGACGGGCACTCCCGTGCACTTCCTCACTCCAATAATGCATTAGCGATTATTTCTAAGCAGGTAAATTGACAGACCTACACAGAGCTCCAGATAATTTCTCAGTTTACATACCTGGTTTTATAAAGTGTGCCACCCATCCTCTCTGATATTTCACAGCAGGGACTTAGCAGTGAATCATACAGTCTTTAATGGTCTAGCAACAGAGTATGACTGACATAGTTTCAGAGAGATCAATGAACATTTTAGTCAGAAGCTTACTTGTGTCTAATGCAGGAGCAATAACTTTGCTCAATTCTATTAGTGCTGTCTGTACAGAATGCCCTGCCCTAAAACTCATCTGCCACTGGGATACAATCCAATGTTTATTTCCATTAGTTTAGCCATTGTTGGTAACAATAAAAATCAGGAGACAGTTGCAAACTAATGATTTACGGGCAGAATGAAACACAGGATGACCTTGGCTGCCTTCCATCCACCAAGAAAATGACTGGTAGTTAGAAATAAATTAAAATTATTGCAAAAGGATAACATAAGTTATTTCTCCGATAGGTAATTTTACCAGCTAAATAGCCCTGTCATTAAACTAGCAGCTGTTGTACAAATTATATTCCAAGATAAAAAAAGAAATTACAGCTTCCATAGTTGTTGCAGCTTTAAGAATGATGAAAACCCCAATTCTATAGGAGTCGACAGAAAAGGAGCTCTTCTGATAAAGCTGAACACAGAGACTTGGCTGGACTGTGCTCAGCTGAATTACTCTTATGAAAGTTAAGCAGAAAAGATCAAGTGAGTAGATCTATTACCAGAAATGAAATTCCTTTACAGGTGATTCCAGAGCTAGAAACCACTCTTCCCTGACTGGGATTTGTAGTTACTGAAACTTTAGAACTCTGTGCTGCAATTTAAGTTACTCTGATAAAACAAAACCATATACTCCGTGCATAATTTTTGATAGTGACTGCAGTGACACTTCTTTTCCATTTACCTTTACCCATTTTTAGACAATCCTTCTTACTGTGGCTGTTAATGTTTCTCATATTTTGTGATCTCCTGTACAGCTTTTCAGTATTTTTTGCCTTGACTGCCCTCATGCTCCACTCCTGCTTAATGACCTCTTTTTTGGCCAATGGAGAATAAACAAAACAGCAAACTATTCAAACAGTTGCAGTGGTGTTCTACAGAGAACAAAAGTGGTGGTCCTTGCAACTATAATTTATAAAATATATTCTGGTTTTCAGATGTATGGCCAGCCAAAAATCCACATCTGGAAAGAGTTTTCACATTTGCAAAAGTACATCTCCAATGTCAGTCAGGAACGAAAATGTACTTACAGTTGTGATACCCTGTCACTGGTCAAAATATACAACTGACAAAAGAAAGGGAATTCAAAAAGATGAGGGGAGGTTGCATCTTTCCTGCTTGTTCCATGAGCAAGCAATCCATTAAAAAGGTCAGGAAAGATGATCAAACGAAAAAGCAAAAACCTGGCAGAATTTTAGACATTAAATACCATTAGGAGCCATTTCTCCCATCAGATGCTGTATACAGTGTTAATGTGAATATTATAATGCTGACAACTTGTTCTTGACTGAATTATGAAGCTAATAATTTACAAATAAAGGATGCAGTACTTGTGTCAATGTCTGCTGTTGCTAACTGTAGCGAATCAGTACATTTACCTGCTATTATACAGCTGAGGCATTTGTTTGGCAGCAAGTCAGGCCAGCAAGAAGGATTAGCATGCTGTCATTTTTCTAGACACCATATTTTTTCATAGCTGATGACACTTGAAAGCTACAAGAGAACCTGCCCTGTTTTCTCAGATTTACTCCTCTCCCAGTGCAGTATTTCTCTGTGTTTGATGTACAGGTTGTTATAACCATCAGAGCTCGGATTAGGGCTGCTCTGCTCAAACATTTGGCAAGCCAGGCTTAGAATGGAGAGCAGCAAGGGCAGCTCCTGAATCTCACCTGGGATAATGAGCCCACCTTTACTCCAAGACTATGAAATAATAACACCAAAAATTGTTTAGAGAGCGTTATCTGGCCGCATAACACAGTTCCTAGAAATTAATGTTTTAAAATTTATGATTGTCAAGAACTTCAGTATGGTCTTACAGACAAAATACTGTACTGGGACTCAAGAAATCACTGATTTGCTTAACCTGTTTGGCCAAAGGATAATCTCTCCCCTTTAAAATGGGGTATATACCATTTACCTGGTAATTTCACAATTAGACAGAACCCTGAATCACTAAATATCATTGTGCAAAGGTGTTATGAAGAGTTTCGCCACTGAAGACACTTACATAGTTGGAAGTAACTAATTTTTGGTAATTTCGTCAAGCCTAAGGTTTAGAAATTTGTTATACTTAATGTGAGAGACTCAAAAATGATACACTGTCAACAGGTCTTCCTAATTTATCACACAGACAGGGCAACTCACCACCACACCAAGAGTTCATTGCAGAATCCTAGGCTGAGATTCAGGAGACCTCGAACTAAGTCTAAAAAGACAACTGGGGACCTGAATACTGATGGATGGTTTGACAAGAACTTTAGGCTTCCTCTGTAAAAGATGGGCACCTTAATCTCTGCTTCAGATTATGCCCCTTTTGGGGCAGTTGGTCTGTTCTGGGACAAGTTGCTTCTCCTGTCTGCACAGGCCCTTCAGCTTTCTGACTGACTGAGCTGTTCAGACTTACAGGTCTCTCCATTTTGTATTTGAAAGGTACCTACCACAAGCCAGGAGTGGGAGTTGAAGCTAGAAATCTCCAGGATTTATTTGGACATCTATCTCCTAGTTACCCTTACGACTGAAACAAGAAGTAAATCGCCTGGGGGCTCACTGTGTTGTGGTTTGATGGTCACCTGAACATTCGCTTATCCCGAGCCTCAACATCCACCCCGGCTCCTACTTTAACACAAGTAAGTCAAGAACTCATTTGCATGAGACAAACTGCAAAAACTCCTGGCTCATTGCCCAAACAATGGTTTTACACCTTTTTCATTTAAATATATTCATTTGAGATATTTTAAGCTTCACCTTTCCTTACCTCATAACCGAATCACTGAACATTTGGGGGCCTGGGAAGAGTCTTAAATCTTGACTTGCTTCCAGGAACTAGAAGCTTCTCTTGTCACATTTTAAGCTTGCCAAGAGTCTCTGACTGACCTACAGGGAAGCTGCCTTCTGCATTTAAAACAGGGAGATTCATTTTTAACTGCATATACTTTTCCTAGGAATACAGCCTTAATGCAGCTGCAGTCTCCAACAATGGCAGTGCCTTTTGCATGTTCTCAGTACTACGTCAAGCTAACTGTACTCACTCAATAAATCACATACTGGAACCATTCATTTCTGTTCCTCACATTTGTTTTCCTCACCTTAAAGAACACAAGCCCAGCAGCAGAGGCAGCCGACTGCTGTTTGACAAACATGACGCTGACAATATCCTGGCTGCAGCCAATGCCTCCTCAGCAGAGACCTGTCACCCTACAACAGAAGTCCCAGTGGTACTTCTCAAACCAGCAGCACATGAACTGTTTGATTTGCCTTGACAAGCTATGCGTAAATAAAGACATAACTGAACTTTACCCCTTGTTCTTGGCAGATCTGGGTTAGTCTTTCCAGCTGCTCATCTTGAATAACCTTTGCCTTCTCATATTGCTGAATCATCATCTCCATCTCCACTTTCACTGGAAGGACATACGCTGGAAAACACAAACAACACTTAAAGCAACCCAGCTGTGATTTGGTTTTTTTATCAGAGAGAAAACCTTTACAGGCCAAAGAACATCACCCTTCTCCTTTGCATCCAGAGAACTAGAGTATTTCTAATAGAAACAGCACGAGGGTACTTTTTCCAGGGAAGGATTTCTAACATGGGAAATGCAGGGTCTAGATCTTGTTAAGTCTGATCTCCCTCTGCCTGGATGAGCTGTAATAGATGCTGCATGCTCTTCCCAGCTTCTGTGCCACTAACACAGATCTTTCCCAGTGTTTACCACAGATTTCCTGAATAGCTGGGTAGGAGGATTTTCTCTTTAGAGTGAAGACCCATCCCCTCTAAACCTGAACAGCGTGGCTCCCTCAGGAAAAGAACTATTCCAGAGCCCTAAGCATTTAATTCCTAGACTTCGTGGTAAGAAATAAATCCTTAATGGAAACACCAGACTAAGAAGGATGTTTTAAAAAACAAAAACGGCATTTATCTTCCATTGCTTTGCAAGCTACAGACCAGTTTTAAATAGGTCTTCTGAATGCCTCTAGAAATTTTACTCCTGTCATAACTATGGAAAACTCAGACTGATGAGAAAAACTGTTCAGTACATCCTGAAATCCTTGATGTTTTCTGAAGTTACCCATGATCCTGAACTTTTCTTGTATGCTTCAATCAGAGGGCTATGACCTGTCCTCAACTCTGAATACAGAGTTTTCTGGGCATTTAAACCCAAAATACCAACTTTACTTTGATCTTTCACACATGAGCAAAGTGACCCTTCATTTATTCCCTTTCCACCTCTTTTCCCTGAAATGCCTGAAACTGCTGAGCACACAAAGCTCCAAAAGCCTTGCTTCCAGGCACAGCCACAGACTCTGCTCTCTGCAGCCTTGGCTCGCTGGGGCTTTATCGTCTCCCCTGGTGCTTCCCCACAGAGGTCTGTGCAAAACACCACCAACACACACTTCATTATTATGCTGGAGAGCACACCAGCGCTGCAGAAAGCACCTTCAGCTGGGAACCCCCACAGTAAGAAAATGCTGCTGGAATCTGACATAAAATTTGTATTACTGCCAAGAACTTGGTTTTCCAAGAAAGTCCCAAGATGGAGCTGGCTGTATGGTTTTGGGGAGGGTGCAGCAAATACCAGAAAAGCAGACTGGAAGCAATTATTTTGCAGAATCAAGAATGACATCTGGTGGCGACAGGCATGAAGCAGGTCAGGGCATTTGGTTTACAGGACAGGGGATGGGATGGTGCCTAACAGCAAAACAAACCCCTGAACTATTAAGGGAGCAGGAGATACAACCATGATCTTGGGACCTACTCTCCTTCATGGGAATTGTAACTCTCTTCTGTTCAGTGCTAGCAAAATGCAAGAGAAAGGAGAATGAGAGAAACAGTGGTGGCAAGCAATCTTTCTGTATTTTTAAAACCGCTTTTCCCAGCCTGCCAGGTAATGCTTGGAGTCACAAACTGAGTCACCACTCACCATCAATGATCCTCTTCACTCGCCATATCCGCAGGGTGATAATTAGGCTGATAGCATCCCACGGGCTGCTGGGGCCATTAGCCACTGTTGAGGCCACCATTGGTGCCAAGGACAAGATTATGACAGCACCATCAAACACCTAGAGAGAAATCGCCTTTTTTCAAACCTTTCCTTAAAATCATATATCCCTGCCATTCCTCCTCGGAATCTTGAAGAACTCCCTCTTTGCCCAAAAGAAATGCAATTATGGTCCATATTTGAAAGGGATATGAGAGGTGGCCAAGACACAGACAGGCTGCATCCTGTTTAGGTAGCACAACAGAATTCCTCAGTGCCTTTTACGAGGTGAGGAGAGATAAACTGTTGTAGCAGGGCAAGGAGAGAGAAAGGTATTTGGAAATACTGGCCAAGATCCCCAAGGAGAAGTGGTAGCCTAAATGCTATTACAGCCAAAGAGTTTTATCATCATTGGTATTTATTACCTGTTACTTGGCATAATGTCATCCAAAAAAAAAGGATGCAGTCCCTGTCCATAGATCTTACTGTCTAAATGAAGAGATCAAGAAGACAAGTAGAAAAAGATGGAGCAGAGAGACTTGATGGCTCTTGGCCACATCCTGACTACACAACACGTGTGCATCTAGACAGAAAGACTGCCTGCTCTCACTTTTATGGGGCAGTGAGGTTTTCAAGGGTTCTGACAACTGGGACCATTCAGAATGATTCATATGACATTGGTTACATTGGGATTAGATCAGAAAAAGCAATTGTGCAAAGCATTAGACAGAAATGAGCTAGTAAATACATTTCAGAGCAAACTGGCAATAGAGTTGTGTCTGTCCCACACTGGCCTAGCAGGGTAGAACAGAATACCATGTTCCCATTCCTACTGAGAACCCTTCCCTGCTGCCAAAGACCACTGATTAATGGTTTGCATAAGGAGGCAGGACAGAGATTTTTATAAGAATTACGTATTTGGAATTGTGCATAACAATTCAGTGTATTGAAAAGAAACACTCCTTACTGCTGCCATTTGATGGGCAATAAGCAATATCACTCTATTCCAAATTATCAAAATGAATTATCAGAAACTGCTGCATTTAGCTTTAACAATAAGAGTTTCTGAATCAACAATTTAAGTTTCACTTCAGTTGTTTAGCAAAACAACTAAAATGTTTACGACTTTATTACAAAAATGTGCAAGCCTCTAGACTAGCTTGAATTCCAAGAACACCCAGATTTTCTTTTGGTACATCCTGTACAGTATTAGTTTATCAGACAGTATCAAGAAGGAGGTTTAAAATTTCCTGATCTCCAGATTTGTGCTCAAGATTGGGATTATACGTTACTTATAACACATGCATTTCCTTATCTGTCTATGCACATTCTACCTAGTTTTGAATTTGAGGTACAAATTACAGAGTTATCATAACTCAATTTAATTAAAAGAAATTTCCCAATAAAAATAGGAGTTTTGCCAAACCAGTACTTTCTATCAGAAAACTACATACTATTTTTCAACCACTTCTAATTTCAACTTGGTTACAGGAATGGGGATACACAACTCGTGACAATTTTTACTCCTATTGCTTATTATCCCAGGGTAGCAGTATCAAAAGACTAGCAGAGCTCAACAACAAAATAAATACACACAAAGAGCAAGAATGCCACAATCCCTCCCTTCATAAAATATTTTCAAGTATTGCACTCTCCTGAGTCTCTCACGGAAGAAGGGACTCCATCACACAAATTAGGGATACTTGCATATAGTAAGATGTGTGTATTTATCTGCCTAAAAGATGCTGTATTGCATCAGGTTAATAACAAAGCCACTCAAAGCAGTTCTTCATAGTCTTACTGAGTCTGCCTGGAAAATAGTACCGAGAATGGGAGTTCTTACCTCTATTTTGTTTTCAATGTAATCCCATATGCCAAGGACCACAATCCTCAAAATAGTCTAGTAAAATAGATTAGGGGGGAAAAAAGATGATGAATGTTATTGTAATTTTAGATAAACATTTATGCCCTTTATCTATTTAGGGAATCATTTTTTGTCTTATTTAAGCGTTATGCATTTCTTATAAATAATAATGAGGCTCTAGAAATAGCTACACTTCTGTATTATAAAAGCAGGCATTGTTTTCCAACCACTATATTGACTCTCTGAAACCTCCACTAATAACCTCCAAGTTCAAAAGTTCATCAATCTTTCCCATCCTCCTAAAATTTTGCTTTCAGATGTTTGTGTGATTTAGATTACCAACCCTCCCCACCCCACCCCCCTGACCCAAGCCTACATAAGATCAACTGTGGGGCTTCCTCAGCTAGAATGGGGGAAAATTCTCTTCTCTGGCCATCTTTGATATACCAGTGATTATTTATTTTCTAAGAGAAGAAACACTGCCCTTTCCTGATGCCTAAAGACACTGACATGTCATCAGTCTGAAGAGCAGATGCTCTTATCTGGAGTACAGGACAGTTGTCTTGTAATAAGATCCCAGAAAGTCATAGGATAAGGGAGAAAAATATCTCTGTGATCCTCCTCTGTGAAGCAAAACAGCTATAAGTAGCCTCAATAGCCATAAAAGAGGAATAAAGAAAGAACACAGAATGAACCAATGGTGAATTCCCATTAAAAAAATCCAATGGCACCTTTCCTTATTTTTAACCTGGCTTTCAGAAGACACGATAAAAAAATCAATTAGTCAACTTATGATTGAAATTGAACTCACATAAAAATTCACTGGTAGGGATGTTTTCTGCCAACAGCAACATCAAGGTCAGATTTTGATAGACATGATAGACATGATGAGTCCACCTGCAAATGTGAGCCTTGCAAAGACCAAAATGCTACTTTCTCCCTTAAAGAACAGCGTAAGGACGGAAGGGCAACCATGCCAAGAATTGTGCAGAGAAAAGTGACTCTGATGAACACATGTATCTCCTCTTCATTACAAATACAAATCCCAAGCAACTCTGAATTTATGCCAAACATATCAGCACTAAATAATTGCAGAACAACACTGAATTTTTCAGTGCTGTTCTGACGCATGGTTTTGCCAAACCCCACGAGCCCAATTGCCTCATTTGGCCTGGGATGACTGTGCTGAGTTCTCTCTTGGCACTCCAAACCTGTGTAACAGCACTTAATCCTGTTTTGCAGAGGGTGACATTGCTGTGGGCAATATGGTGCTTCCAGAGCCCAGCCTCCTACCGTCAGTGAGCAAGAGAATGAACCAGGCAACACTTAGTCAGAAATGGTGTATACAAAAGCACAGGCCAAGTCTGGCTGAGAAACAGAGTCACCAGCCAGAAATAAAAATGCAGCTCTCTCTTTCCTCTACAAAAAATTATGAGGCAGCAAGAACTGCCAATGCTGCTCCTCCTCAAAACATTTTACTTCCAAAGCATTTTACAAATGCAGCATAGGAATAAGGCTGTCATCCCTTTCCACATGAACATCTACGCTCGAGGTTTATTTGTTTTGTGGAGGGAGAGATGCACCAACAGCAGCTGCTCAAATCCCTTAATGACCCCAAACTGGCCAGCATGATGTGATGTAATGTAGGTGTAAGTGCATGTGCTGCTGACCAGCCAAGACACTCCTGCAGCCCCAAACTCGAGTCTGAACACTGTCAGACAAAGTGTCCCTGCTCCTCTGTCAGCACCTTCCTCACTCCCCACTGAGCAGCTGCACAAAACACTCAAGTCCAAGTTATCCATGAACCCGTAAGTTCAGCTGTATTAGTTAACCAAGGAGCCACCACAGCAAGGCAGCTCCGGGGAGACACATAAGGAAAAGCAGAGCCTTCTATAAAGCTTGGGATGCCACCCTTCCTACAGCCACCCTGCTGAGGGCACAGGGAAATCTGGCTCATTCTCTGCCAAGCTTAGGCAGTGTTTATGAAGGTGCAAGGTCACTGAGCAACTCACTACAGGATGGCTGAACACTAAACACCTTCACAGAAACTGAGGGTGAAAATCTTTCTTCCTTTGGACAGGTGTGCACAAAGGGATTTTCACTGAAATAAGGCATATCTGCACAAAGGAAACAGAAACACCATCTCACAACCCTAAATATGATTTATAATGGGGCTGTTGAGGGAACATAAAATCGGATTTTCCTTTCTGCCTTTTTAATTCCTCACTGCAGTGTTTAAATCAGATTGTGCTACTGTCACACTACTGGGTCTGAGCAGCTCCAAGGGCCGGAAGCTGGCACAAATATTTTCATTTTCAGTCTGCTGCTGTGAGTCAGCACACGTCAGCAGTGACTGGAAGTCTACTTGGCAGACATTTAATGCAGAACTGGTTGTTGGTGCTACCTCTGGAAGAGAGGTCTCCTCCTCCCAGCACATGCCTTGCTGGTTAGCACCTCGGCTCTCAGCTGGAGCAGACACACTGCAGGAAGGTGAGTGTAAGGGTGGAATGAGCCCAGCTCCCCATCCCAGAGAGACTCTGCAGAACAAGGGCACAACTTGAGGGGGGGAGCTGAGAAAACATTTGTTCTGTATGGAAGGTCTCAAAGCCACTCTTAAAAGCCCTCCCATCACCAATGAAGTGACAGAAGCCATGTGAGGCAGCCTGTCCTTGGTGCCCTGAGAAAGCCCCAGGAGTGAGTCCCACAGGTGCCCCACGGTGGCTGCCCCTGCCCACCCTGCACGGGCACAGCTCCACACCAGCCCTGGCTGTCCCCACGCTGCCTCTGTGTGTACCAGCTACTAAATAACACCCACTGCTGCTGCCACAACTCTCACCCAGAGCAGGCTGAATGAATCGAGCAAATCTGGGCACATCCCTGATTGCTCAGTATAATAAATACCTCAACTGCAATGAAAACATTGGTATTGCTTATATACAACATTTTAGTGTTTTTCCAAAAGCTAAGAAAAATATGTTTCAAACAAACAAATATATTGCATTTGCTTGTATACTGCCTCTGTACAGAACTTTAAAAAAATGAGAACCTGTAGCAGAATCTGAAAAAAACAGAGACAGAAATTAATAATCCAGGAAGCTTCCTACGTGCTGTACAAGGACCGAACTGAAAAAAGCATATAGAATTAAAAGAGAATTGCAACTGTAATATCCATCACAGACAAAACAAATGTTACTCACGACTCTACCATTTGTAGGCACAAGAATCTACAAGAAATAGGGAAAAAATGAAGCAGCATTGCTGTTTCCTACTGATGTGCAGGCATTTTTCAGCACTGTAGCAAATGCACACACATGGTTTTGCATTGCACTACAGGCATTCTGCATTTTTGAACACATAGATTTGAAAAAAACCCCATTAAGTATCAATGTGAGCACTTTTCTGTTTAAGGGCCACTGCCAGCTTGGTTTTTTTGTACTTGAAAAAGAAGGCTTTAACGTTTTTGGACTGGAAATCTTTCAATTAGAAAGTCCTTAGCACACACATTTTTTAGTTGTATCAGAAATGCATTTTTTGGTTTCTGCTAAAAGCTAAATTATTACATAAAAGCCTGTCCAGTGCACTAATAAAAGATAAAAGACTGAATAGTTCTGTTAACTTCTTTAATCTGGAGTAAACCCAGGTAAAATTTTAAACCATTTTTTAGACAGAAATGCGATTTCAGAATTGACAGTGTCTCTTGGTGACACACAGTTGTTTGCATGACATTAACTGTCTGCAGTGGAGTTGTGCTGAACTGTGTGATGCTGCAGGTTTTCTCTCTAATTTTGTAGGGAAACTTGGCCAAGTCCTTTGCTGAGCCAGCCATGTGAATTCCCACAATCTCCATGAGTTAGCTACATTTGTCAGCTGACTGCATGGTACATTAGGTAATTTTAAGTACTTTTCTGCTTGCACAGTTAATATACAATTTACTACTCAGTGAGTCACTGCGTCAAGTTCACCTGTGGAGTGAAGAAATCACAAGGAGGCAGCACAGGAGGAGAAGCTGGTCCAGCAGGGTTTGGCAAACGGGAGCAACTCTGCATTTTGAGATTGTACAAGAGAGACACAGGACAGAGAAGGGTGGAAAGGATGTTCCTTCCACTGCCACAAAACTAATCTATCTGTTACAGAGGTTCCAGAAACTCTGCAAATCAAGCTTCTGCCTTTTGGATATATCTCATAAGACCAAATATTTATTGAAAGCTTTCCCAGAACACCTTGTACCCAATCTGTAATTTATAACCCCTGTTATTTGGGTCACTTCACAGAGGCCTTAGCTCATCCAGTCCTTAAAAGAATCTTCTTTTGCCATCTCCTGGTGTGCCTGTCCTGAGCCACTGCATTAGCTGTCCCAGCACATGCTGCCCCCAGGCCACCAGAGCCCAGGGCAACGTGCTGGCACATTTAAACCAACCCAGTCCTTCTGTTTGCAGGGCAGAGGCACCCTCCTCACACGGCTTCTCTTCAATCAGGGCTCTGAAATGGAACGTGGAACTGCTGACCTCACCTCACCATCACCCAGCACAAACCATGCCCTGTGCCCTGTACTCTGGAGCTGCTGGGGCTCTATCAGCACACGTGGTCACAGAAGAATTAAGTGCCAAGGCTTGGTGGCACTAACAGACACGAACCCAGTATATTCTCTCCCAGTAACACTACCAGGACATCATGTGGTATCCAAATGCGCCTTTGCACAAACGCTGCAGTTCTGTTTATTCTTTTGTTCTCCCACAGTATTCGTTCTTCAAATATGAAGAAAAACAGTGAGTTCTCAACTGACAATTCTGTATAGATGTATTTTCAGGAATAGAAATGGCTTCCCAGAGACTCAACATCCTACCACAGATGCAGACTGGGCAGAGAACTGGCCTTGCATCACAAGTTCCCTCTGGGCACAGTCACACCAGCACTGATGCTTATCTCTGAAGTGGTGTAGGAGGTGCTGCACTGCCACTATCAAGAGATGAAAGCACAGATGAAGCACTGATAGACCACACCCTAAGTCAGGTACACCCTTGGAAATGAAATGGGCAGACTAGTGTTTCAGCCAGATATCTAGCTAGATTCCTGGAACTCTAAAGAACCACTTTCCCTGGTAACTATTTTTTAAAAAGGCCAGAAAAGTGGTTAGGAAAGAAATTTCCCAGTATACTGAATATATATACTTTTTTTTACACATTAGCAAAGAAGGAAGATTAAATTTACCTTTATAAATTATATTAATATGTAAAATCCCTATCTTTGTTTTTAGCCCCCACTAATCAACCCGTTTAAAAACCAAACCATGCACAACCAGCAGTGCAGTGCATTTATGCACCATGGAATAAAAGTAAATATCCAGAAAAGAAGCCACAGTTTATAGAATTATAGAATTAACAGAAGATTATTATCGTTCTGCTCAGCTCCTTGAAGCTCTCAAAAAAATGTAACAAAAGAAACATAATTGTTTTCTCTAACATACAATTATGAATTTGTTATGGGAAAGACATTATTTACTTAGTTCTGTCATTTGGAATGTTTTTCCTTTTTAACAGAACCCTCACAGCAGAGCCTTCCTTCAGAAGCTTTACTCCTTTCAAGGGTTGCTGTTAACAAGCAGCAAAGCATTAGGATACTGTGAACACTTCCTTTTATCACATGGGATGAGGAAAGCCTTGGGAGTTTTTTCTTCCTAAAGGTAAAAATCTAAAATGCATCTGTGAGCCATAGCTAATGAAAGAGATTGTTTATCGGCTGGGATCTCAGACTTTACTCCATTTGAGAACTCGTTTTTTGGACACAGATGCAGGATAAAAGCTGTGATTCTGTGCTGGCCTAACTTTCAGCACATCAAGACTTGGTTACTCCCAGGGAAACACTCAAGTGCTGAAAGCAAGCAGAATGCCTGAGTGCTTGGCTGACTGAAGCACACACAGAGCAATGCAAACAACTAATATCAAGGAACTCCGTCCTTGCACACAAACAGTCTCATCGATCCGAGTGGAAAAGCAGAACAACAGCTACAGAATCACGTATTTGTGGCAATGGGATAAGACTATTAAAACACGAGCAGACTCCAATCCACTTACCAAAACACTGTGACATTCCCCATCTTCCTTCCTTTCCTCAGCCAACTATTACCAAGGCTGAATTTGCCCTCTTGATAGGGTGTAACCCCGGCCTTGCCTTGCTGTTGATACTGGGATTGCCCCCCAAGTGTCTTTCTCTTCTCTTCTGTCTTAACATCTGGGTAACATTTCGTGCACAGACAAATCATGGTGATGTATGTAAACAGAGACAAACACACACAATCATCACCACTAGTAAATTCTGTTCAAATACTTGGAAAAAAGCAAACAGAGCTGATGTGCACTTCACTTGAATAAGGATATTTTAATGATGGAAAGTCACAGACAGTGACAGGGAATATAAAATTAACAGAGTGCCTTTAAGGCTTGTGGCTGTTACACAAGCATAGAGAGAGCAGGAAGGTGCTGTGAAAGTAGCTACTCAATTTTTTTGGCAGCTGTTCTGGTGGCATTTGCCAGCTGCTGGCATGTTTGTGCCCTTTGTTTTAACCAAGCAGAAAGGCAGTGCCTGTTTAACTCCAACATGATTGGAATGCAATTACTTGCAATCCTTTGAGAGCACCACCTTCAATCAGTTGTATTCTTCCAAAACATTCAGATTTTGTGCTGAAAGTTTTCTGGTTTTTAACAAGTATTTTACAACTTTGTATTGTTTGTTCTCCGAAGAATTGTGTACCCACACTTACAACTAATGGGAACCAAAGTACAGAATAAACAATAAACATCCAAACTTAGGACATGGTACTTGCTATGGAAACAACCTTTTCTGAACACCAGAAACCCTGAATCCTCGCTTTGAGGAAAAAAAGCACTGACTGAAGGACTAATCAATTCCCAGCAGCTGCCTGTTATATCCAGGCAAACTAATTAAACCTGCTCATCTCTGGAAAATCATCCTGGCACGAACAGTCACAGACTGCAAAATCTCACAGTTACACATGATCTTCTCAACAAATGATCCCAAAGACAGCTGACTTTGCTAGGGGAATCAGAGAGAAAAAAAATCCACTGAAGGGACCAAGGAAGTAAATAAAAATAAGGTGGATGGGGAGAAAAAAAGTGACTTGCATTTTTTGCCGTATTTTGTAACCTCTTGGGGGGAAAAAACCCAAGTTTTTTATTTGGATGACAGAAAATTAAACCTCTGTTTTTCCCTCTCCTGAGACACAATTCAAGATGAACAGATGTGGTATTACTTACTAACCAACCTGGCACAAGGCCAACCCCAGCAAACCCACTAGGAAAGGTACATCTGAGCTATCTTCCAGACTGGTGGTCTCTGAAGCACATCCAGTTGCTCTGTGGAGCCACCTCTGTTGTTTTAACCCAGGACTCTGAGCCACAAAATGAACCCATCTCCAAAAATCTACCCTCCTCTCTTTCACCTCAATGGCTGCCTTGTGGCCTCCTTTTTACTTAGTCTAAATTCAAACCATAATCAAATAGGTGAAGGAAGATACTTTGGAAGATAGAAACAGATAAAGTGAGTGATAAGAGGTTTACAATAAATGAGAACAGCAAGCAGACAAAGCAGTTCCAAATACCTAATAGAGAGAGAGGAGAAAAGCCAACCCAGATCCAAAATGAGGATGGTGAGTCAGGGAACCTGTTTTGGCTCAGTGAAGTATTTCTGTTACTGTTTTCCTGTAAAATACTTTGGAACCAGTTCATCCACTTAGAAGGGTACTCTGTCTCAGCAGAACTGAAACAACTAATTCCTTCCTTGAGACAGATGAGTAGAGGCCTTGAGGATCTGCCTACACTGCCACAAACAGGCAAACAACAGCTGAACTCTGGAAGGGATAAGGGAGCAAGGCACTGCCTCGGGGTGTGAGCAGAGTGCTTGGTGGTGCAAGTGAATGAAAACAGAATGTGAGATTACAGTGCAAGGGAATCGAGGATCACAGGAGCAGCTTTTGGTGAAACAAGCTCCAGAAAGCAAAGAAAAGCAGGTGAGTGTGGTTGTGCAGCCCTGCTCTAGCAGCAGTTACAAGCTGATCCTGTTGGGAAGCTCGGGATTACAGGGAGCTCCAGGGTGCTAATTCTGGGGGAGAGCAGAGAGTATTTCTTTGCAGGGAATGGACACCACCTAACAAACCTGAGGCTTTGGGAATTAGGATGTGCGATTCACAAAGGAAAGACTGCAAAAAAATTTAATTGTTTAGAGATTATTTTCAGACAGTTTACATGGAACCTAAAACCCACAATCACCATCAAAAGGTTGGGACAGTAATGGCATCTATTTGTGTAACTGCAGCACGAGAAGGCTCAGATGAAGAGCAGCCAGAGATCCCTGCCTGCTATCAAACAATCCTTTCAGAAAGCACCCACTGACAACACCAGCTACAAAAAAAAACCCTGGGTAGAAATATTTTTAAATATTTAAGTCCAAGCTGTCTTCCAATTTAACAAACATAAAACACATTATGACCTGAAAAATAAAAGTATTTTGGAGTATTTCAGGAGCAGTCTAAAAGTCTCAATACCAATGACTTCTTTTTGGAATAAAGCTGAAAACTCTAACAGATCATCCCAGTTTGGTCATTTGTTCCATCATGACTACATCCTTTTCCGACATGTACATTCATACACATTTTGGCCAAGAAATTCACCATTTGTTTCATTCTCTTACTGGGTCTATATGCAGCAATCTGGAACATCTAAACTACCTAGATAAATTGTGAGAGGAGATAATTCCATTCTCAAAACAGATCTTTTTGCAAAAAAACTCCCGTGGATCTTTATTCTTGAAGAATGTGTCTTAATCCTATGCCTTATACCCAGTGATACTGATAACAAATGCATGAAACTAGTCCTGTCCAGTGCCTGTAGTGATTCTGAGATAATTATTTCTTTCTGCAGCTTTCCAATTATAATTTGTAAGACAGTATCTTCCACGTTTCTTTACCAATTCTAGGCAACTGACAAACAGTGCTAACCTATGCTGCATTTTTTAGTTTGTTGCATAGGAGCAGCAACAGTACATTTTTTTGTTTGTTTGTTTTCTTAAAATACACCGTATTACATTTATTTACAGTCAAATTACTGTTAAAACTCTTGTTTATTCCAGGGACAATATAAAAATACTTCGAAGTTCTGTATGTGGTGAAAGGCTTTGGTTATACATACCTCTGAAAAGAAAACAGAGAGGATGACTAGGCTGATCCAGTGAATTACTCCTGCAAACTGTGAAGCACTTGAAACTGCAATTAACATAATACAATGAAGGGTCATTATAGAAGCAAAATGCAACTTAGGTTTAATATAATTTGAACTGCCACAACTTACATATGGTAAAGTTTGCTTTCTTAAATTTTGTAATGGAAGTACCAGAAGGAGGATGGGATGCAATGGGACATGGAACTCCAGCCCTGCCAGCTGCTCACCCTAATTCAGGCAGCTCGTTGGCAGCTGCAGCAGCTCTTCCCTGGAGCATTTACAGGTACCTTCTGCTGGTAAGCAATGACACCCTCAGGTCTCAGATGCTCTGTCACCTCTCCATGCTCTCACCCCATGTGCTACTTTAGCTCGGGATGTGTGACTAAATCCCGTACACCTAAAAATCCAGTTAGGATTCAGTAAGGAAGCAGAATGCTCTACTATCCCCACATTACTCCTTGTATTCAGTCTTCGATAATTCAGCTCAGATGATCAGTATTTGTCTGGAACAGGTGCTTAAAAACTAGTGCTCAAAATGGGCTCCAGTGCTCTTCATGCTGAGAGAAAAGCGCAGAAAGCTGACAGGGTTCAGTATCTGAACTGCTGGCAACTCCTACTCTCAAGTTTGGAATAAGGGAATGAAGAGAAAACATCCTCTCCTTAGTTCAGGGTATCTGTGAGTCTACCATCTCCACAGCAGACAGGCCAACCCAGTCTGTGTGCTCTGCAGAGCCAAAGAAGGACTGTGTAACAGCCAAGCGTAAGGCAGTCGATGGCTGTGTGCACAGAGGTGCAAGGCTGCGGGTTGTGACCCAAGAACATATAGGGGACACACTAATTAAAGCATTTTATTTTTAAATCAAAATCGATTAAAATGGGAAGCAGAGGAGAGGGATGGAGGAAGAACTTAGGATAAAAATAAAACTGCGAGTATGGGCTGCCACTGGAACTCTCACTGCTGAGGCTCTTTTGGGGCTTGATGAGAGAGCTTTTGCTGCGGTGCAGCACAGCAACTATTCGATGAAACAAACGGGCAAAATATAATATATTTAACTTTTACAAGGCAGCCTCCAGAACCAGAAGTGAAAACCGTTTGGATGCTGTTTTTCCAGCAGTGTCGATTGACCTACAAGGCTCCAGCTGCCCCCCAGTGGAAAAAAAAGATAGAGCAACCAGAATTTGGGGAGAAAACCCATGTCTGATGCCGCACTAACTGAGCACTAACTGTGCTGTACGCCCTGCCAGACAGGGGGCAATTAAATTGCCAATAAAACAGTAAACGTGACAAAGCCTTCCAAACAAGCAGCTTTTGTACAGGAGTTGAATCAGCAGCCCACGCACCGAATCTGGATATTTGCCTCTTCCAAAACACTCCCTTTAAAAAAATGCCATGAAAAGCTACAAAACTAAAAGAGGTTTCGCCAAGAGGTGCTCATCCCTACTCTGTGGTGGTTTGGATACATCACTGGGCTTCAGTTTGAGGCAAAGCACCTCATCTACTCAGCTTTTACTTTCATTTGGAACACAGTTTCACATTCATTGAACTTCTAACTTTTTTTTATCCCTAAAAGCTAAAAGCCAAAAAGTTTTGCTTTGCTTCACGTTTTTCTTGTCTGGTGCTACAGGGGGAGAAGTGAATGCAAATACAGGTGCTTTTTAGTCATGAAGAAGGATAACGAATAAATCAGTATAAAATGCAGAGTACAGCCAAACTCAGTTCACCTCCTCCCCTTTTCCCTCACTCTCGCATCTCCTCAAAATGTATATCCAGAGGGGAGGGATGAAGGATACACCCTGACAAACCCTAAGTGACCATTATAGAAGCTACCAGCACCTGCTTTCAGTGGCTGTTCCTGAGGGTGGTTTCCTGGCAGACACACTGCAGGGAGTAGGGGGACAACGCTCACCACGTGCGTTGAGAGGTTATTTTGTTAATGCCTGTGAGGAGCTTTAAAGACAGACCTAAAAAAGCTGATTATAGGACAGAGACTTATAATAAATAAGACCTATTATGTGTCCCCTGCTTTCTGGGGTTTCTAATTCTGGTATGAATATGCTTTGTGATAAAATACCCTGAAAGGTCTCTACTTTTATGTGTGTGACGCACAGTTTGCAAACGTGGTGTCCATCTCTGAAACCAGCAGCTTTGTGCACTGTGCAACCAAAGACTGCACTGGAAGTATGGAGGAAAATGATGCTCTAAAAATGTCACAGCTAAAGAAAACACCAGGGTTTCTTTTGTTGCATTTTTTTTTTAATAAAGGGAGGCTTCCTAAGTAATTACAGTCTATAATGTGGATTAGCAGTTGTTATTACGAACAAAATTGGCAATGATGTGCTGCGACATACCCTAATGTACTGGTTGATTTTCTATTAGGAGAAGGAATCCTTTAAAACTGTAATTACATTTTTGAAAAACATAATTATGGGCTAATGGTTTTTCAAAACCTTAATGTAAGCAACACACATTCCTCACATGGCACAACTGCAATACTTCTAGTATCAGCCCCACCAAGACAGCCTATACCTGATTTAAAACAAGGCAGGAGGGATTCGAAGAAGGTAAAGACAAAAGGCCTGATGGGATGATTCCTCGGTTAAAATGTAAAGTAGCAACACAAGTGGTGTTTCTCAGGTGCTGAGAAAATCCACACAGGCAGGGCCCACCTCTGAGCAGTGAAGTCACCTGGCTCAACCAAACACCTACAGCTCATGCACAAGGTGTAAGCTGCAGAGCTTTTAAGAGTGTCACATGCACCAGACACACAGCAGAGGAATGATTCCTAAAATAAAGCCTTCTTTGGAAAATTCTTCAGAAAATAAATGGTGAGAAAATGGGTGCTTCCAGAGGAGAGGGTCCAAAACTGTTCAAACTCTACAAGAAATGAACAAAAACAATTTTTAAACTCTCTGGCTCTAACAGGGAGTGACAATTCCCTACATCAACAGAAAGATGTGACACCTCAATAAATATTGTGGAAAGCTTCCTCCTCGTTCATTTCTTAAGGACTTACACTCATAATTAGCATTCCTGGCTTTTTTGAAAGCAGCAGACTTGTCCAAATGCTGGGCTTCCTCATCCAAAATGGGAAGTGACCAGAGACTACAGAAAATAACAACGGGAACGGAGTGGCCATGTCAGAACAGCGTGTGCAGCATGGACAGACAGGTGTAAATGGTGAGCAACAGTGTGGAGTGACAGCTCAGCCATTTATTCATCTTCACAGAGTGTATGAAATGGCTGCAATTATCAACAAAGTCCCCTAAAATAATCTTAATACAATTGCAATACCTAAATCTTTGCTCCACTACAACCAATTGACAAATCACAACAGTAAAAGGGCTTCAGCAGAATAAAAATTTGGTTTGTTTATAGTTGCCACAGAAGAAGATACCAGACCATGACTCTTTTGCGCTATGTGTTCTTGCATTTATGGGATTGTCTGAATCCAGCTGCCATTTCAGCACATCTGAGATTGTATGGAGATGCGAGAGGCTGCTCCTCAACATTTAGCAGAGGGAAAAGTGTAGCTGGTATTTGTGTTCATGTCAACTTTGTATCATAAAAGAAAAAAAGGAAAAAAAAAAAAGAAAAAAGGGGTGGAATGGAGGAAAAGAGCAGAAGGGGAAAAACAAAGATGAATTAGGAGGCAAAACAGAAGCATTAAAATTTCCACTGTGGAACCTGCGTAGAGTGAATTCAGATAAAGCAAAACTCCATTTAAGCTATTATTTGACTCAGTGTATTTTAGCAAAGTAGAATGAAAGTCTGTATCATTTCAGTGCATTTCAAGCTAGAAAACTGTAATTTGAATTCCTATCCACCTCAGCAGAAGTAAATTAATAATAGAGGTAGCACCAAATCCCCTGGTATGTTCATCATTTCTCTCTATCCACATGTGATAAGCATCAGAGATTAATGAGGCACAGATTTTTTTCTGTGCATATGCACCATGTCTGTAAAGGACAGACCTTTTCTCTGCATGTACATTCTGCTTGTATCCTTTGAAAATTTGTCCTATACTGAATTCGTTAGTTGACCTGAATTTGGTCAGCAAAATAAGGAAGAGACTGACTTCACTGTACCAGGGTTCCACAAAAACACATTTCTTACCTAGCCTAGTAATCATTTAAATGGTAGGAAAAAAATCCCCACCATCCTCCCCCCTTCAAAAAACCTCCCAGCAAGTTAAGCCTTTATTTTATCAGAATTAAAAAAAAAAAAAAAAGGAAAAAAAAAAAAAAAAAAAATCCTCCTACTCACACTGGAGAAGCTTTATATCTATTAGGAGTTCCAGAGTCAGAAGAATCACCACCAATACTACACAGGCTACCAGGAAACTGTTGAGACTTGCACTGAGCAAAAATACCTGCCACACAGCTGCCCGTCTCCCACAGCACGGTTTTAGCCAGTTAGATCTAAAGAAGTAAAATGAAGGAAAAAACAAGAAAAGAAAAGAAAAGAAGAAGAAGAAGTGAAAAAGGAAAAGAGCTAAAGAGCAGTGAACTCAAAATTACAAGTTCTGCTGTTATGGGTACACTCAGCAATAACTCACAACGACTTTGCAAAATTCACTTTCACTGGTTTCCTGACCAGAAAAAACGCCTAAGAAAAACCTTTCCCCTGGGGATCTTGTGTGTCTCTCCAGCTCTGGAGTGCACTGGTGTTCAAGGGCCTTCAATGCACAGAGTGATACAGCCTTAATTATCATACACCCATTTTTACTTTCTTCCTGTCTCCCCTGTTTTCACGTGCTCTCCCTTTGACAGACTCGGTGCATTCCCTTATCCGTGAGCACCAAGGCACAGCAGGGCTCTGCTTATTCGGAAGCTAATGACGGTGTTTGAAGAATTTTTCTGCTGTTGAATTTTATGGTCGTTCACCTTTATCCCTGCTCGACTATGAGACGGATCTGACAAGGGCTGCCAAATTTGGTTTGCAACAATCAGTCCATGACATCATGGAAAAGAGCAATAGGAATCTGGAAAACACCAAAGAATGATTCCACAGCTACACTTGCAGGAGCAAAGGCACACCCCCAGCTAAGAGTCAAGCCCCTGACCAAGGCTCTCTCACTTGGCTATTTGTCTTACTCTCAACCATCTCTTTGTGGATCAGGCCGAAAATTACTGTCCTGGAGTTTGGGGCAACACAGTTTTGGGGACAACATGCACCAGCGACTGCTCCCAAACCTAGTCTGGATGACGTCACCTTGTTTCAGAGAAAAAAAAAGGTTTAGGCAGGATGCAGTTATGAGGAGGCTGCGAGGACCAGAACTCTGGACGGAGTTTGATGGATCAGTAAAAGGTTGCACTGATGCAGATACAGAATTACAAGGGGGCTGCTAAAAAACAATTTTTTTTTCTTTTGAAAGTATTGGTAACAAGAATGCCAGTAGCATGGACTTCAGAAGCATAAAGCCCATCCTGATACTTTTTTCCTCCTAAACCACCTCCACCTCTCCAGTTTCACTTTGATACATATAATTTCTCCTCGAAGTGTTCTGCAATGTTCCTGTCCTGGCTCACCTCAGGAAGTTCTGATGGGGTATTGCCTGACACTTCAGATTTTCAAAGCACTGTAAATACACATTAGGTAATGAAAAGCTGACATGATTTATTGACTGGGCTTAAAAAGCTGCGAACACACAAGTGTGGTGCAGTAACCCCACTGAACTAAAATGACAATATACAGAAATCAGTGGTATAGAAGAGGATCTGATGGTACTGATCAATTCCAAATAAACAGCTCTAGACTCAATAACTCAAATCAAACACTTGGAAAAACATCACAAAATGCTCTCTGACGTACCCACACTCACAGATGAGGCAGAAAGTGATGCCAAGCACTGCTCAGAGACTTGACACTTTCAAGCAGCTTCTCAGAATTAAGCACATCAACACTTGCAGTCAGATTGCCTGATTACCTGACTGTGAAAGACCTCCTCAATTGACTCTTAAAACTTCAGAGAAGATTTGACAGGTGTTACTATCAAGAACTTGCCCTTAGGTTAAACTTCGTTATGGCTCAAGCCTGAGTACAGAATGCATTACATTTTAAATAGGTAGTTTTACAACATAAGGCAAAAAAAAAGCATTGGGATAGGGCCTTTTTTCCAATTTGATCTTTTAATGGATTTTATTTTACATCACTTCAAAATGGGTCAACTTGTTTTTAATGCAACTGTGATCCTGGGCTTGGGGTTGGTTTTTTTTTAGATTTTCTAAAACAATGTTTTAGAAAATTTTTTAAACAATGAGAGATCAGGAGTGGCACTTAGAACAAGCTTTAGCTTGATTCTCCGCTTACATTTATCTTCCCTATTTCAAAAGTCCCGTTATCCAGCATTTTAATATTGCAGGGCAGCTTTTCCTATTCTCAGAATGATCAGTAGAGGGCCCAAGTACAATCCTTTAAAAGCTCTACTAGTCAAGATTTTCAAATATACCAACTGTAAAAATAAACCAAATGTTTATTATACAAACAATTACATATAGCCATGATAATCATTACTCAAGCTATTAATTACTTACAGAATCCTAAAGCACGTAAAGTTATTCTCTCTGTTCAGTATTATCTTTCAGCATTAACAAAACTGATTCTGAATAAAACTATCAGCTTACAACTGCAAAAAGCAAACGGCTCAAGAGGTCAACAGCAGCTCACCTGCATGTTTACACCTCACTATAAAAGGGGCCCGGTGTGTGTTTTTTTATCTCAGTGCTGCTTAGCCACTTCTAATTCTTGCTACTTCTACACTCCTGTACAGTCCAGTCCTGATCTTGTCTTGGGTTGCCTTTTTTTATTTTATTTTTACTTATTACCTCTTGTAAAGGATGGATAAAAATAAAAATAAAAAGCAACTATAATCCAACTAGAAATATATTTTAGATAAACCTGGTGACCTGCTAACCACACTGACTCCTATTACACAAATCTCCTCATCTCTTCAACCCTGTAATGTGTTTAGTAGAGCAGTACTAATTTTTCCCTTCTGATGTCTAAGGGCTCATCCATTCAGCAGATGAAAAATCCAGTTTTGGAGAAAACCAGATCTCTACCAGAATCAGTGTGGGTTTAAACTTACCTTCCAAATTCTGGCCATTTCACCCGTGACCCTGCAAAGCTGCACTTAAATTTAAAGCTCAGATTAGAAACATAGCTACAGAGACTTTTCAAAAAAAAACACCAAAAACCCTCAGAACTCACAGAGCTCTTTATAAACTTTTATACACTAACCACAGACAGACAAAAATGAGAAAAAAAACCCAATTTTCCCCACCCTCCAAAAAAACCCCCCACCCAATAAAATAGTCCTCTCTTTTGTTCCGAGAACAAGCACACATTCTCCTGGTGTCCTGACTGTGTTTGCTTGAATCCAAAGACAAGTATGACTTAGGAAAACTTTCCTGAGTGAAGGTTCAAACAGGTTCATCAGGTACCTCAGATACTTCATCTCTACAACACGAATATTATTTACCTTTCTTGCAATTAATGGATGAATTAAATAAATGCACTAGCACAGGAATTTTGCGGTTGATGGTGGCACAGGGCTGTAAAGTTTTGTTCTGAGACATTAAAATATATTTAGTGGAATTTTACCAGGAGTAATTCTTTTTAAAGATACTTTCACACATGGCTTTGAGCAAAACCAATCTGTCATCACCACTGCTAGTCTTACTAATAAACAGCTTGGAAAAAAAGAACATAAGGCAAAACTGGGAAAGGTTGAACATATTTATTTGGTAAAGAATCACTACAAACAATTTGTTCAAGCTGTTAACAGCTGTCATTGTTTCTATTTTCTGTTCTTGTAAACAAATACCCCCAAATCTGCATTATACCTTACCCTGTCTTTTTGTTTTTCTTTTGGCTAAACAGCAAGTGTTGGCATCTCACAAGATGGCTAGGATCAGAAAACAGAAGGATGGATGAGATCCAAATCGCTATCTGAAGAGTAGAAGGCCATGGTCAGGAAGTGACAGGAACACAGAAAGGCTGAACAACAATACAAAATCTGGCTGAGAAGCACAGACAGCAGAACCTCACAGCAGGCAGGAGGAGCTGGAGCCCTTGAGCTACTCACTCCAAGGAACAGACAGAGCTCTGCATCCCTTTCCCAGACTTCTCCTACAAGCTTGGTTTAACTACTGAGAACACCCTCATCTTTTTTACCCTAAAACTTTTAATATTTCGAACCCCATGACATTTCCTGGAAGACTGCTGCAAAACTGCTGCTCAAAGGGCAGGAAAGATTGCCCCAGTTTACTCCCTAAACTCACCCACGGCCAGTTAATACACACTTGTTCTTGTGCCAACATTATTCTTTAGGTTGATTAGCTCTTTTCCCGTGCTGGCATTTTGTCTGTGGTGCATTTTTACACAGTAATGGCAGCCACTCATGTAATTCAATTAAAGCCCACGCTTTTTGTAGAACAGACACTCAGTCTCAGTAACTACCCTGGTAGCCTCTTCTGCACGTGAATACAGACAATTGGAGCAGTACATAATATTTTGGAATAGGTTTAATTAATTACATGAATGCTTCTCAGCTCTATTTGAAGTACTTTATGCTTTCTAGGATCATTTGTGCCTTCTTTATAGGTGCGTAACACACCGTTTGCCCACGGACAACCTGTGATTACCTGGCCTATCACTTCTCTCACTTGAAAATTGCTTATTAGGCTTTGCCTAATAAGCTAAGATCTTTAGTGAAGTATTCACATCAGGCTCAAAAACTACCTTTAAGAAACATAAGGACAGCCACACCAGACCAGAACAACAGCTTGGCATCCTGTCTCCAATAGTGGCCATGAGCAGATGTCTCAAGATGAATAAGAACACAGCAAACATATAAATATTTCCCCTTAACATTCTCACAGCATCCAACTGTTTTCAATTTGGTGACTTCCTGAGACAGATGTGTTTTCTCAGACTGCACTTAGCAACCTTCAGTGAATTCCTCTTCCACAAACTTGTCCAACCTCCCCTTAGGGGGATGAGTTATTAGCAGCCACACATCCTTTAGAAAGTAGCTCCAGGCATCTACTGCCCTCTGTGCAAAGAGCAACCTCTTTTTGTTTCTTTGGAACTGGGCCTTAATCTATTAATGTACCCTAGAGACTGTATTGGGAGAGGGGTGTGTGGGTGTCGAACCTTATTTTAACCTCTCTGTGTCACAGACTTTGTAATGTCAATCAAATCTCACATTAGCCTTCTCTTTTCCAGACTGAAGAGTCCTAGTTTACATAGTCATCTCCAGTGGAAGTTGTATCACATCTTTGATCACTGTTTGCCTTTGATAGTTTTCCAGGTCTTTTACATCTACCATATCCTTTTTGACAGGGACCAGAACTACACTCATGTTCAAGACGTGGGCAAACCCTGGATATATACAGGGGCACAATGGCCTCTCTTTTATTCTCTGCTCCTTTTCCTTAGCAATGCTAAGATCTGATTTGTTTTCAGACTGCTGCTCAGTATTTAGCTGATAGTTTTTAGTCTTGCCTTCCAGACAAATATTCCTATTTTCCACGTTTCCCCTTTGTCCCATTGCTTATCCACATTTCCATTTTTGCACCAAGCCATATCTTCTCCAACTTAGACAATTAATTCCAGTATCAAGCCAGATCCATTTCATTCCCAGTCTCTAATGAAGCGCTCTGCAAACAGTGGTCTGTGGGCTACAATTACTACACTTCTACCCACAAGAAGTACGTGGGAAAAGCAAGTTCTGTTGGAAAAATACAGCAAGATCTCCAAAGCAAAAAAGCCTGAAAATCGCTGAGCTAGAAAATTAATTCTTTGTCTTACTTCTAGCAGTGCTCCCTCTACCAACTGATAAGACATTGGAGGGACCCACTCAAAGGATTTAGGTACAAGGATGAACACAGTAATGAGCTATTCTGGAAAACAAAACTTACAAAGATAAACACTTAAAAATTCTAAATCACCAGACACCCCCATAACATAGCCCAAAAAATCATGTACTCTGTAGTGAAGAGCTGGGCACCTCACAGGTTCTATGGTGCTGAATGCTCATTTTCTGCTGCAGTGCAGGTCTCAGTTTTGGACCAAAGCACCGAGAATAGCAGTGATAAAGTACTGCACAAAGAACAAATCAGCACTACAGTCTCATTTCACTGTATCCTGATGTTAGGATTTTGCACCATCTTTCTGGATTCAGACTATGACTGGCAGCTAAAAATAAATTACAAGTCACTTTTGTAAATACAAGGAGCTCGCTCGCTACGTGAAATAGTTCTGCCCTCCAAAACCTTTGCAATTTATCTTGAGCTTAAACCTCATTATTCACCGTGTATCAAAATCATGCATTCCTGGATGTGCATGAGGTGCACAGAACTTTGAGAAAAGTGACTATTCCTTATTATGCTGCCAGATAAAGACCAGAAAAGCAGAAAACAAGAGAAATGTGAGAACTTGATGCAGTCGAGTTCTTTTAGTTAAAGCAACTTTAAGCTTTGTAGGAAGCGCAAGTAAAATACCTCAAAAAGATCAAAGTAATATCTGAAAGATGAATACGAAGACCAAAATAAGTGCATCTACTCGGTGCAGTTACAGAAGACGGTGAAAGGACAGACATATTTTTCTCCCAGGATGGGTGAATATATTCACCAGCAAAGTCTTGCAACCAATTTAAAAAGAAGAGCTCACAACTCTTTCCTGTGTTAATTCTGTGCCTCTGTAAATCTCTGTTCAGTTTTGGTTTCCCTTCCTTTCTCTCTCTCCCTATAGTTTTCTTTTTTTGAGATATTCCTACTGTTTAATGCACTTTCTAGCTGTTACCAAACAAATCTGAGTCTATGAACAGATGATAATTAAATTACAGCTGTTAACAGCTAATGTCAAATGAGTCACATTAACTGCATGAAATCCCACACTTTACCGCTATTTATGTAAAAAATATTGTATTTTGAAAGCACCATCATTATGTTTCAAACTTCTTTAATACATAAAAACTCAAGAGCTGCAATTTAAAACAAATACAACAAATAATTTAAAGTTGGTGTATATCTCTTCCCCTTCAATTCTCAACCCCCAGTAAACACAGATCTTCATTAAGAGAAGCTCACTGTCTATCTGCATAGTCCCACAACAATAAAATACAGCCTGTTGTGCAACTACCTGTGAATTCCTTTCTAAATGATTGTGACAGATACCTTCTAACTGGAACTTTAGGAAAATACAGGAAGGAGAACTTTCCCCTGTCCCTGCACAGGTACCATTTTCTGCACGTTGTCGATTTTCCAGCTATTTTCCACCACTTTTATTGGTCATTGACGCAAAAAGCAGAAGAGCGAAAATATTTTTTTGAAAACAGAACGCTTGATTGGAAAAAAAAAAGAGATCAGGAGTGGCACTTAAAGCTCATGTTAACATTTAAAAATCTGTCTGGGTGATTATTCTCCTTAAAGAAATGTTTGCATACTCTTTTCATGCAAACGGAGTCCAGTGCAGACACAGCCTCTCCAGTAAATTCAGAGACGCAAAGCAAACTGGCAACTCTGCTGCTGCAGGTTGTGCTTTTTGTACCTGAGCATCACCCAATTTGTTAGTGGTATGTTTGAGGTGTACACCAGGTATTCTCCTTGGCACTGAAGGCACATTTTTGGGATGAGTTCAATTCTCATATATGTATCTCTGCCATGTCTAAGCAGTGCGCAGCAGTGATATCTAAGGATGAGTCTAACCAGGTAACTGCAGGGCAGGGCAGTGGGACCATTAACTGAGGAACATCACACTCATATTGGCTCTTGTTTCTTCCCACAGTAAGGAAGAGATTACCTTTATAAAGAGATTGTTACAGTCACATAAAACTCTAAACGTTTTAGTCACATATTGTTGGCATTTACCAGCAAACCTCCTTTTTCTGAAGAGTAAGACCCATAGCTCTGTTAACACAAGGCACATCAGCCTAACTGCAGCTAGGAAGCAGGAATTCCTCCTATCCTACACAGGGAAGCCTCACACACCTTACTCCTCATTCAGTGCAAGGCAATGGCAATGCCAGCCCACCCAAGTGATCTGTAATGAGTATTTGTAATGCAGATTCTGTCCAACTTAAACAACTTCCATCGTGTCAGTCTTAGTACCTTCCCTATGTGAGAAGTCTGCAGAGGGAGAATTGTTTCAACCCACATTAGAAGACAACATATTTTGTGATGTGTTTGAGGGTTTCTGGGAGAGCAGAAAGGTTTTTCTTGCCTGATTACCCTTTGACCACTTACAGGTGTACTTCAGGGACAGGCTAAATGCACCATCTAATCTGCAGTGCTTTGTTTTTTGCTTAGCACAGGGATCAGTATTGTCATCCAAACTTCTGACAAAACAGCTTAAACTGTCCACAAAATTCCTTCAACAGACAGGAATTGACTGCCCTGAGAATTTGATATAAAAAAGCAAAGATCCATCAAACTGCACAAAATAAAATCTTTATTCCAGTATTAAACCCACAGGAATGTCAGCTTACACACAGTCTGTCTAACAAGTTAAAAACAGACCACAATTTTCTTTCTTTTTATTTTCCTTTTTTTTTTTTCATTTTTTTGTGGGAGGGGTAGCTAACCTGATGCCATCTGAGAGTTTCCAGGCACACAAAGAGGGCTGAGCTATTCCTGAGCTATTCACCTACCCCTGATTGCCCATTAATACTGTGTTTATTAAGAGAAACATTTTCTCAGGTGAAACAAAAAGCTCCCGTCGTTAGCAACCAGGTTAAATTTGTGCTTGGATCCTGAACACCTCCTGGCCTTAAAGAAGAAAAATTAGAGGAAAACCTTGGGATGCACACAACTAAACCATTAAATCAGAAGACTACTTTCTTGCCCTCTCATTCCTCTCCAGTCTGTTGTCTCTCTTGCTGCTCCACGCAGGGAAATGGAGCCTGACTGTCCACAGTCACCAAGAACTGGTAACTGTGGACAATTATGTTGGAAACCACAAGGTCGTGGACAGATGCTGCTTGTAAAAACCACCCCGCCTTGCCCCAGCACAGGGATGTGCCAGACCCTGCTGCTGCAGAGCCCTGCAGTCAGGACAACCACAACTTGCCTGGATCAGCTACAGACATGGATCAGCAGAGCCTTACAGAACACACGCAGCTCAGGTTCCCACCGTCCCTGGAATTCCCAGGGAAAAGTATACAGAAGGTAAAATGTGGAGTTTGTAACAAAGGCAGACTTCCAGGGAGGGGAACTTTTAGTACTCTCTGGCATTAGCAGTATCTTCTGGTATCTCCACCTGCCACCAATACCACCAGCAGCACTGGGGTAACAGAGCTGCAGTGACAAATACGGGTGCTGGCAGAAACTACAGGGGCTTCAACATTTTCTGCCACCTCCTGTGCTCTCACCTCTTCGTACCTGAGGGAAATGTGGCTGCCAGCTCCTGTATTCAACTGATCTGACCAACCCTATCTCCTTCTCGTTCAGGTTGAAGCCAGTCACATCTAACAAGGCCATGGGAAAGAAATTACACCCCATTCATAAAAACAGAAATATTCCCCACCAAGCCAGGAGGTGGCATGGGGACAGTATTTTACTTCTGCTGCTGGGCTTCTGGAGCTCAGCTCTGCTCCTAAATTTCTCAGGGCATCAGTTCTCATGAGAGCTTCTGAAAGGAAGAAGCCGCCATTCCCATAAGGGAGATGCAGTCCCGGGACTCAGCTGAACATACTCAGCCAAAACGCATTGAGATGTACAAACAAAAAGTTCTGAATTTCCTTCAGAGAATGCACTTTACAGTTGGGAGGTCTGGATGGCACCTGCTTACTTCCATGCAGCCTGACAAAGCCACAAAAGAAGTCTGTGTGAAGGAAGAGATCTCTGCTGAGGAAAAGAATGACAGGCCTATTTCCATGCTTAAGACTGCAAAGCTGCTCAAATGGTTACAATGAGAGATCTGTGCCCTTTGGCACAGTGAAAAATTGAGTTTCAGATCATAAAAATCTATAAAAATGCATACTTGAATTAAACTGGTATTGAGTCAGCACCAAAATAGCCTGAGGGTTACACCTGCATACTCAAATTAATTTTCAAGTGCCTCTTTTGCAATGCAGGGTATTTTATGTTACAGTTGTACCGTACTTATATAACCTACTCGAAATGTATTTCCCCTTGTTTAGAGTAACAACTTTCTGGAGATGTCTCATAAAGTCCAATTTGGAAAGAAATTAAAGGCAAGAGCCTTCCCCACATATTGCTTCCTGACTTCCACACAGAATTCCTGCTGGGCTGAGATCAAGCAGGACTCTGCTGATTACAGAGCACAGGTTAAAACTCATCGAGCTGTTAATAAATGGAGGCTTATATAAAGGCTTTTAATGTCTTCATCAGCAAGCATTCTATATGGCTTACAGGGAAGTGCTTTTATATGGATCTCATTGACAGCGGAGTAGATATGTGCTCAGTGAGACACATGGTGGAACAGCAACCACAGAACCAAAGAGGCTGGGCACAAATGCTCACCTCACCTCTGTCCCAAGAGATGATAAACTATAGTGTTACCATTCCTGACAAATACACCTTCCTGATTACATCCAGCAATTGTATCTCTGTTCCCCTCCTTCCCCCACACACCAGCAGTTTACCCCAGCACTTCACTGCCCTCACTATTCTCTGCTGCAATTCAAGCTTCTTACTTCTTGTCCTAAACATCATGGAGATCAATAAGAGGCTGTTCCCTTCCTCACTGAAGTCTCTTAGAAGCTCCCCTCAAAGTCTCTTCTTCACGTTTTTTCAATCAGTACTCCACGGCAGGTTTTCTGAGCCTCTAATCATTCTCACTGCCTTCCTCTGGATTCTCTCCAGTTGACCCAAATCTTTCACAAAGGATTTAGTAGAGCAGTCCACCTACAGCCACTTCAAGCCTGAACCAGGCATAAAGATGACTTCTAATGTCCTGTAGGAGAACAATGCTACATAATCTGACACCGGGTTATGTTTGAGCAAATGCTGTGAACTGGTTAAGATCTTTGATTCCAGTAAAACTGGAGCCGTCAATCTATGAAAACAGGAGCAGTATATATATATATACATATACTATACACATTATCAAAGACAACACTCTCACATGATCAAACTACACAACTCAAATTACTGGGTGAAAAGTACACTATCTGTGCAGGAATCGGCAGTACTTGCCATTATCTCTGTCAGGACATGCACAACTATGTACAAGAATCTCAGCAGCCAACTCTGTCATCCTGAAACCCTCCTGAAACCCCTTTGTAAAGAACTTCCACCAGGCCAGTCTGCTTTTCTGATGGGCTACACGTGTTTTGTCCAGTTTTTCCTGGGATAAGGCTTCCAAACTGTGGTCAAACAGCAGAATTATAGAGCCCCAAACCAGCCCAGATTCGCTGTATTAGAAAAGGTCACTTCTGTTCTGTGACAATGCTTTTAAAAAGAGTTTGAGGACAACTGGTTGCACTTGTCCAGCTTAAGGCGTCCTATTTTACAGGTCATGAAACCCCTATAACCTAAAACCATAAAACAAAATTCTGTCCTTTGTACTTACCCCTCTCTTTGGTACTCCTCATCCAAATTTGACAAAAGCTGGGACCCAGCCACAGACAGATCAAGTGCAGCTAAAGGTAGATCTCGATAAGCAAAGTTAACAAGCTGTACAGGAGCAATGCTTTTGGTCTCTTCTTCTACTTGTTGTGAAATTATCTCAACTTCTGAAACACCACCTTCAATTGTTGGCCTGAAAACATAACAAACACACATACACAAATAAAAGATATAAATATATAAATAAGCAAACAAGTAAAAGTAAGTTAGAGA
The DNA here is from genome assembly GCA_013396775.1 of Cephalopterus ornatus. NCBI lineage: Eukaryota > Metazoa > Chordata > Aves > Passeriformes > Cotingidae > Cephalopterus > Cephalopterus ornatus. Next base: position 179,849 of record VZRE01001839.1, read on the forward strand.
CAAGAACTTCATAGAATCCCGAAGAGCCAGCAACTTAAAAGGCCTCTGCAAGGTCATTGAGGAGACCAAATCTCTCCAAACTTGTCTTTCGTAGATCTCACTGCGATCAACAGAAACCTCACAAAGGGGAACAGCATTTCACCCTGCTGAATCTGCTTCAAAGGCACTAAATATAAATGGATGTGTTATAAACAAACAAATACAGAAAAAATGCATGAACCCAAAAGCAAAATATTTATGCAAAACAGAAAGAAGACATGAAGCCAGCTAACTAAGAACTCACTGCTTTTTTAAGTTAGATTCATGAGCAATGAATAGCTAAGCTTATTAATCATTGTATACAAATCAACCATTAATTAATGGATGCGGTTTGACCCCTCTTCCACTGTGGATTTGAATATTGATTCGAATAGTTCTGGTGGATGGCAGCTTTGTTTCATTTAACTAGAAAAGATCATTGTGTTATTTCAAAATAGATCTGAAAGGAGAACAATGATTCAGAAGAATTATGGACTCCTCCATAAAGATTACCTTAACTATCCTTATGTACAGCTTCTTAATCTGATCACGTATTCTTATACCAGCCCACTAACACTAATGGAAACCCCATGCAGGTAAAAACAGTGCAACAATGTGCACGTCTTCCACATTTACAACAAGATACTCCTCTAGAAATTTAGTGAGTGTGTTATTGAGTGCATGTGAGGGATGACTCCACTGCAGGACAGAGTTTGCACAGCCAGGGTGATCCTCTGCAGTACCAGCCAAAGCTCCTGCTCTGTTGGATCCACAGCAGGTGCAAGCACAAACTGCTCCAGCTTTCTTCCAGGGGAGCCTGTTAACTTCTGGAAAAATCTCAATCAGAGGTTTTCAACAGCAGGTGAGAATATACTCCTTTTCCACAGGGATATAGTTAAAAAGTTCTCTAGCACCCAACTTCATTCTGTTATTTGACTGCAAAAATGGCACTGGTGATTTTGTTTTAAAGAAGCTTATTAAAATCTTCCAGCAATTTAAGTAACCTGATTAACAGTTCTTCTTTTTTTTTCCAGAAGAAGTAAAAAGTTTAGAGGAGTACTTAACTGTTATATCTTGTATAAGGATATAATCTAAGGATGTGGGTGAGGGAACTAAAATTCTGCGTGAAAGTTTCTATTGGCCAGAGCCTCACATTAGACTAACCCTTTCAGATGGAAGACATTATTCCCAAATTAAATGGAGCTAACTGCTGCCAGCATTACATAAGAAAGTAACTTAAAAAAACCCAGAAAATGCTGTTATATCTCCAGTATTTGGCAGGGAAAGGCTGCAGCTGTGTCATACCATGGCAGTAAGCAGAGGTAAAAGGAAGTACTATTTGAACAACCTAAAGGCCTTTATTTTATTCATGTGTAACTAATAACAGAAAGTAATGAGATTCTTTAATTTCCAAATGAACTGTATTCTTCTGTAAACAATCTGAAATCAGAAACCCAGAGGTAGGAATTAATTTTAGCAAGAATTTTCTTTGATCTTCACCTTTAGTGCCATCCTGTGGACATTTAACTTTATAAGACCAAGCCGGTTCAGTTTTTTCCAGTATTATAAAGGAAAAAGGAAATGGGTTGGTGCTGCCTTCCCTCTCCCAACAGTGCTTAGCTTCTGTATTCTTAGACAAAATCACAGACATAATCTCATTTTGACTGAAAACAAAAAGACAGACTAGTGCTGGCAGACAGGTTTGGTGGCAAGAAAAAAAAAAAAAGACAAACAGACCTGAAAATAATATAACATATCAGCTTTCAGCCACTGCTGTTAGTAACACATCAGACATGCTTATAGCATTCATGTTTTTCCTGCTAATTCACACTCTTTAGACAACTTCAGAACCTTCTTGATGTCACAACATCGTTCTCCTACAAGCAGCAACCTGTTCCCTTCCATTTAAAATCAATTATAATTATATCACATGGTACTTACTGAGGATTGGTCATGTTGGAGGATGCAACCAAACCAGCAGTAGTTCCAATATTTAACTAATTCCAGCTGCTCTGCATACAAGTTCTAGCCTTGCAAGATTAGGTCACTGTGAGAAGCAAAACAAAGTTATCTCAAACACAGCTGAAAGAAATCCAAAGGGCTACACTGAATTCCATTATGAATTTGCAAGTTTGTCTCATAATTTTATTTCCCTCGTGATTGTTTTTGGAAGCGTTTTTATTCCAGGTTAATTCCTCCATATTATTGAAGCTGTAAAGTTACAGTGCATTAACTGATACACACAGACACGTATATACTTCCATAAGAACACAGGTCTTGTTTTAAACCACTGCATTGTTGAGAAATATAACCAAGGTCAGAGGGAGAAGTAGATTTTAAAAGCAAGCTCATGGCTTCAAGATTCAACTTGAAGCCAACTGATTTTTTACAATTTAATATACATTAAAGAGATGAGCATTAGCTTTGTTAATGAAGTTCAGGGGTTTGTTCTCCATTTTCCAGTTTTGAACTGTGTTCCTGACTCCATTTGCTGCTTTAGAAATTCTCTTCCAAGAATTAATTCATGTTGTCAAACATTCTAGATAGGCTAGAATATAATACTATTTTATTCTACTATTATAATACTACTACAAAATACTACGTTTTGGAAGCAGGAAAAATAGAGAACGCCACAAACCAAACAAAAATTCTTAGAGAAAGATATAATGAGAGACTTCATAAAGCTACCGTGAAGTTTATACGCTAAATAATTTTTAAAAGCAACATCAAAACAAACTCTTATTTTAATTAAACAGAAATAAACACCAGCAAATCAGAATGTTACTGACATTACCGATGATCATGAGAAATGCTTGTGATACTAAACTTTATAAGAACTGAATTGTTGGTCATGTATTTACAGTGGAGACATATAAATGTAGCTACAGCCCCTTAACAATCACTTGATACAAAAAAATAAAACTGAACTTACGTCTTTCGTAGAGCCATTTCCAAGGCCTTATTTCATGTTTTGTAACCTTACAAAAATGTAAAATACAGCCAATGGATTCTCACATCTTCCAGATAATGTGCCTGGATATGCAAAAAGAAAGGGTCTACACTGATCGCCCTCCTCAAGTAGGTAAGTCAGCCAAAAGCAATTGAAGAAACATGGGCAACTTTAAAACCAAAGACTACACATATTTTAGAAAGACACACACACTCCAATTATTTATAACCTTTTAATACGTCTAAAGACAGAATAAGAAGCAAACTTTTTTCAGATAAAGCTTTGCTGATACAGCAGAAAGTTGATTTGACATCCATTCAATACCAATGGGAGCCTCCTCCCTGGCCTTTGTAGTCATTAAATTATTTTATTTACTGTGTCCCTAAGGCAGCAAAATACTAGAACATTTGCCTAAAATTATGCACGTTTAAACCACACAGAGCTTTATGATAGCAACTGTTTACACGTACCAGCACAACAAAACTAAAATATAAGAATTAGCCTTGTTTTGCGACGTTCGCTCCCTAACATCTCCTTTGGGTTGATGTTTTCACAACACAAAAAAACCCCAAATGATTTTGAATGAAAAATTTTACCCAGACCAACTGTTCTGAGCGCTCAGCCTGAGAAAATGCTAAAGGCACGAGGCACCATGCACCTGTCTTGTGAGACTGAGGAAAATGAGAATCCTGCCGTAAATACACCTGCAGGTCTGGAGGAGAGAAGGTACATGGGGGATACAGCTGATTTAGGAAATGGGAATAAAACTGATGGAAACTGGCCTCAGAGGACAGGCAGGCAAAAGTGTATGTGGGAGTTTCTTAACCAAGTAAAAAGCTCACCATTTATCCGTGAGACAGCGCACTGTTAATATCCCCAATCTCTCTCCCAAACGGGGCTTAGAAAACAGAACAGTGACAAAAAATGTATAGCTAGATTTTTTTAAAAATCTTATTTTTTTAGATTAATCTCAAGATTTTGAGGGAACTGAAGTCATTACATTGGGGCCAGCAACACTGCAGTTCCTTCACACAGGACATGAACATTAAATATTTGCCTCTCCAGAATACAGTCTCTTTTTCTCCTGAAAGCTGGAAATACATTCACAATCAAAGAGAACTCTGCTTGACAACTGAACCAGGTCTCTGAACCGGACCTGACTAGCGGCAACACTACTAAGCCAGACCAGCTCCCTCCTCCTCGAGTTGGCAGCTCTACAGGTAAAGTTTGCTCACCACCAGGACCAGAGGAGCAGCTCTGCCGATAGCGCCGGTGGCTCCACAGGGAGCAGAGTCCAGCTCGCTGAGCCCAAGGGATCTACCATGACACAAGGTGCTCACAAAGGTGGGACGAGGAACGTGGAGACACACCTGAAAGGAGAGACAGGGAGTCAAGTTTCCAAAGGACCCAGTGGAGCCTTCCTGAGAGAAAAAGTGGCCAAAAGTGAGTAATTTCTGGTGCAAATGACTAATGTATTCGCTGATTTAATGAACTGAAAGGACAAGTAGTTACCAAGTACAATTAGAGGACAAAAAAGATGCAATAGGTTGTGTATATCTATATCCTAAATGGATTGCTGTGATTCATGCTTCTTTCCAGACTTAATGCAAGCAACAGAAATGTCTTAACATATACTGGTATTTTGCAGAAAGGTATTTTTTACCATCCACCCCACCTCATCTATCTGGTTTTAGCTTCCTTAAAAAAATCCACCTTTTATAGCAACATAAAACACTTGCAACTTTCACAGGAAATTTCTGTGCAACTGAGTGGTGTTTAAAGGCAACAAGGATCGAGCAGGGAGATTCTATTCTTCTGCACTTATCTCTCTCTTGCATTCCTATAGGATATAGTGTGGGCAAAGAGGAATGATGTAGCTCTCCTCCCTACCAACAGAGACAGGCAGAGGACAACTTTTGGGTATTCCATCCATCACCTGAGTGAAAATTTTTCCATACAGCCCCTTCCCCACCTGACACACTCAATTTATTCAGTAGACAAAAAAGCCTCATCTCTTACAGTCTGATCTGACAGGATTAGTTAACAGGTCCAGGGTTTTTGGCTTTTCCCCCCTACTTTACAGAACTGAGACCAGGCAGCACACAGTGTGTGCTGAGCTGCCACTCAGTCCGAGTATGGGCAATGCCCAATTTGTGAGAGGTCAGCAATCCTGATTGTTCTGTGGTGTGTTTTCAAGGTGAGATGGCTGTAGAAAGCACACAGTTTCCAAAGTTTAACAGAAATAGTTTAAAAGGGTGATATAACAGACAGGAAAGATTTGTCCTATGAGTTTCTACTGCAAGCTTTTAGCAGTATAACAACCCAAAACATTCCCTGGACTAAATGACTGACGTATTTTATATGTACCAAAAGGACAGTGCAATCTGAGATGGAGAGCATGTAAGTTTGTACACAAGTAGCCAAGCTTAAAATGTGTGGGATCACAGTACAAATCCCAGCCAAGCCGACTCAGCCCTTCACCCCTCTGCAGAAGGCGAAGGAAGTTGAACCCCATTCACTGAGCTCTTTCTGAGGCAAGATCTTCCAAGTGTTTAAAAGAGCTGGGCTTGCCTTCCAAACCCTTCAGCTTTCCTGTTCCCTGCACAGGTACTACACAAGCCAGTGCTCCTCAACCCTTGGGTTGATTCTGTTTTCTTGCCCCCCTCCTCTGCAGGGGCACCTGCTTCAGCTCCTGGGCTGGGCAGTGGTGTCATGCACTGCACTGAGCAAAGGTTCACGCTGCTGTCCTTGCCCAGCACACATCCTGCCTGAGTTAATTCGTTAATGTTTACATCAACCTTCTATTGTCAGTCGCCACACCTTGGCTGGAGCTTGCTAATAGGAGATAAAGTCCAGCTGAAACATCACAAAGCATAGAACAGAGTTTGGAAGGCACAGGCTAAAGCACAGCATGTGGTATACATACACTCTGAGCAAAGACAAAAAACTAGAACAAAAACAAAACACCGAGAGAAAATGTTAAAAAAAATCTATACTCCACTTAGGCATGAAAACCACGGCTTTTAGCACTGATTTAAGCACAGTCTTACAAAATATGTGTCACAGTGTAGTGGGCCCCACTGGGGGTGGGAAGTAGGAAGATGGTTTAATTTAAGCCTTTTGCACCAAAGTCCCTACTAACTCATACCCTGTGTTCAGCTGAGCTGAAGTTAAGACAACGTGATTCAGAGCTGTTTGCTGTACTTTCTCATGTTCTGGGGCGTATTATTATGAAGCTGTAAGCTCCTGTATAAAATTCAGATGTTAACTGAAACACCTGAGGTTGTGCCCTTATGAGGTAGCTACAAAATCAAATTCTGACATGTTCTTCTAACTAAGGATTCTTCCACACAGTCCCCCAACAGCAGCTTAAGACACATGGACAGGTTTGCCTTCAAATGAAATGCCACAGGCCGCACTTGAGGAGACCCCCTTGTTGGCTGCAATGTAGGGTTTAGGTGTCCTTGCCCAGATTCAGCTCCTTCCTCTGCCCACGGGCTGTTCTTGTGAGCTGGGCCAGGAATCTCATTTGGCATTTCACTCAACAACAGCAAAACTATCTTTCTTTTCCCTAACTTCTTAAAAATTAAGGAAAAAAAAAAAAGGCAGGATGGCTTCCCTGATACAGGTCATAGTGCAGCTCCAAAAACAGTCATGTCAGCAACACTGAAAGTGTAGGGCAGGGCATTGTGCATGGAAGCAACAGCACAGAGAAGAAACACTTTAGATCAGAAACAGTCAAATTAAGCCAATGTGCAGAGCCCTGGCCATTGGCAACATTGAACTGGAGCAAATAACCAACATAAAAACTCCGAAGAGACTGAGGAAGGGGTAGAAAGGAAGAGGCTTCTGTGGGGAGGTTTTGTCCTTCTGTGTCACAGTGCAGCTTTATACTCTGAATCTAATCCAGATCAGGAATCGGAATTTTACTTCCTTTGTGTGAACAAGTTGAGTCCTTATTTCAGTCTTCAAATTAGAAGCCTTACACAACCTAAAGCTCAAATGCAAATGGTGGCTATTCAGGTGCCAACTGGGCAATCCTAAGAAGGTCTGGGAACTATTCAGAAAAACAGGAAGAAAGGGAATAATCTGAAATAGGAGTAGGCGAAATACCTAGACAGACACTACCCCAAAAAGCTTTCAAAGAGAAAAGGGAAGTGTAATTTAGGGGTAACTACTTTTAGCTCTTGTGAATTAGCCCACCCAAATTTTTTTTTTGTGATTAACACCATGGATATCATGCTGAGGATCAGTATGAACCTGATGTGATCACTCATCTCTACTACTCTAAGTCACATTTCTCCAAGAACTAAAATTAGGTTCCCTGGGATCACAACAACTGGTTTTTTAGTGAGACCTTTAACCAGCTCCATACATCTGCATTTAGCAAGTTTTACTGGTCACATCTGCCAAAACTGCTTCCTTCAGGAATCCACCAACTTGCACTTCTGAAGGGGAAACCCTGACAAATCTGCAGGAGTGGTCTCTGCACTTCCTTGCTTTTCTTCAGGTTGAAAAAGCGTTTGGTTTTGTTTTGTCGGTTTTTTTCCCCCAATGGGAAAAATCAGAGGTTATGATATTAAAAAAAAAGTAATTCTTTTGATTAAACTGCCCCTCCCTAATGCCTTATCTGAGACAAGAGTTTGATAAAATATTTGTTTATATGGCTCTGTATAGGTGGATAAGGAACATCTCCTTCATTTGTTTTAAAATAAACCTACATTTAGATTTGTCAAAAAATTATGGATGCAGACATGCCACAAAGAAAACAAACAGCAAATCAACTTCCTTAAACTGTACCATGCCCATGTAGTGTCCAAAAGAAAAGAGGCATAAGAGATGGAGCTTTTTATTTCAAGTGAAAAGGAACATTGAATTTTGCATCTTTTTTATTTAAAAACAGTGAAGTTTTCAAATATATCACATTAAAAAAAAAAGGGGGGGGGGGAAAGCCCTCCAACGCAGGAAAGGTATTTAGATTTGAAAAAAGAGTCAGGCATTCACAAATTAGAAATGGCAGATTTGAACTTGCTCATGCAGCCATAATTCTATCCCCTTGTGGGATCATCCTGTATGCTGAAATTAGGCAGAATGCTGTTTGAGGAAAAATGAGCATGTAATCATGTAACTAAAGACTCTCATTATTTGTAAGTGTAAATCATACTTTGCGGAGAGGAGTTTAGACGGGCCAAAACAGAGAAAAATGATCTCGTGCACCATTACAATAATCTCTTAATAAACTCAACGTGATCCTTGGTTGGATCCTGAACATTTCAGTACTGCAAACCTGGGACTACAGGACAAATAAGAGTAGCTAGGAAAAAGCCTTTAGAGGAGGATTAATGCAGTACAAACTCTGAGGAGAACCCTGCCAAGCCCTCCCCTCCACGGAGCTTGCAGGTGTGCAGTACACCGTGCTCCCAGACTGGAAGAAACAGCAGGAGCTGCTCTGTTTGGGAAAGTTATGAAAAGACTCTCTGCTCACGCTCCTTCCTTCTGCTTTCAGTTCCCCTACAAAGTGTGGAGGGAGGGGTGTAGCAGACGGGTTCTGTGACATGCAAACACTTCATACGTTAAACACAAACCGGAGCTGCCTCGACAGCTCCTTTGGGCTCTCGTTCCAGTTCATGCTACACAGCGTGTACTGGCACTGTTGGTTTGCTCTGAGCTCCTCAATAAACAACAGGCATTCATTCAGCCAGAAGATTATTCATTTGATCTCTTTCTCTGGACTAACTCCAAGCATGCCATTTCCCTTACCACTCTATAAAACCCCCTCATTCAGCTGTAATAAACTGATGATCCCAACATTTATCTACACCTTCCACATGTCGTGAAAGTGGAAGAAAAAGAACTCACACCACAGGACTCTCGAGTCCAGAGAACAAACAAAAGAGAGCAATCATTTAGTTAGAAGGTCCCTTTACAGATTTGTCCAGCCTTTGAAGCTTGGGCCTACTTAATACAGGAGAGCCCAAAAGCAGGCTCCGTGTTTCCCCCCAGGATTAGGCCCGGGGCTGGCAGCTCACACCGTGGTGCTGCACATCTGAAGGTGCCCTGCTCTGCCCAGGGCTGCAGCTGCTGGGGTGGCACCTTCACCGGAGTGAGGGCACCCCACACACAGAGAGCAGCACTCGGACCAGACCCGGCTCCCGGCGAGGTGATCCCTCCTTACAGCACGGCACAAGGATCCCAGCCGAGATCCTGGGCTTGGACACACGGCTCCAGCAGGACTGTGCTGATCCTGCTTCTGGGCTCACGGTCGGGAAGCTCAGCATTAGTTGGCTTTTGCCATGTGCCACCGCACATGTTGATAGGAACAAGCCTGGCATCAACAGCTCCACTGGACTGAAAACATCTGTTTTTTTCCGGTCTGGGAATCTAAATGACTCTGTCATAAAGGGCTCAGTCAGCATATAGTTAGAAGATCGTTTGGACAAATTTCATAACACAGGCACTCCCCCCACAACCCGAGATTTTTTTGTGTTACAAATTCTGGTTCTAAAAAAAAAAAAAAAAAAAAAACAAACCAAAACCAACCAAACAAATCAACCCAAAAAAACTCCCTCAAATCTCCCCCTTGGACTAAATATTAAAATATTAAATTTGAAACCCAAACAAGGTTGGGTTTGTATTTACTTGGCTAACAACAATTCCATTTCTTTTTCCATTTTCAATTTTAAATGTTTGGGGATGACACTAACCTAGTCGATTCATACTAAGCCAAATGATTACTATTGAAAGCAAATCAAGTACTAATTTAGTTTCAAAGAAGTTTGGTTTTCTTGCGTTCACCAAGAGTCAACTCTCAGATTTTGCTTTTAGCTCTCTGCTTACTCCCTGGTACTGCAGTGAAAAGGCACAACCAGAAATCTGCAGCCACATCTTTGAGCCAAGCAAGATCAGCTTGGCCACTCTTTAGAACAGTAAAAAAAAATACTTGCACTTTTGAACATGCTAGAATGAATGTTTTTAGGTCTATATAGACACCTGGCAGGTCATCTCTGATTAGATTTGAATTTAGCCCACATGCACTTAATTTTTGAAGTCTGTTAATGGCTTTTGAGGGGAAAATACAAGTCCATCTGAATCCAACAGCAAAATTTATTTGGACAGAGCTGGAATTTCACTCAGGCTTTTAATAATAGCAGCAGAGTAACACAAAAACTTGAGACAACCTCCCTTGAGACATCCTGAGTATGATGGATGCTTCAATTGAGGGGAGTGACACTGCTAGTTTGTCTTATAGGACACTGTCTTAGTCATGGGAAAGTACCAGGGTCACCACTTGTCATGAAAATGCTTAAAACTCACTACATTTTAGTTTTCATCCACAGTATCTGCTGCCCATCTCACTTGGAGGTTAACCTGCCAATAAACACAAGCTTGAGTTTCTGCACATATCCTTAGATTACTGTAACTTTTAAGACTCTTCCTCAAGCTATTAATTCTAATTTTCTTTAGATCCTGGGCCTAATGGATTTTGGATTGAAAGGCTTTTAGAAATTTTAAAAGTATTCTCTAGTTTTCTAGAGGAGCTAATGTCAACCAAAATACAAAAGATTCACAATACTACATTAAGAATGGGGGAAAGTACAGAGAAAAACGTCATAAGAAATTCCTGGCATTTATTTAATCTCTTGAAGCTGAGGATTTCAATGCATCTCACCAATTATAACTCTGTGAAGCCTGCAAATATTGTATTTCTATAGAAGGAGGAGACTGAGAAGTAAGTTCTTTAGACCAGTTCTCTCTCTCATAACCAACAATACAGAATCAAAACAAACCTAAGCAGACTGGTACTAAATCCAGTTCTTAGACAAGACAAAAACAACATTTGGAAGTAAAGATTTCATTCTAGGAACTGACTATATTACAAATGTATTTTTGAGAAATATCTATGTTCTGTCATTCCTGGAAAGTACTATGGGCAACCTTCCAGACAAAATGCAATAAATTATATGAATTTATGGCTTTACTGTGTATCTTAAAAGCAAGTATACAATAATTAGTCCATTGATGTGAAATATATTGCTCTTCTCTCAACCAGTGCTATGCTTTGTAATTCAGCTCTTGGGAAAAAATAGCCCAGGTGTTTTGAATGCAAATTTGCAAAGAGCTGCAGTATTTAATCCTGGTGATACATACAGGGTAAACTCCACTCTGCAAGAGCACACAGATACTAAAATTCTTGAATTCACGTCTGTCTTGTACTTCAGAGGCAAGATATCTCACACAGGCATGCAGACACAGCAGCTGTACTGTGTGTGGCTGGGAAGGTCTTTAGTGATCACTGGGAACCTAAAAAGCAAGATTTAACTGCCTTGTTGTAGCATGCAGTGTACTGAGAGCCATTATTTTAATAGATGGCCAGTGCATTTAACTGTGTCACTCCCCAGCAGGTGATGGAATGCACTTACCACATCTCACAGGCCAGGTTTCTGCCACAAAATGCTGATGGTGAGGAAGTCGGTCCAAGCTGTCAGCAGGCCCAGCCCTGACAGGCGATGGACCATCTGGAAGACACGGCCCTGTCAACTGGCCAGTAATTTCCACGTGTAGGAGCAAAGTGTGCACCCTCCACCCTCCCTTCTGATTGGGGTCTGGAGGGTCTCACAGGGAAGGCACACATGGCCAGCCTATGTTTGGAGTCTGCCCAGACCATCCACTGCAAACTGCACAGCAAAGAGAACAATTCTTCCCACTGCACCTGGAAACGGGAGAGGAAGTGACTGTTCTTTTTCAACAAGAAGTAATTGATTCATTAGTTATTTAGTGTGGAAACACAAGAAGGATCACAGAAGTATGCAAGAGCAGTACTTTCTGAAAATGTTAAAATGCATTTGGTCTGCACAGGCATGCAGCATTTTTCCTCTGGAATGAAGTATTTGCTCATTCATATAAATACATATTTAAATGCATTCAGCTGGTAATATAATATACCATATTAGTAAAAATGCCAAATTTATCTTTTTCCTCCTTCAACATCACCATTTCTGCCCAGCCCTCATCTCTTTTAAACTCTGCAAGAACAGAGAGGACTGATGCTCTTGTCACATGAGTAAATGGAGAGCATCACAAGCTACGGAATAAATTCCAAAGAAGAGTGCAGGAACACCTACCCGTGAACTCCCTCTGATTTAGAGGGGAGAACTGTTAGCTTGTGCACTTCCACTGATAGCATCAGCATCAAGATAAACTTGAGATTAACTTCTCAATTGCTAAAGGCTCACAAAGTTTACTCTTCACTAGGAAATTCACCTTATTGTGATTTAACACTGTGAGCCAAGGACCAGTTTTTCCTGTGGCACACTAATTTGGTGCTACTGCTAACATACTAAGACATCAAAGCAGTGAGGATGGCACTCTGGGATTCAGATTTAAAATTTACTTCAGTATTCTTTCAGGCTTCTCTACTGCACTTTGAACCAGGGCCTTAAAGACACCCGATAAAAGGGAGCATATCTGGCCAAGCTCATCAACCACGGCCCTAGCAGAAGTGAGAGGCACAGAGCAATGAGAACAACACCTGGGCACCTTAGAGACAGGTAAAATATGTGCTGTGGTTCAAACAGAAGTGTTAATGCTGTGATGCTGCTTCAGCTGCTTGGACCTCAGTGTCTGAAGGCCACTTCAGGTGCCTTTACAGGACTACTGTGTGGCTTCCTGGAACACAGTTCTTCCTTCAGGGAGGAGGGGAAGAAAAGGGAGAAAAAAACCCAAGAGAAAGTACTTCCCTGCCTTACAGAAGTTTTGGTCATAAACTTAAAGGAACTGTAGTGATAAGACACAATGATAAGGGAAAGGAACTGATGAACCTAACAAAGGTGCAGAGGATCCCCACCTTGGAGCTGGTCTTCCTGAAGCAGCCCCAAAACCCTAGAAGTGCTGCACAGCCCAGTAAAGCTCCTGCTGTCACTCACAAAGCTGCAAGAAAGCACAGGATAGGGACCTGGCTTCAGCTTCTCTGGCAAATCCAAAAGTAGACTCTGCAGGAATTGTTCTACTCAATACTTATCAAATCACCATAAATGGGAAGAAACAAGTAGCATATAAAAACCTCACATGTATTTTCAATTAGAAGTCATGCCACGTTAATTCCGAGGCTGCTCTTTAAATATAAAGCCATAGTAGTTCATTTGCAGATGAAAAAAAGTTAGGGAGAGGAACTGATGGAAAAAAATTATTCCTATTTAAAATGCCTGGCACTAACTCCAAATCAGACACAGTGGCTCTTGCCTGTGTAATAAATAATTATAACAAATGTATTAAAGGAGATACAACAACTTTGTGTGAACACCTGTATCACACATGACAGTGTCTGCTGCAGAAATGTAGTACAATGGACAAGTTTATACAACAAACTCCTTTACCCTGGAGTTCAGTTCAGAGAACACATAATGCAAATGTGTTTGAAAAAGCTTTGTTTGGTCACTATTTTCTTTAAAACAGAAGATCATAAAGAAAACAGGAAAACCCAACCACACTGCCCCACAGAGAAATCTTTGTTATCTATCCTTCAGTATCCTGTGGCACCACACAGAAAAGCTTTGGCTGCTGCTGTCTGACCCTACATAGCAGTCATCCTGCCACCCTCCACAGCTCTATTTTAGCAGTATCTTATTTAGTACTTCAAGTCCCATGACCCATATCCAATAAGGAGGTTCTGTCTAATACACTGAGCAGATGAAAGGATGCTTTTCAAGCAAAGGTTATGCAAGGGATCCATACTGCAGTGCAAGCCCCAGAACAGTAAACAAATGTCAAGATCTAAATAAAACATATTTTTGTTCTTCAACCCATATCCCATACCAGTCACCTGCTTGTAACTGAACCACATCTGTTACAGCTGCAAATATAGACTTTTGTTAAGATTTATCCATTCATCCTTTTCAAAATTAAAGAAAACCTTTACCAGTCTAGTCATTACACATTTCTAGGAGACAGGAAACTCAGAAAAACATATCCAAAGACAGACGGATGAAAGCAAAGAAGCTACATCCGTATCAGCTTCTGGATGAAAAACATGAAGAGCTGGTGAAACAGCTGGAAAATTTTCAGAAATATTTTATGTATCAACATTGCACTAACCCCTCCAAGCCAACCACTTTCTGCTAAACAATCTTTGAATCTCAGCCAAAAACTCACTAGCACTTTCTACAGAATTTAAATAAAGTAATGAATACGTACTCCCTAAGTAAACACAAAGTCCAAGATTACATAGGAAACAGATGCCAAAATCTGGATTAGTACTCAAGTTTTTGACTTTTGGTATGGCACTCACTTGGTGAAAAATGCCACTTTCCAATAGAAAAACCTCCAGTACTATACACATAGGTTGTTGGGTTTATTTAAAATATACATGAAAATATTCCAAAAATAAAATTAATTGTGTTTTAAAGTCTTATTTGAATCAGAAATATAAAAAGGCAAAATCAATACCAATTCTCCAAGAAAACAAGAACAACTGTAAGGAATTAAGATGATACTGGCATCAGGTGAAAGATAACTGCACTTGACACTGTAAAAGCATTAGAAATGAGGCAGCCTGCTGCGAAGACCAGTAAGGGGTGTAAAGGAGCAATATCTTCTGAGCCTTCATTTCTAAACCTCATAGCTCCAAAACACTGGTCCTGAATCAAATTCATTCTCTTGATCCTTTCAAACACGAGGCTGACGATCGACAGTTTACGACCCACAGAGTTCACAAAGCTTTCAGATGGTACCAAGTGTCTGTTCTGAGTGAGAGCTGTCAAAGGAATCCACTGCAGACTTCCCTGTGAGACCAACACGGGAAAGACAGCAAAAGCACAATCAGAATGCTATGATTTTTAAGGTCCCAGAAATGAACAGTCTTTCAGACAAGAAAGTTGGCCCATACTTTCGTTATTCTCATGCTATTTAGAGACATCATTTAGGTGATTTAGAAGGCCGTTTTTGAAGTGATATAACCCCTGCTCCAAAGTACTTAATCTAATTTGAGAGAATGATTGCAGTAATAAGATCACACAGTTTTGAACAAGTGTAGATTAAAGACCTTATCAATCTAGGTTGGTTTAATGGACCTATCATACTTACTGTGATACTGAACATAGAATCTTTTAGGAGAAACTGCAGGATAGACAGCATGAGAAACAGGGAATGCTTCAGGATAGAAAAACTTCAGTCTTGAATCAAAGATGAACAAGGTTTTGAAGAAATATTCCATTACCAAGTCATTTCAACAGCTGGTAATATTGGAAATGCTCTTCTACTAAGCACAAAACCAAGGTGTCCAAACCAAGCGTCCTGAGCTTCAAAGAACATTCTACAGTGATGCAAGGCAGCATCCAAAGGCTAAAAAAATGATCCATCACATACAGGAGGCAGGCCAAAACCCACTGTACCCTCATCCCAGAGCAGAACCTGTCCGACTGCTATGGGCTAAGACAATCAGGGAGATTAAATCAGCTCAGGCAGCTGCACACTTTAAATGCATTTCACCACTAACTCCAGGCAGAGCACACAGGTACAGCAGAATTCCTTTCTCCTACTTTCAGCAGGAGTGAGCTCTGTTTAGGAAGTCCCACGGAATAGCCATGCTCCAGTGTGCCATGTAACTGCAGCATGCATCCCACTTCACTCATACAAGGAGCCAGCCCATTCCTTTTCCATTAAATTACTATGCCTCCCTTTGTTCTTGTAAAAAAATGTGGTGAGCCATAAAAATTAAAACACACACACATCTCTGCTTTTAGAGGCCATGGCTTACTGAAAGAAACGATTGCTTTACTGTGCCCAGGCCAATAGTTTTCCTCTCTGGATTAGCGAGCAGGATTATCACAGCCCATGCTGAGCCAGCACTGCTGCAGCTGGACTTTGGTACCAGTTGCCAAGCTGCCCAGTTTAAAGCTAACTCAGGTATAGCTGTACAAACTGCAGTCTGCAATGCAGCACCAAATTAACTATTTAACTCAAACCCCAAATCCGTTTTCCCTACTTACTGAAAAACAGCAGCTGACAAACTATGGATCTGGCATTCTCTCACATGCAATAAGATTTGCTGCAAGTATCTAAAAATACACTTGCTGGCTGACAGCCCAAGGAACCGATCAATGAAAGTTCAAGAGGTGCATTTCACAGTCCAGATGTTCTCAAACTGTGCTCCATCAACAACTTACAGAGATGGCTGGTCACATTGTGCTGACTTTTCTCCCCTTTGCTGCACCAGTTTGTGTCCAGAAGGTGAAAAGCACATTTACAATTCTTAAAATATTTTTCCTTTTGCTACAGTTTGCATAAAAATATCACAGCAAATCAATAGGAGGAGAGGCTGTCCCAGAGACAACTTGGTGGAATGTATGAATCAAACCTGAAGCGCTGGAGCAGGATGACCTTAATGAGAGCTCAGAAGGCAAAAAAATTGCAGGATCCACATGTACACACATTGTGGAAAACGACAAAACATCCACATGGCAAAAATACTGTTCCTAACCCGACCTACACACTTTGTCAGTAAATACAGTGTCAAAACTTATGAAAAATCCAGGAAGGGCAAGAGAGCTTACTTGTTTATTTAAGGAAAAACCTAGTAGGGTTTTCTAGGCAAATGAATGGCAACAGTGAACAGTGTTACTAGACCTTATTTTATTAAATACCCATGTCTGAATTATTTCCTCCAACCCTTCAGTTACAAACGATTGTTAAAATGTAAAATATACTCTGGAGAAAAGATGAAAACTCGTTTAAACATACACTTATCCTTGCACCAAAACAGACACAAAACTATCCAAACTGACCAAAATCTAAGCTTGAATACAACACGCCTTGCACAGAGGATACACATCCTATAGCTATGGACATGCACATTGTCGTCCACCTTTTCATTTGGATGTTAAATTAACAGTTAGGAACTTGAACACCACTGACACCACATGCCACAACAGGCACAAGGGGAAGCAGCTCGGTCCAGCAGGTAGAGTCAGTAGCTGCTGCTGCTACACATGTATTTGTCCTTGCTCAAATCACAAAAACCCTTATAGTTCAGTCCTTTGGGGTTGGGGGGAAAGGAAGAGAATGTTTTTAGCTTGATAAGAGGAAATTCATTAGAAATTACATATCATGTAGCTTCATTGCCCATAGCAGAGACCTGAAAAACAGGTCATGTATGGCCCCTTTATATGTCACTTTTTATTTTGATCTTGGCTTGCAAATCCTTCCTTTCTCCTTTCCTTGCAAAGGCACACACTTCTCATAGGAGCACAAATCCATAAGCATACTGAGAGCAGCCTCTGAGGCTCTTTTGCTGCATTTCCCAGTGAGCAGCCTTGATTTTGCCAAGTCAGAAGAATCACCAATCCATCATCTTTGCTACATGTTGTAAAGCAGAGGACTACAGCAAAATTCAAATATTCAGCGCTTTTCCATGAAAAAAATTGCTCTGCAACTTCAGTCTGCTCCATCTTTCCTTCCCTAAATAGAATTTTTGCCCTTGGTTTTATGTCTCTGCTCCAGTCACAGGGCTGTTTGATAAAAGTGCATGCATTACTTTTTTCAAACCTAAATAATCCAGACAAACCCCCTGCTTTTATCAAAACACTGGTGGTGCACTTGGATTTTTCCTTGAACACCAACATTTCAAACTCTTGCCCGTCGTTTCACTTAATTCTCAAGTAGTAATTTTTAATGTAAGCCACGGCATTCTGTACGCAATTTCTTGTGTGGACAAGGGTTTGTTTTCACCTGGAGGTTTGTGTCTCCGCAGCACAGGTCAACAGCTTCATGCACAGACCACTAACACAAGCCTTTCAGCCAACATTCTGCTAGCAGATTCCTTTACGGACACACTTCTAAATCAGCCCAACTCAAAATACCGCTGTGGGCAAATACGGGGTTTGGGTGAGAAGTGGGGAAGTGTTTCCCTCAGTTCCCCACCAGTCTGGCTGTCTGAGGGGTTACCGAGATCACGGGCGCTGCTGCCGCCGTCTCTGTTTTTCACATGTCTTTTGGCAGATATATAGAGCAAGACAGATTCCTTTATGTATGATAAATGCTACAATCACTGCCATCTCCTTAGGGAAGGCAGAGTGCTGATCACAGCTCAAATGGGCATTCAGCTCCTATGGAAAATACAACTTGTCTACTGCAAGGCAGGCTGATCTTCTGCAGGCTGAACAGTCACAGACAGAGAACATGTGTTTTGATTAACTGAGCATGCTGCACTTGATACAATAAAACCACTGCTTTGAGTGGGTTTCATCACTTTTTTGTTGTCCTTTAAGGCAATAATTTTATCACCTTACTGCTTTTCTTTTAAACTCCAGCTTGGGAAAAAGAAAGTAAGATGAAATCTAGAAGAAAAAGGTCTGTTCATCATCACTTGCTCCTCAGCCTGTGTAAAACAGAGTACTGAAGCACTGGGGACTCTAACAAGCTCACACTTACCTCCAAGCATAAGCTTACATAAATGAGTGCACAGAGGAACCTGCAAACTTACCTTGGATCATATTCTGACATACTTGCAAAAATTATCAGCTATTGACAGTGCAGTCAATAATTTCCTATTCCACACTGGGATCTAAAAGGATTAAAAAGCCTAAGTAAATATTCATAAGGTAGAAATACTTTCTCTTCTATAGATAAGCAACATAAGGTGTGGTGTGTGACAGAGAGAGACATGCCATTTCTCTCATAAATCCTATTTGCCTGTCTTAATCATACACATGTTCTCCTTCACTATTTATTTTCCTCCCTGCCTGCCTGCAAGCAGTTTGGGAAGCTTCTAAACTGTTTTATTCTCTTCAGGGCATTTTCTGTTTGATTTGGTTTCTAATACAGCCTATGTTTAAACAGTCTGTATGGACCTGAGCATTGCTGCAAACACGCTCACAAAGTTAAATTCAATAAACAAAAAAACCTCCTAGACACCTTCAGAACTGCAGGTATCACACAGTAAATGTGACAGGGCACAGTCTGCCATCGGAAAAGCTTTCACTGAACTTCGTTCTATTTAGTTCTTACATCAGCTGGATAACAGATGATTTAAAATACAAATATTCTATGTCATATACTTCAAACCTAGGCTCTGAATGCAAACAGTGCCATTATCTGCTTAACAAAGACCAATTATTCAGTGAATAATCAAGCTACTGTGCAAGTTCTGAATGCCTATGTTATTTGATAATATGGTGTCTTCTGACCTAGACAGAGCTGCCTACAGCATATAATTAAAGGTTTCAGATACATTATGCTCCTCTCCTGCCAAATGCTGTTCATGCAGTATGCTTTATATACTCAGTGAAACTAAGAGAAAAACAGTATCTGTCAGACTCAAGGGCTTTGCTAAACCATTTAAATGCAACCAGTAAAAGCCCCAAGATCAGATGTCCTTCTAGGGAAGGAAAGTACCACCACCTGTTTTTCTTCCAAAACCGAATCCTCCATTTTATAATTCAATATTTTGAACACTGGCCTTCCCTTTTTCCACGATAAAACACTTGGCATTGCCTTATGATAGCATTACAACCAAGATAAGTATTTCATTACATTAGATGTTACCTGGAGAGAAAGCTCCTGCCCCACACAGCCAACAACAAAAAGTGAGTATGTTTTAAAGCGATTTTTAAAGCCTGTGAAAGACACAGGCACTAGGGCACGAAGTCCTCCCCCTCCTGACAAGATGAACTGTGCAAGCCTGTATTTCCCAGTCAATTTGCCCCATGTACCTTAATCCTTATTTGGAGGCACGAAGCAGAAGAAAGCTTGCTCACTTCACACGTTCACTCAGTCCATGAAATCTCCCTACCAAGGCTGTCTGTGCAAGTTAAAGGTGCTCTTAGATGAGGATGTGGAACACTCCTCACTACAGGATACACTTCCTTCCCTTAACCCAGCAAACATCCATCAGGTCCCAGCTGATGCCTGTCACCTGGGCACTCTGAGGACTGGCTGCACTTCCAAATGCGTCAAACAAATAACCAATTAGTCTTTGTTTGCTAGTTCCCTGTATCCAGAGCTTTCATACTCAGGCTTTGGCAGCCTACCAGCTACTTTGACTGCAGTCCTTTCCCTTCCCCCCCAAAACGGGAAATCATCTTATGCTGAAAAAAGTTCTTCAAAAGCAACCAGCCCACCTAAGCTTCAAAATGAAGCAATGCATTCAGATTGCGTAAAACATCCAGCTGCTAGTGGAAAAAGGACCAGGTTTCTTTCCACTGCTCCCAATTTCCAGAAAAGTACCAGGGAGCTGCTAATGAGCAATTTCAGAGGGGGGGAAAAAAAAAAGATTGTAATTAAAAATAAACCAAACATCACCCTTACAACTGGACAGTATGTAGCTCAGGATTCAAAGGGTTGTAACAGTCCCTGAAATCCTATTCCTTGGGCTGTTGAGGGAATCCTTTGCCTGGCACTCCAGGCCTTCCCAGCATTTCAAAGAATACCTTCATTTACACATCAAAACTCCTGCCTTCTGGCAGAATATGAAGGCTGGGTACCAGCCTAAAAGCAGCACTTCAAAATAACTGTTAGTCTCTTGCTTAGCTAGAACTACGTTATATCACCTGCACAACAATACAGCAGAGTAATAGATGCAAGAAGATGGTCAATATCTTTAAATGAAAAACCTTCAGTATCTTTAACTTAGTATAGTCTTTTTCTAATGTGAATCTCAAGAGTCACTATGGTGATCCCGACTTCTAAGACCATAGAGAAACTGCCTTCCCAGCTATTTCTGCCTGCCAAGAAGCAAACTACTACGGGAATTCTTCCTCATTTTCACATTAAAAACAATAGCGAGGAGCCAAGTTTGGTGACGATATCCATGAATCTCACTCAGCACGTCACAGTTAAATCCATCACAGATTTATCCTATAACAAACTCCCGAATAAAACACATTTCAGAAGACTCCAATGCAAGTCACACAACACTGTGCATTTAAAAAAACCCAACTACTACTTACTAAGTAGTCTCCAAAGTTCTCTGAGCAGGCTAAAAGAAAACCTTTGGGGTTTCCTGTGCGCCCCCCCCCCCCCTTTTCTTTTTTCCTTCTTGTTCTTCTTTTGAAAAGAACTGGAAGAAAATTCCACAGAACAAAAGTCATTCACCAAAGTACAGCAAGGTGCAGCTCAGCAGTGACTGAACAGACCCTGCCATTGAGTCTCAGACAGCAGAGCTGGCTGCCCTCAGTGCTGCTGCCACCACCACAGATATTGGCCACAGATCACCAGCAGACAAGCCACAGCTCTCATGAGACTGTAATAGAAGCCATTAAATATCTCCTTCTCCCAAAACCTCCTCAGAATTCCCACTGTCAGCTCAGTTTCACAGCTGTGTAACCGAGGGCTGAATTCTCATTTTAAAATACTTGGAAGACATAGTAATGCACGGAATATCTGTTCAAAAACAGCTCCTTCTGAGCAAGTCTCAAACTCAGGATTTTTTTTGAAAACTTAAAATGAACTTTTCTCATTGTGTTGTTTCAGTACACGACGAAAGTTCTTCAGAAAGCTATTTACAATCTTTTAAATAGGTTATTGCAGGAAAAAAAGGCAACATATCTCAATGCTTACAATATTTAATACTTATTAAGTTAAAAACTTGACTGCACTTCTGTTCAAAACAAAATGAGAACTTTATAGAATGCAGTGAACAAACTGCAGCCACTCTCCTTTACAAAGACAAAGCTCTTCTTTCCAGTCCATAGGCACTTTCATATCACATATCATGGTGGAGTCAGTGCAGCAGTCCTAAATAACAAACATGCATGTAGCAATCAAAAGTGAGGGTCCCTGACTTAAAGAGCAAGGAAGACTGTTTCAGATGAATTACTTGCATCTGACTTACCTTCTAGTTGTATAGCCACCTGTTCCAGTTTTAAAAGAAATACAGATTTTTTCCATGTGGCTACATGAAAAACAAACTCTTGACTTACAAAATAGAAAACGTACCGTTAACTTTCCTAAATATAAAATAAATCAAATCTAAAAATTACTTTTGCAGCTGCTCTTGTCTGCAGGTAAGACATCGAATACAATAGTATGAATATCACCTAATTATTTTTTTTCTGGTGGCACTCCCTTTTTATAAGTAGGAGAAAGCTAAGTTATTACTATTTCAATGTTTGCAATGTGGAATGTAATGACAACAAAAATGTATACATGCTCAGGGTGCCAAAGACAATAAGACTTCTCTTTGCCAGTGTTGGTCCTTGATATTCAGGTAAACAGAAATATCTGGACAGACCCAAAATGCACAAGACCTGAATTAACACCTGCTGTGCTTTAAGGAGACTGTGAGAAGCTTGTGCTGGGAGGCAAAAATGTCAGCGCAATTTTTTTTATGACACACATACAGCATTATCTACATCACTAAGGCTTTCCTAAGCATCTATCACCATTCACAATGTTCCTATTAAAATGTATTTAGATTGCAAATCCCCTGGGACAGGACTTGTCTTTTATCCGTACTTGAACAGTCTGCTGTTCACAATGAGGATCCCAGTCTGTTTTGCTTTAAGTACTAGACTAGCACAAGTATTTTGTTAATGTAGAAGACTGAAAATATTCAGAAAGCACCATTTGTGATCGTTCTGTGCTTAATTCCCATTTACAGTGCAGAATAAACACTTCAGCTGTCACTCTAGTAACAGTTTTACCTACCTAAGAAACTCAAGATGGGGCCAAATTTCCCTGCATAATGATTTCACAGTAAGTGGCAACCAGATGGACGGCACACTGCCATATGCTCCCCTTTGCTCAGAGGTGGAAAAGCGAGCAAATGTGAATCAGAAAAAAAGAACAGAGAGCAGGGAGAAAAATCTCTCTGCAGTGTGCGCAGTAATTCACGCACACACCCTTTCCTACCAGGAGCACGCACAAACTTCTCCGCGCCTGGCACCTTGGGATCCCAATTCCCGGGCGGCAACGATGAGGGGCAGCTAGGGAACAGCTGCTGTCTCCAGCATGATCCTTGCTGGGCAGGTCCCTCCTGTGCCACAGCCAGCAGCGCTGCTTTCCTAAGAAGAGCCACTGTACAAGAAGGAGGAGAAGAACCAGCATCACCTCGGCCCTGACACAGTGAAGGGAACACCATCCCTCCACAGGGCCAGCCCCTCTGGAAGCTGGCACTCCTGCCAGCACAGCCCAGAGGCTCAGAAACTCTGCCCACTCGGCAGCCTCCTCCATTTTTTTTTTTTTTGGCCCAGAGATAACACACGTCAAAAACTTTTAAGTAAACCTTGACGCTGACCACGTCTTGCATTGCTCTTTAGTTGGAGCAATGTGGCCATATTTATAATGTCTCCAAGGAGTACCTGCCCTTTTGAGCTAGTCCTAAAAATAACGCCTTTCCAAGTTAAACATATCTATTTAATTACACTACTGCCCCTGCTCTGAAAGTCCTTCTTCTTACAAAAAAAACCCCCAAAAACAAAAAGAGCATTCAGATTTCTGGAGGTGGCAGCTGGTAACAAGAAAAACAGCAAATATGTGCAAGAAAAATCTTTGAGATTGATTTTTTTTTATACACTTGTGCAATTAACATGTGAACCTTGACCCATATCTCACTTTCCCGTTAAAAAGTTGTTTTCAAAGCTGTCTAGTTTTATCATTCCAGATAAGAATGTAATTATTTACTCTATGTGGGTTGTAAAATTCAGGCAGCTATTATATACAGAGAAAAATTATGGACTGCTTGCTGAGACACACCACATGCCTCATGTTTACATCCTGTATGTTTGCTAACTTTAATTATTACAGATAGGAGCTCTTTAGTTCATTTTAAGAAGAGCTTTCTTTACATTTGTGCCATCAGCTAAATTGACTGGTAGTCCAAATGGTGTCCTTTTCTGTAAGAAATTGTTTGATAGACTTGAACAAAGCATAGAAGGCAAAATGAGAAAATAATTCAATAGCAAAAGTCTCACCAACTTCAATAGAACTTCCATTTTGCTATTTTTAGACATGAATTTTCATTTTCTATTAGTGGAAAAAGCTGGTAGGCACACTTAAATATCAGACACATAACACTTTCCACTACAAAGACTTTCACAACTTTTCTGAGAAGCTCTGACACTTGCCTCGTCTGCAGGCAGCCTTTGAAGTTCCCTGGAATAGCAGAGATGCTCTTTGTCTCATGGCAATCCATTCAAGTTAACCTGAACTGTCTTCCTATGCCTGCTTGCTTTTTTTAATCAAGTGTTTGGTGGCCTCTCAAAAAAAAAAAAAAAAAAAAAATTAAAAAAAAANGAGCCCGAACGGGCACGAATTCCCTGACCACAAAGGGGGGGCACTGGTCCCTCCGAGAGAACAGAGGCAGGCAGGGTGCTGAAGCTGAAAAGCAGAGTGGCAGCACAGAGAGCAGAAAGAAAGATGAAAGAGGTCAGACTTCACCCCTTGTTTCCCCAGACGGAACACAGAACCCAAAAGTCCTTCCCCTCATTCATCAAATAACAACCTTACGAAGTAAGGCAATTACCTGAATTAGAAATCACCACAGAAGGCTCAAATCTCGTTTAGGGATTTTTTTAAGGTCATCAGGGGAAGTTTTATACCTCCATGTAACATCATTGAAAAGAAAAAGCAAAACCAAAACAAAGGGGA
The DNA here is from genome assembly GCA_013396775.1 of Cephalopterus ornatus. NCBI lineage: Eukaryota > Metazoa > Chordata > Aves > Passeriformes > Cotingidae > Cephalopterus > Cephalopterus ornatus. The sequence continues at coordinate 204,396 of VZRE01001839.1, forward strand.
ACTAAACCTCACAATACCAAGAGGTTCTATGTGAGAAACTAATTTGCAAGAAGGTTACTTGGGTTGAAATCAAAGCTCTTGAAAATTAGGAAGCAGCACGTTTAAAACAGCACACGCCTTTAGCTCCATTTGCATTAATCCTCTTCTTAACCGTTAAGATCACATACTATTTTTCCTGAAAATCGTTGGCTCATTGATACCTGGGTGGCTCACAACACAGAACTGTATCTGCAGAACCCTAAATCAAACATCTGCCGACTTACAGGTCTGACTTTGCAACCAGTATATTCAAACATACGTTTCGAATGTAGTTTCATTCGCGTGTAATGCCACAGGGGCACGTGGTGCTTTTACAAGATGCAAGGAAAGATGCAGTAATTGCCACAAAGAAATTTTAGTTGAAACACATCAAAGCAACAATGAATTCTAGACAAGACAAAAAGAGAAAAGGAAAATGAGATGGGGAGAACCTGTTCATGCTGAAAATATTATTATTTTGAATAAAGCAAGGGATAAGCTGATACTGTATAGAATGCCTAGTCAAAGACAGAAGTATGATTAGAAAACCTCCTTTGCTGCTTGAGTTTACAAGAAGGCCTGTCTTCACTCTCCTCATGCAAAACCAGCAATTTCAACAGGATTGTATGGAGGTAACAGAGCTCATTGGGAACTCATAACTAAATTAAGAATTAAATATCACACTTGTCACACCAAATCCTAAGCCCAGCAAACGGGTGGGCTGAAATATGACAGTGGCTGAAGTAACCCTGCCACCTTCACCCAGCTGCTGCCCACAATGCACCACCCAGGAATTTGGTCAAAAAAAGGCTTCAATTCACCTCAGGCAGGAACCTCTAGAGCCAAAGAACGAACAACAACCACGTTCTACCCCACAGTGATAAGAAGCCAACTTTAACCGTTTTTCTCTTGAAGGCAGCATTTCAACAAGTATGCTCATGTCCACCTATACTACAAAGATACTCCCAAAAGTACTGTCAGAGTGCAGAAATTTTTTCCAAGTCAAAAAATCCCAAACTCTCCATTTTCCAACACCATAGATTCCAGACTTACCCTTCATATTATGAAACCCAAAAAGAGTGTGGCAAACACATTTCACCAGCACACAGCATCACTCTAGACCCAGCGAGGAGAGGAAAAGTAGGAATCAAACCTCAGTCTTCCTCTCATATATCAACTATCAATGATGATTCTTCAAATAGCATGTATTTGACACTTCTGATGATAATATATGCGGCAGAAAGGACTCCAGCTCACTCTCCTATGTCAATATTGGTTCTGCAGTGCTCGTAAGGATTTAGTATTTTGACTGTTAGATAATCCCATTGTCCAGGAAGCAGATTAGCTGAGCACCACTACATGGAAATAACACCTTGTTTCTCGCTCTGATAGAGTATGCAGATAGTTTTATATTGCACAACACAATTCAGCTAACTGTTGTGCTATTGCCAGGTAATGCAACTAATTTAAACAGGCACTGATGATGTAGGTAAATTTTAGTCATGTCAGGATCTCGTAGGGCAATGCAGTTCCTCCTCCTAATTTGGACATAATCACGTCTAACAACACTGGAACCATGGGCTTCATGGTGCTGGAGGTTTTGCGAGTCCTGTCCCTCTGTGCCTAAAGTGATCTGTGATGCAACATCACTGCAGAGTCAGACTCCGCAGTGTAGAGACCACGAGAGGTGGAACAGCAGCTGCCAGGGACCCAGAGTTTGGGGAGTCACCACTGACTCCAAGCTGGAGTAACAGCACAACAGTATTGGGGTTCGGGAGAGGGCAAGCGTAGTGAGCATCTCGTACAGGGCACCTTCAGGGCTGTAATCATGCCTACACCCAACTAACCTTTGGGAACAGACACAGTGGCTGGGAAAACAGCTACACTGCATGCTATGTTCTGCATTTATGCTGTCAATCACAATCCGAAAATACCTGAGCTGAGTAGCAGGCTTGCACTGGTACTCACACTGCAGGCATACATAGCTCACATCTTAATTTTCTTACTGACCTTTTCATACACCAGCTAGAGTCAAGATCTTTATCTCTCCTACTACTCCAGTTCTGAAGCTGAAATAGCTGATGTGTACTCTTGCTTCATGTTCTCTTTGTCCACTGCTGTCATCAGCATAATTACTACCTGCTAACCACATCTAACTTTGTGTGCAACTTCCACCTCTTTTCGCGCTTCAGGCAAAATCCCCACCTTGCACAGAACGACTCAGTTTTGCAATCCAATGAGTAGCATCAGGACAGAGCTGCAAAAACTCCACTTTGTTCAGAAACACACAGGAATGAGTATGAACTGCTTCGGGAATGGGCTCTTGGTTCACACAGTCCCTTCCCTGACTGCAAGCACACTCTTCCTGCATTTAGGAATCATAACACGTTTGAAGCAGGACACACTTACTTCTTATTCCACATCCTCTGTAAATGAGGAGTATTCCCCCCCTTCTCTGCACAGAGGAGACCGCCCCACAATACAGACATTGTTCTCAACATCAAGGAATGGCTTTTCCCATATAAGATACTTGCTGCACAATGTTAATCACAGTATCTCGTTACAGAGCACTTACGTGCTACTACTGCATGGTCTAATTTATAACTCCCACCTAACGTGACTGTTTTAGTAATAACCCTTTTAGAAGTGTCCTACAGGAACTCGCAGCATCTTCACAGCAACTACCAAAAAATAGCCATCAGTATTGCCTCACCCGATCCACACTTGGGTAATAACGTTATACAGCACATTAAAAGAATGCAGTTTGCTTACCCTTCTTTGTGCAAATTCCAGTAATAAGTCTTGCAAAAAGAGTAGGATTCCTAACAGTCACACCACAAAGCAGCAATTTCTGACTGTGTGCCTATGACAGGAGCCCTGTGTTCAGACAAATGAGCCTTCTCTGCTGTGGCAGAGAATGAGCATCCACAGCTGCAAATACCCCTACATCGTTACTCGCTTTACTTCTTTTACATATACCATTTTTGGCAGCTGTTATAATGGTGTCAAGTGTGTGCTCTATTTAACATAGAGCTTGTAGATCGGTTTGCTCTCAAACCCACGTGTAAGAACCAAGAAATTCTGCTGGAGACACATTTAGCAGAACCTTTTCCTGTAACTTCAGCAAGCTAACAAGCTTAAAAACCATGCATATCCATGGACTGTTCTCCTTAAGAAAAGTTACTGTGACATGCTGTCCTGTTACAGCTCATCAATCCTCACAATTTAGATTTCACCTCTAGAAATATAACAAAAAAGGCCTATCAAGTTTATTACATTTTTATGGAAGGCAAACCAAAAATCCCCCGGTTAAGAGTACTCTAAATGGATTTCAACTTCAGAGAAGAAACTACGATTCCTTTTCTGGCTGAGGCAAGCAATGATGCTGCTCCGGGACAGGGGTTTTCCAAGAAGCGCTGCAGCACCTTTACAGACCCGGAGCGCTCTCGGTGAAGGCACTGCCGAGGAACCACACGTTGGGTGGGCTTGCCCGCACGGAGAAAAAAAGCAGCTTTCACGCTCGGGCACCCCCGTCTGTGCCCGGGGACCGCACGGCAAAGTTGTCCGGGGGTGCGGGGGTCCCGTCGACCAGCGGGGCCGGGCGGGCGGCGGTGCGGGAGGTGGCCCCGGCTCCCAGAGCCCCCGCAGCCCCTCGGCCCCGTCCCCTGCGGGGGTAACGCCGCTCCGGCCGCGACCCTCAGCCCGCGCAGGGCCCCGAGCGCCCCCGGCCCCACCGCCGCCAAACTTTGTCCGGCGCGGAGCGGCTCCCGCGGCACGGCCAGCG